>CM038679.1:748601882-748998540 GCA_021605205.1 Aegilops longissima
GAAGGTTTTCCAATTTTTGATTTTTTAGATTTTTTATGCCCGTTTCAAAATGCGGTCAAAACAGCGGGCTTGACCGTTCCTAGCTAGTGGTTGAATCTTGGAAAACTTTTGATGTTTCTATGATTAAATAGATACTTATGTACCTAGAAATGATTTTTGGAAAAATAAATAGCAAACTATGAGGCAGCTGCAGTTCAAATTTGACCTGTTTCCAACTAAATCGGGAAATTTGTCTTTTTCACCAGAGGTGGATCAAAACTTTTACACCCAACCTTTTGGTCAATTGTGCATTAAATATGGCCTAGTATTTTATAAAATGATTTGGTCCAATTTTGCAATAATTATTTGGTAGGTCCTTCACAAAAAACCTCATTTGGGGCACTCGAAAAATGGAAAATGGCTCTTTTGTGCAATGAAAGTGAAAACTCCTTAGGCAACATTGTTTGGAATTCCAAGATGCACCCTTGTGCACAATATGAGATCATTTGAAGAAACTATGCCATGAATGTGGCCATAGGATTGATCATTTGGCTTGAAAGCCATGAATCTTCACGCATGACAGCTCATTTCTAAGAACACTTTTTTAAAATAATTTCCGTATTACAAGTTTATTATTTTTCCTGGAAACTTGGTAACATATAATGACACAATGAGAAGGTTTTCCAATTTTTTGATTTTTTTGAATTTTTTGTCCCCGTTACAAAATGCGGTCAAAACGGCGGGCTTGACCGTTCCTAGCTAGTGGCTGGATCTTGGAAAACTTGTGATGTTTCTATGATCAAATAGATACTTATGTTCCTATAAATGATTTTTGGAACAAAAAATAGCAAACTATGAGGCAGCTGCAGTTTTAATTTCACCCGTTTCCAACTGAATCGACGGAAATTTGTCTTTTTCACCAAGGTGGATCAAAACTTTTAAATCCCAACCATTTGTTCAATTGTGCATTAAATATGGCCTAGTATTTTATAAAATGATTTGGTCCAATTTTGCAATAATTATTTGGTTGGTCCTTCACAAAAAACCTCATTTGGGGCACTCGAAAAATGGAAAATGGCTCTTTTGTGCAATGAAAGTGAAAACTCCCTTAGGCAACATTGTTTGGAATTCCAAGATGCACCCTTGTGCACAATATGAGATCATTTGAACAAACTATGCCATGAATGTGGCCATAGGATTGATCATTTGGCTTGAAAGCCATGAATCTTCACGCATGAGAGCTCATTTCTGAGAACACTTTTTAAAATAATTGCCGTATTACAAGTTTATTATTTTTCTGGAAACTTGGTAACATATAATGACACAATGCGAAGGTTTTCCAATTTTTGATTTTTTAGATTTTTTATGCCCGTTTCAAAATGCGGTCAAAACAGCGGGCTTGACCGTTCCTAGCTAGTGGTTGAATCTTGGAAAACTTTTGATGTTTCTATGATTAAATAGATACTTATGTACCTAGAAATGATTTTTGGAAAAATAAATAGCAAACTATGAGGCAGCTGCAGTTCAAATTTGACCTGTTTCCAACTAAATCGGAGAAATTTGTCTTTTTCACCAGAGGTGGATCAAAACTTTTACACCCAACCTTTTGATCAATTGTGCATTAAATATGGCCTAGTATTTTAGAAAAATGATTTGGTCCAATTTTGCAATAATTATTTGGTAGGTCCTTCACAAAAAACCTCATTTGGGGCACTCGAAAAATGGAAAATGGCTCTTTTGTGCAATGAAAGTGAAAACTCCTTAGGCAACATTGTTTGGAATTCCAAGATGCACCCTTGTGCACAATATGAGATCATTTGAACAAACTATGCCATGAATGTGGCCATAGGATTGATCATTTGGCTTGAAAGCCATGAATCTTCACGCATGAGAGCTCATTTCGAGAACACTTTTTAAAATAATTGCCGTATTACAAGTTTATTATTTTTCCTGGAAACTTGGTAACATATAATGACACAATGCGAAGGTTTTCCAATTTTTGATTTTTTAGATTTTTTATGACCGTTTCAAAATGCGGTCAAAACGGCGGGCTTGACCGTTCCTAGCTAGTGGTTGAATCTTGGAAAATTTTTGATGTTTCTATGATTAAATAGATACTTATGTACCTAGAAATGATTTTTGGAAAAAATAAATAGCAAACTATGAGGCAGCTGCAGTTCAAATTTGACCCGTTTCCAACTAAATCGGCGAGAATTTGTCTTTTTCACCAGAGGTGGATCAAAACTTTTTACACCCAACCTTTTGGTCAATTGTGCATTAAATATGCCCTAGTATTTTAGAAAAATGATTTGGTCCAATTTTGCAATAATTATTTGGTAGGTCCTTCACAAAAAAACCTCATTTGGGGCACTCGAAAAATGGAAAATGGCTCTTTTGTGCAATGAAAGTGAAAACTCCTTAGGCAACATTGTTTGAATTCCAAGATGCACCCTTGTGCACAATTTGAGGTCATTTGAACAAACTATGCCACGAATGTGGCCATAGGATTGATCATTTGGCTTGAAAGCCATGAATCTTCACGCATGAGAGCTCATTTCTGAGAACACTTTTTTAAAATAATTTCCGTATTACAAGTTTATTATTTTTCCTGGAAACTTGGTAACATATAATGACACAATGCGAAGGTTTTCCAATTTTTTGATTTTTTTAGATTTTTTGATGCCCGTTTCAAAATGCGATCAAAACAGCGGGCTTGACCGTTCCTAGCTAGTGGTTGAATCTTGGAAAACTTTTGATGTTTCTATGATTAAATAGATACTTATGTACCTAGAAATGATTTTTGGAAAAAATAAATAGCAAACTATGAGGCAGCTGCAGTTCAAATTTGACCCGTTTCCAACTAAATCGGCGGGAATTTGTCTTTTTCACCAGAGGTGGATCAAAACTTTTTACACCCAACCTTTTTTTCAATTGTGCATTAAATATGGCCTAGTATTTTATAAAAATGATTTGGTCCAATTTTGCAATAATTATTTGGTAGGTCCTTCACAAAAAACCTCATTTGGGGCACTCGAAAAATGGAAAATGGCTCTTTTGTGCAATGAAAGTGAAAACTCCCTTAGGCAACATTGTTTGGAATTACAAGATGTACCCTTGTGCACAATATAAGATCATTTGAACAAACTATGCCATGAATGTGGCCATAGGATTGATCATTTGGCTTGAAAGCCATGAATCTTCACGCATGAGAGCTCATTTCTGAGAACACTTTTTTAAAATAATTGCCGTATTACAAGTTTATTATTTTTCCTGGAAACTTGGTAACATATAATGACACAATGCGAAGGTTTTCCAATTTTTGATTTTTTAGATTTTTTATGCCCGTTTCAAAATGCGGTCAAAACAGCGGGCTTGACCGTTCCTAGCTAGTGGTTGAATCTTGGAAAACTTTTGATGTTTCTATGATTAAATAGATACTTATGTACCTCGAAATGATTTTTGGAAAAAATAAATAGCAAACTATGAGGCAGCTGCAGTTCAAATTTGACCCGCTTCCAACTAAATCGGCGGAATTTGTCTTTTCACCAGAGGTGGATCAAAACTTTTACACCCAACCTTTTGGTCAATTGTGCATTAAATATGGCCTAGTATTTTATAAAATGATTTGGTCCAATTTTGCAATAATTATTTGGTAGGTCCTTCACAAAAAACCTCATTTGGGGCACTCGAAAAATGGAAAATGGCTCTTTTGTGCAATGAAAGTGAAAACTCCTTAGGCAACATTGTTTGGAATTCCAAGATGCACCCTTGTGCACAATATGAGATCATTTGAACAAACTATGCCATGAATGTGGCCATAGGATTGATCATTTGGCTTGAAAGCCATGAATCTTCACGCATGAGAGCTCATTTATCGAGAACACTTTTTAAAATAATTGCCGTATTACAAGTTTATTATTTTTCCTGGAAACTTGGTAACATATAATGACACAATGCGAAGGTTTTCCAATTTTTTGATTTTTTTGATTTTTTATGCCCGTTTCAAAATGCGGTCAAAACAGCGGGCTTGACCGTTCCTAGCTAGTGGTTGAATCTTGGAAAACTTTTGATGTTTCTCTGATTAAATAGATACTTATGTACCTAGAAATGATTTTTGGAAAAATAAATAGCAAACTATGAGGCAGCTGCAGTTCAAATTTGACCCGTTTCCAACTAAATCGGCGGGAATTTGTCTTTTTCACCAGAGGTGGATCAAAACTTTTTACACCCAACCATTTGGTCAATTGTGCATTAAATATGGCCTAGTATTTTATAAAAATGATTTGGTCCAATTTTGCAATAATTATTTGGTAGGTCCTTCACAAAAAACCTCATTTGGGGCACTCGAAAAATGGAAAATGGCTCTTTTGTGCAATGAAAGTGAAAACTCCTTAGGCAACATTGTTTGAATTCCAAGATGCACCCTTGTGCACAATATGAGATCATTTGAACAAACTATGCCATGAATGTGGCCATAGGATTGATCATTTGGCTTGAAAGCCATGAATCTTCACGCATGAGAGCTCATTTCGAGAACACTTTTTTAAAATAATTGCCGTATTACAAGTTTATTATTTTTCCTGGAAACTTGGTAACATATAATGACACAATGCGAAGGTTTTCCAATTTTTGATTTTTTTGATTTTTTATGCCCGTTTCAAAATGCGGTCAAAACAGCGGGCTTGACCGTTCCTAGCTAGTGGTTGAATCTTGGAAAACTTTTGATGTTTCTCTGATTAAATAGATACTTATGTACCTAGAAATGATTTTGGAAAAAATAAATAGCAAACTATGAGGCAGCTGCAGTTCAAATTTGACCCGTTCCAACTAAATCGGAGGAATTTGTCTTTTTCACCAGAGGTGGATCAAAACTTTTACACCCAACCATTTGGTCAATTGTGCATTAAATATGGCCTAGTATTTTATAAAATGATTTGGTCCAATTTTGCAATAATTATTTGGTAGGTCCTTCACAAAAAACCTCATTTGGGGCACTCGAAAAATGGAAAATGGCTCTTTTGTGCAATGAAAGTGAAAACTCCTTAGGCAACATTGTTTGGAATTCCAAGATGCACCCTTGTGCACAATATGAGATCATTTGAACAAACTATGCCATGAATGTGGCCATAGGATTGATCATTTGGCTTGAAAGCCATGAATCTTCACGCATGAGAGCTCATTTCTGAGAACACTTTTTTAAAATAATTGCCGTATTACAAGTTTATTATTTTTCCTGGAAACTTGGTAACATATAATGACACAATGCGAAGGTTTTCCAATTTTTTGATTTTTTTAGATTTTTTATGCCCGTTTCAAAATGCGGTCAAAACGGCGGGCTTGACCGTTCCTAGCTAGTGGTTGAATCTTGGAAAACTTTTGATGTTTCTATGATTAAATAGATACTTATGTACCTAGAAATGATTTTTGGAAAAAATAAATAGCAAACTATGAGGCAGCTGCAGTTCAAATTTGACCCGTTTCCAACTAAATCGGCAGGAATTTGTCTTTTTCACCAGAGGTGGATCAAAACTTTTTACACCCAACCTTTTGGTCAATTGTGCATTAAATATGCCCTAGTATTTTATAAAAATGATTTGGTCCAATTTTGCAATAATTATTTGGTAGGTCCTTCACAAAAAAACCTCATTTGGGGCACTCGAAAAATGGAAAATGGCTCTTTTGTGCAATGAAAGTGAAAACTCCCTTAGGCAACATTGTTTGGAATTCCAAGATGCACCCTTGTGCACAATATGAGATCATTTGAACAAACTATGCCATGAATGTGGCCATAGGATTGATCATTTGGCTTGAAAGCCATGAATCTTCACGCATGACAGCTCATTTCTGAGAACACTTTTTAAAATAATTGCCGTATTACAAGTTTATTATTTTTCCTGAAAACTTGGTAACATATAATGACACAATGCGAAGGTTTTCCAATTTTTTGATTTTTTTGAATTTTTTATGCCCGTTTCAAAATGCGGTCAAAACGGCGGGCTTGACCGTTCCTAGCTAGTAGTTGAATCTTGGAAAAGTTTTGATGTTTCTATGATTAAATAGATACTTATGTACCTAGAAATGATTTTTGGAAAACATAAATAGCAAACTATGAGGCAGCTGCAGTTCAAATTTGACCTGTTTCCAACTAAATCGGAGAATTTGTCTTTTCACCAGAGGTGGATCAAAACTTTTACACCCAACCATTTGATCAATTGTGCATTAAATATGGCCTAGTATTTTAGAAAATGATTTGGTCCAATTTTGCAATAATTATTTGGTAGGTCCTTCACAAAAAACCTCATTTGGGGCACTCGAAAAATGGAAAATGGCTCTTTTGTGCAATGAAAGTGAAAACTCCTTAGGCAACATTGTTTGGAATTCCAAGATGCACCCTTGTGCACAATATGAGATCATTTGAACAAACTATGCCATGAATGTGGCCATAGGATTGATCATTTGGCTTGAAAGCCATGAATCTTCACGCATGAGAGCTCATTTCTGAGAACACTTTTTTAAAATAATTGCCGTATTACAAGTTTATTATTTTTCCTGGAAACTTGGTAACATATAATGACACAATGCGAAGGTTTTCCAATTTTTTGATTTTTTAGATTTTTTATGCCCGTTTCAAAATGCGGTCAAAACGGCGGGCTTGACTGTTCCTAGCTAGTGGTTGAATCTTGGAAAACTTTTGATGTTTCTATGATTAAATAGATACTTATGTACCTAGAAATGATTTTTGGAAAAAATAAATAGCAAACTATGAGGCAGCTGCAGTTCAAATTTGACCTGCTTCCAACTAAATCGGAGGAATTTGTCTTTTTCACCAGAGGTGGATCAAAACTTTTACACCCAACCTTTTGGTCAATTGTGCATTAAATATGCCCTAGTATTTTAGAAAATGATTTGGTCCAATTTTGCAATAATTATTTGGTAGGTCCTTCACAAAAAACCTCATTTGGGGCACTCGAAAAATGGAAAATGGCTCTTTTGTGCAATGAAAGTGAAAACTCCCTTAGGCAACATTGTTTCGAATTCCAAGATGCACCCTTGTGCACAATTTGAGGTCATTTGAACAAACTATGCCATGAATGTGGCCATAGGATTGATCATTTGGCTTGAAAGCCATGAATCTTCACGCATGAGAGCTCATTTCTGAGAACACTTTTTTAAAATAATTTCCGTATTACAAGTTTATTATTTTTCCTGGAAACTTGGTAACATATAATGACACAATGCGAAGGTTTTCCAATTTTTTGATTTTTTTAGATTTTTTGATGCCCGTTTCAAAATGCGGTCAAAACGGCGGGCTTGACCGTTCCTAGCTAGTGGTTGAATCTTGGAAAACTTTTGATGTTTCTATGATTAAATAGATACTTATGTACCTAGAAATGATTTTTGGAAAAAATAAATAGCAAACTATGAGGCAGCTGCAGTTCAAATTTGACCCGTTTCCAACTAAATCGGCGGGAATTTGTCTTTTTCACTAGAGGTGGATCAAAACTTTTTACACCCAATTTTTTTTTTCAATTGTGCATTAAATATGGCCTAGTATTTTATAAAAATGATTTGGTCCAATTTTGCAATAATTATTTGGTAGGTCCTTCACAAAAAAACCTCATTTGGGGCACTCGAAAAATGGAAAATGGCTCTTTTGTGCAATGAAAGTGAAAACTCCCTTAGGCAACATTGTTTGGAATTCCAAGATGCACCCTTGTGCACAATATGAGATCATTTGAACAAACTATGCCATGAATGTGGCCATAGGATTGATCATTTGGCTTGAAAGCCATGAATCTTCACGCATGACAGCTCATTTCTGAGAACACTTTTTTAAAATAATTGCCGTATTACAAGTTTATTATTTTTCCTGGAAACTTGGTAACATATAATGACACAATGCGAAGGTTTTCCAATTTTTGATTTTTTAGATTTTTTATGCCTGTTTCAAAATGCGGTCAAAACAGCGGGCTTGACCGTTCCTAGCTAGTGGTTGAATCTTGGAAAACTTTTGATGTTTCTATGATTAAATAGATACTTATGTACCTAGAAATGATTTTGGAAAAATAAATAGCAAACTATGAGGCAGCTGCAGTTCAAATTTGACCTGTTTCCAACTAAATCGGAGAATTTGTCTTTTTCACCAGAGGTGGATCAAAACTTTTACACCCAACCTTTTGGTCAATTGTGCATTAAATATGCCCTAGTATTTTATAAAAATGATTTGGTCCAATTTTGCAATAATTATTTGGTAGGTCCTTCACAAAAAACCTCATTTGGGGCACTCGAAAAATGGAAAATGGCTCTTTTGTGCAATGAAAGTGAAAACTCCCTTAGGCAACATTGTTTGGAATTCCAAGATGCACCCTTGTGCACAATATGAGATCATTTGAACAAACTATGCCATGAATGTGGCCATAGGATTGATCATTTGGCTTGAAAGCCATGAATCTTCACGCATGCCAGCTCATTTCTGAGAACACTTTTTTTAAAATAATTGCCGTATTACAAGTTTATTATTTTTCCCTTAAAACTTGGCAACATATAATGACACAATGCGAAGGTTTTCCAACTTTTTGATTATTTTTTGAATTTTTATGCCCTTTTCAAAATGCGTGTCAAAACGGCGGGCTTGACCGTTCCTAGCTAGTGGTTGAATCTTGGAAAACTTTTGATGTTTTTATGATTAAGTAGATACTTATGTACCTAGAAATGATTTTTGGGAAACATAAATAGCAGACTATGAGGCAGCTGCAGCTCAAATTTGACCCGTTTCCAAATGAATCAGAGGGAATTTGTCTTTTTCACCACAGGTGGATCAAAACTTTTTACACCCAACCATTTGATCAATTGTTCATTAAATATGGCCTAGTATTTTAGAAAAATGATTTGGTCCAATTTTGCAATAATTATTTGGTAGGTCCTTCACAAAAAACCCTCATTTGGGGCACTCGAAAAATGGAAAATGGCTCTTTTGTGCAATGAAAGTGAAAACTCCCTTAGGCAACATTGTTTGGAATTCCAAGATGCAACCTTGTGCACAATATGAGATCATTTGAACAAACTATGCCATGAATGTGGCCATAGGATTGATCATTTGGCTTGAAAGCCATGAATCTTCACGCATGACAGCTCATTTCTGAGAACACTTTTTTAAAATAATTGCCGTATTACAAGTTTATTATTTTTCCTGGAAACTTGGTAACATATAATGACACAATGCGAAGGTTTTCCAATTTTTGATTTTTTAGATTTTTTTATGCCCGTTTCAAAATGCGGTCAAAACAGCGGGCTTGACCGTTCCTAGCTAGTGGTTGAATCTTGGAAAACTTTTGATGTTTTTATGATTAAGTAGATACTTATGTACCTAGAAATGATTTTTGGAAAAATAAATAGCAAACTATGAGGCAGCTGCAGTTCAAATTTGACCCGTTTCCAACTAAATCGGCGGGAATTTGTCTTTTTCACCAGAGGTGGACCAAAACTTTTTACTCCCAACCTTTTGGTCAATTGTGCATTAAATATGCCCTAGTATTTTAGAAAAATGATTTGGTCCAATTTTGCAATAATTATTTGGTAGGTCCTTCACAAAAAAACCTCATTTGGGGCACTCGAAAAATGGAAAATGGCTCTTTTGTGCAATGAAAGTGAAAACTCCCTTAGGCAACATTGTTTCGAATTCCAAGATGCACCCTTGTGCACAATTTGAGGTCATTTGAACAAACTATGCCATGAATGTGGCCATAGGATTGATCATTTGGCTTGAAAGCCATGAATCTTCACGCATGAGAGCTCATTTCTGAGAACACTTTTTTAAAATAATTGCCGTATTACAAGTTTATTATTTTTCCTGGAAACTTGGTAACATATAATGACACAATGCGAAGGTTTTCCAATTTTTTGATTTTTTTAGATTTTTTATGCCCGTTTCAAAATGCGGTCAAAACGGCGGGCTTGACCGTTCCTAGCTAGTGGTTGAATCTTGGAAAACTTTTGATGTTTCTATGATTAAATAGATACTTATTTACCTAGAAATGATTTTTGAAAAAAATAAGTAGCAAACTATGAGGCAGCTGTTGTTCAAATTTGACCCGCTTCCAACTAAATCGGCGGCAATTTGTCTTTTTCACCAGAGGTGGATCAAAACTTTTTACACCCAACCATTTGGTCAATTGTGCATTAAATATGGCCTAGTATTTTATAAAAATGATTTGGTCCAATTTTGCAATAATTATTTGGTAGGTCCTTCACAAAAAAACCTCATTTGGGGCACTCGAAAAATGGAAAATGGCTCTTTTGTGCAATGAAAGTGAAAACTCCCTTAGGCAACATTGTTTGGAATTCCAAGATGCACCCTTGTGCACAATATGAGATCATTTGAACAAACTATGCCATGAATGTGGCCATAGGATTGATCATTTGGCTTGAAAGCCATGAATCTTCACGCATGAGAGCTCATTTCTGAGAACACTTTTTTAAAATAATTGCCGTAATACAAGTTTATTATTTTTCCTGGAAACTTGGTAACATATAATGACACAATGCGAAGGTTTTCCAATTTTTGATTTTTTAGATTTTTTATGCCGTTTCAAAATGCGGTCAAAACAGCGGGCTTGACCGTTCCTAGCTAGTGGTTGAATCTTGGAAAACTTTTGATGTTTCTATGATTAAATAGATACTTATGTACCTAGAAATGATTTTTGGAAAAATAAATAGCAAACTATGAGGCAGCTGCAGTTCAAATTTGACCTGTTTCCAACTAAATCGGAGGAATTTGTCTTTTTCACCAGAGGTGGATCAAAACTTTTACACCCAACCTTTTGGTCAATTGTGCATTAAATATGGCCTAGTATTTTATAAAATGATTTGGTCCAATTTTGCAATAATTATTTGGTAGGTCCTTCACAAAAACCCTCATTTGGGGCACTCGAAAAATGGAAAATGGCTCTTTTGTGCAATGAAAGTGAAAACTCCTTAGGCAACATTGTTTGGAATTCCAAGATGCACCCTTGTGCACAATATGAGATCATTTGAACAAACTATGCCATGAATGTGGCCATAGGATTGATCATTTGGCTTGAAAGCCATGAATCTTCACGCATGAGAGCTCATTTCGAGAACACTTTTTAAAATAATTGCCGTATTACAAGTTTATTATTTTTCCTGGAAACTTGGTAACATATAATGACACAATGCGAAGGTTTTCCAATTTTTGATTTTTTAGATTTTTTATGCCCGTTTCAAAATGCGGTCAAAACAGCGGGCTTGACCGTTCCTAGCTAGTGGTTGAATCTTGGAAAACTTTTGATGTTTCTATGATTAAATAGATACTTATGTACCTAGAAATGATTTTTGGAAAAATAAATAGCAAACTATGAGGCAGCTGCAGTTCAAATTTGACCTGTTTCCAACTAAATCGGAGGAATTTGTCTTTTTCACCAGAGGTGGATCAAAACTTTTACACCCAACCTTTTGGTCAATTGTGCATTAAATATGCCCTAGTATTTTAGAAAATGATTTGGTCCAATTTTGCAATAATTATTTGGTAGGTCCTTCACAAAAAACCTCATTTGGGGCACTCGAAAAATGGAAAATGGCTCTTTTGTGCAATGAAAGTGAAAACTCCTTAGGCAACATTGTTTGGAATTCCAAGATGCACCCTTGTGCACAATATGAGATCATTTGAACAAACTATGCCATGAATGTGGCCATAGGATTGATCATTTGGCTTGAAAGCCATGAATCTTCACGCATGAGAGCTCATTTCGAGAACACTTTTTAAAATAATTGCCGTATTACAAGTTTATTATTTTTCCTGGAAACTTGGTAACATATAATGACACAATGCGAAGGTTTTCCAATTTTTGATTTTTTAGATTTTTTATGCCCGTTTCAAAATGCGGTCAAAACAGCGGGCTTGACCGTTCCTAGCTAGTGGTTGAATCTTGGAAAACTTTTGATGTTTCTATGATTAAATAGATACTTATGTACCTAGAAATGATTTTTGGAAAAAATAAATAGCAAACTATGAGGCAGCTGCAGTTCAAATTTGACCCGTTTCCAACTAAATCGGCGGGAATTTGTCTTTTTCACTAGAGGTGGATCAAAACTTTTTACACCCAACCTTTTGGTCAATTGTGCATTAAATATGGCCTAGTATTTTATAAAAATGATTTGGTCCAATTTTGCAATAATTATTTGGTAGGTCCTTCACAAAAAAACCTCATTTGGGGCACTCGAAAAATGGAAAATGGCTCTTTTGTGCAATGAAAGTGAAAACTCCCTTAGGCAACATTGTTTGGAATTCCAAGATGCACCCTTGTGCACAATATGAGATCATTTGAACAAACTATGCCATGAATGTGGCCATAGGATTGATCATTTGGCTTGAAAGCCATGAATCTTCACGCATGACAGCTCATTTCTGAGAACACTTTTTTAAAATAATTGCCGTATTACAAGTTTATTATTTTTCCTGGAAACTTGGTAACATATAATGACACAATGCGAAGGTTTTCCAATTTTTTGATATTTTTAATTTTTTATGCCCGTTTCAAAATGCCTGTCAAAACGGCAGGCTTGACCATTCCTAGCTAGTGGTTGAATCTTGGAAAACTTTTGATGTTTCTATGATTAAATAGATACTTATGTACCTAGAAATGATTTTTGGAAAAAATAAATAGCAAACTATGAAGCAGCTGCAGTTCAAATTGGACCCGTTTCCAACTAAATCGACGTGAATTTGTCTTTTTCACCAGAGGTGGATCAAAACTTTTTACACCCAACTATTTGGTCAATTGTGCATTAAATATGGCCTAGTATTTTAGAAAAATGATTTGGTCCAATTTTGCAATAATTATTTGCTAGGTCCTTCACAAAAAACCTCATTTGGGGCACTCGAAAAATGGAAAATGGCTCTTTTGTGCAATGAAAGTGAAAACTCCCTTAGGCAACATTGTTTGAATTCCAAGATGCACCCTTGTGCACAATATGAGATCATTTGAACAAACTATGCCATGAATGTGGCCATAGGATTGATCATTTGGCTTGAAAGCCATGAATCTTCACGCATGACAGCTCATTTCTGAGAACACTTTTTTAAAATAATTGCCGTATTACAAGTTTATTATTTTTCCTGGAAACTTGGTAACATATAATGACACAATGCGAAGGTTTTCCAATTTTTGATTTTTTAGATTTTTTATGCCCGTTTCAAAATGCGGTCAAAACAGCGGGCTTGACCGTTCCTAGCTAGTGGTTGAATCTTGGAAAACTTTTGATGTTTTTATGATTAAGTAGATACTTATGTACCTAGAAATGATTTTTGGAAAAAATAAATAGCAAACTATGAGGCAGCTGCAGTTCAAATTTGACCTGTTTCCAACTAAATCGGCGGGAATTTGCCTTTTCACCAGAGGTGGACCAAAACTTTTTACTCCCAACCTTTTGGTCAATTGTGCATTAAATATGCCCTAGTATTTTAGAAAAATGATTTGGTCCAATTTTGCAATAATTATTTGGTAGGTCCTTCACAAAAAAACCTCATTTGGGGCACTCGAAAAATGGAAAATGGCTCTTTTGTGCAATGAAAGTGAAAACTCCCTTAGGCAACATTGTTTCGAATTCCAAGATGCACCCTTGTGCACAATTTGAGGTCATTTGAACAAACTATGCCATGAATGTGGCCATAGGATTGATCATTTGGCTTGAAAGCCATGAATCTTCACGCATGAGAGCTCATTTCTGAGAACACTTTTTTAAAATAATTTCCGTATTACAAGTTTATTATTTTTCCTGGAAACTTGGTAACATATAATGACACAATGCGAAGGTTTTCCAATTTTTTGATTTTTTAGATTTTTTGATGCCAGTTTCAAAATGCGATCAAAACGGCGGGCTTGACCGTTCCTAGCTAGTGGTTGAATCTTGGAAAACTTTTGATGTTTCTATGATTAAATAGATACTTATGTACCTAGAAATGATTTTTGGAAAAAATAAATAGCAAACTATGAGGCAGCTGCAGTTCAAATTTGACCTGTTTCCAACTAAATCGGCGGGAATTTGTCTTTTTCACCAGAGGTGGATCAAAACTTTTTACACCCAACCTTTTGGTCAATTGTGCATTAAATATGCCCTAGTATTTTATAAAAATGATTTGGTCCAATTTTGCAATAATTATTTGGTAGGTCCTTCACAAAAAACCTCATTTGGGGCACTCGAAAAATGGAAAATGGCTCTTTTGTGCAATGAAAGTGAAAACTCCCTTAGGCAACATTGTTTGAATTCCAAGATGCACCCTTGTGCACAATATGAGATCATTTGAACAAACTATGCCATGAATGTGGCCATAGGATTGATCATTTGGCTTGAAAGCCATGAATCTTCACGCATGACAGCTCATTTCTGAGAACACTTTTTTAAAATAATTGCCGTATTACAAGTTTATTATTTTTCCTGGAAACTTGGTAACATATAATGACACAATGCGAAGGTTTTCCAATTTTTGATTTTTTAGATTTTTTATGCCTGTTTCAAAATGCGGTCAAAACAGCGGGCTTGACCGTTCCTAGCTAGTGGTTGAATCTTGGAAAACTTTTGATGTTTCTATGATTAAATAGATACTTATGTACCTAGAAATGATTTTTGGAAAAATAAATAGCAAACTATGAGGCAGCTGCAGTTCAAATTTGACCTGCTTCCAACTAAATCGGTGGAATTTGTCTTTTTCACCAGAGGTGGATCAAAACTTTTTACACCCAACCTTTTGGTCAATTGTGCATTAAATATGCCCTAGTATTTTATAAAAATGATTTGGTCCAATTTTGCAATAATTATTTGGTAGGTCCTTCACAAAAAAACCTCATTTGGGGCACTCGAAAAATGGAAAATGGCTCTTTTGTGCAATGAAAGTGAAAACTCCCTTAGGCAACATTGTTTGGAATTCCAAGATGCACCCTTGTGCACAATATGAGATCATTTGAACAAACTATGCCATGAATGTGGCCATAGGATTGATCATTTGGCTTGAAAGCCATGAATCTTCACGCATGACAGCTCATTTCTGAGAACACTTTTTTAAAATAATTGCCGTATTACAAGTTTATTATTTTTCCTGAAAACTTGGCAACATATAATGACACAATGCGAAGGTTTTCCAATTTTTTGATTTTTTTTGATTTTTTATGCCCTTTTCAAAATGCGGTCAAAACGGCGGGCTTGACTGTTCCTAGCGAGTGGTTGAATCTTGGAAATCTTTTGATGTTTCTATGATTAAATAGATACTTATGTACCTAGAAATGATTTTTGGAAAACATAAATAGCAGACTATGAGGCAGCTGCAGCTCAAATTTGACCCGTTTCCAACTGAATTAGAGGGAATTTGTCTTTTTCACCACAGGTGGATCAAAACTTTTTACACCCTACCATTTGATCAATTGTGCATTAAATATGGCCTAGTATTTTAGAAAAATGATTTGGTCCAATTTTGCAATAATTATTTGGTAGGTCCTTCACAAAAAAACCCTCATTTGGGGCACTCGAAAAATGGAAAATGGCTCTTTTGTGCAATGAAAGTGAAAACTCCCTTAGGCAACATTGTTTGGAATTCCAAGATGCAACCTTGTGCACAATATGAGATCATTTGAACAAACTATGCCATGAATGTGGCCATAGGATTGATCATTTGGCTTGAAAGCCATGAATCTTCACGCATGACAGCTCATTTCTGAGAACACTTTTTTAAAATAATTGCCGTATTACAAGTTTATTATTTTTCCTGGAAACTTGGTAACATATAATGACACAATGCGAAGGTTTTCCAATTTTTTTGATTTTTTTAGATTTTTTTATGCTCGTTTCAAAATGCGGTCAAAACGGCGGGCTTGACCGTTCCTAGCTAGTGGTTGAATCTTGGAAAACTTTTGATGTTTTTATGATTAAATAGATACTTATGTACCTAGAAATGATTTTTGGAAAAAACAAATAGCAAACTATGAGGCAGCTGCAGTTCAAATTTGACCCGTTTCCAACTAAATCGGCGGGAATTTGTCTTTTCACCAGAGGTGGATCAAAACTTTTTACACCCAACCTTTTGGTCAATTGTGCATTAAATATGCCCTAGTATTTTAGAAAAATGATTTGGTCCAATTTTGCAATAATTATTTGGTAGGTCCTTCACAAAAAAACCTCATTTGGGGCACTCGAAAAATGGAAAATGGCTCTTTTGTGCAATGAAAGTGAAAACTCCCTTAGGCAACATTGTTTGAATTCCAAGATGCACCCTTGTGCACAATATGAGATCATTTGAACAAACTATGCCATGAATGTGGCCATAGGATTGATCATTTGGCTTGAAAGCCATGAATCTTCACGCATGAGAGCTCATTTCGAGAACACTTTTTTAAAATAATTGCCGTATTACAAGTTTATTATTTTTCCTGGAAACTTGGTAACATATAATGACACAATGCGAAGGTTTTCCAATTTTTGATTTTTTAGATTTTTTATGCCCGTTTCAAAATGCGGTCAAAACAGCGGGCTTGACCGTTCCTAGCTAGTGGTTGAATCTTGGAAAACTTTTGATGTTTCTATGATTAAATAGATACTTATGTACCTAGAAATGATTTTTGGAAAAATAAATAGCAAACTATGAGGCAGCTGCAGTTCAAATTTGACCTGTTTCCAACTAAATCGGAGGAATTTGTCTTTTTCACCAGAGGTGGATCAAAACTTTTACACCCAACCTTTTTTCAATTGTGCATTAAATATGGCCTAGTATTTTATAAAATGATTTGGTCCAATTTTGCAATAATTATTTGGTAGGTCCTTCACAAAAAACCTCATTTGGGGCACTCAAAAATGGAAAATGGCTCTTTTGTGCAATGAAAGTGAAAACTCCCTTAGGCAACATTGTTTGAATTCCAAGATGCACCCTTGTGCACAATATGAGATCATTTGAACAAACTATGCCATGAATGTGGCCATAGGATTGATCATTTGGCTTGAAAGCCATGAATCTTCACGCATGAGAGCTCATTTCGAGAACACTTTTTAAAATAATTGCCGTATTACAAGTTTATTATTTTTCCTGGAAACTTGGTAACATATAATGACACAATGCGAAGGTTTTCCAATTTTTGATTTTTTAGATTTTTTATGCCCGTTTCAAAATGCGGTCAAAACAGCGGGCTTGACCGTTCCTAGCTAGTGGTTGAATCTTGGAAAAATTTTGATGTTTCTATGATTAAATAGATACTTATGTACCTAGAAATGATTTTTGGAAAAAATAAATAGCAAACTATGAGGCAGCTGCAGTTCAAATTTGACCCGTTTCCAACTAAATCGGCGAGAATTTGTCTTTTTCACCAGAGGTGGATCAAAACTTTTTACACCCAACCTTTTGGTCAATTGTGCATTAAATATGCCATAGTATTTTAGAAAAATGATTTGGTCCAATTTTGCAATAATTATTTGGTAGGTCCTTCACAAAAAAACCTCATTTGGGGCACTCGAAAAATGGAAAATGGCTCTTTTGTGCAATGAAAGTGAAAACTCCCTTAGGCAACATTGTTTGGAATTCCAAGATGCACCCTTGTGCACAATATGAGATCATTTGAACAAACTATGCCACGAATGTGGCCATAGGATTGATCATTTGGCTTGAAAGCCATGAATCTTCACGCATGAGAGCTCATTTCGAGAACACTTTTTAAAATAATTGCCGTATTACAAGTTTATTATTTTTCCTGGAAACTTGGTAACATATAATGACACAATGCGAAGGTTTTCCAATTTTTGATTTTTTAGATTTTTTATGCCCGTTTCAAAATGCGGTCAAAACAGCGGGCTTGACCGTTCCTAGCTAGTGGTTGAATCTTGGAAAACTTTTGATGTTTCTATGATTAAATAGATACTTATGTACCTAGAAATGATTTTTGGAAAAATAAATAGCAAACTATGAGGCAGCTGCAGTTCAAATTTGACCTGTTTCCAACTAAATCGGTGGAATTTGTCTTTTTCACCAGAGGTGGATCAAAACTTTTACACCCAACCTTTTGATCAATTGTGCATTAAATATGGCCTAGTATTTTAGAAAAATGATTTGGTCCAATTTTGCAATAATTATTTGGTAGGTCCTTCACAAAAAACCTCATTTGGGGCACTCGAAAATGGAAAATGGCTCTTTTGTGCAATGAAAGTGAAAACTCCTTAGGCAACATTGTTTGGAATTCCAAGATGCACCCTTGTGCACAATATGAGATCATTTGAACAAACTATGCCATGAATGTGGCCATAGGATTGATCATTTGGCTTGAAAGCCATGAATCTTCACGCATGAGAGCTCATTTCTGAGAACACTTTTTTAAAATAATTGCCGTATTACAAGTTTATTATTTTTCCTGGAAACTTGGTAACATATAATGACACAATGCGAAGGTTTTCCAATTTTTTGATTTTTTAGATTTTTTATGCCCGTTTCAAAATGCGGTCAAAACGGCGGGCTTGACCGTTCCTAGCTAGTGGTTGAATCTTGGAAAACTTTTGATGTTTCTATGATTAAATAGATACTTATGTACCTAGAAATGATTTTTGGAAAAATAAATAGCAAACTATGAGGCAGCTGCAGTTCAAATTTGACCCGTTTCCAACTAAATCGGTAGAATTTGTCTTTTCACCAGAGGTGGATCAAAACTTTTACACCCAACCTTTTGGTCAATTGTGCATTAAATATGCCCTAGTATTTTATAAAATGATTTGGTCCAATTTTGCAATAATTATTTGGTAGGTCCTTCACAAAAAAACCTCATTTGGGGCACTCGAAAAATGGAAAATGGCTCTTTTGTGCAATGAAAGTGAAAACTCCCTTAGGCAACATTGTTTGGAATTCCAAGATGCACCCTTGTGCACAATATGAGATCATTTGAACAAACTATGCCATGAATGTGGCCATAGGATTGATCATTTGGCTTGAAAGCCATGAATCTTCACGCATGACAGCTCATTTCTGAGAACACTTTTTTAAAATAATTGCCGTATTACAAGTTTATTATTTTTCCTGAAAACTTGGCAACATATAATGACACAATGCGAAGGTTTTCCAATTTTTTGATTATTTTTTGAATTTTTATGCCCTTTTCAAAATGCCTGTCAAAACAGCGGGCTTGACCGTTCCTAGCTAGTGGTTGAATCTTGGAAAACTTTTGATGTTTCTATGATTAAATAGATACTTATGTACCTAGAAATGATTTTTGGAAAACATAAATAGCAGACTATGAGGCAGCTGCAGCTCAAATTTGACCCGTTTCCAACTGAATCAGAGGGAATTTGTCTTTTTCACCACAGGTGGATCAAAACTTTTTACACCCAACCATTTGATCAATTGTGCATTAAATATGGCCTAGTATTTTAGAAAAATGATTTGGTCCAATTTTGCAATAATTATTTGGTAGGTCCTTCACAAAAAACCCTCATTTGGGGCACTCGAAAAATGGAAAATGGCTCTTTTGTGCAATGAAAGTGAAAACTCCCTTAGGCAACATTGTTTGGAATTCCAAGATGCAACCTTGTGCACAATATGAGATCATTTGAACAAACTATGCCATGAATGTGGCCATAGGATTGATCATTTGGCTTGAAAGCCATGAATCTTCACGCATGACAGCTCATTTCTGAGAACACTTTTTTAAAATAATTTCCGTATTACAAGTTTATTATTTTTCCTGGAAACTTGGTAACATATAATGACACAATGCGAAGGTTTTCCAATTTTTTTGATTTTTTTAGATTTTTTTATGCTCGTTTCAAAATGCGGTCAAAACGGCGGGCTTGACCGTTCCTAGCTAGTGGTTGAATCTTGGAAAACTTTTGATGTTTTTATGATTAAGTAGATACTTATGTACCTAGAAATGATTTTTGGAAAAATAAATAGCAAACTATGAGGCAGCTGCAGTTCAAATTTGACCTGTTTCCAACTAAATCGGTGGGAATTTGTCTTTTTCACCAGAGGTGGATCAAAACTTTTTACACCCAACCTTTTGGTCAATTGTGCATTAAATATGCCCTAGTATTTTAGAAAATGATTTGGTCCAATTTTGCAATAATTATTTGGTAGGTCCTTCACAAAAAAACCTCATTTGGGGCACTCGAAAAATGGAAAATGGCTCTTTTGTGCAATGAAAGTGAAAACTCCCTTAGGCAACATTGTTTGGAATTCCAAGATGCACCCTTGTGCACAATATGAGATCATTTGAACAAACTATGCCATGAATGTGGCCATAGGATTGATCATTTGGCTTGAAAGCCATGAATCTTCACGCATGACAGCTCATTTCTGAGAACACTTTTTAAAATAATTGCCGTATTACAAGTTTATTATTTTTCCTGAAAACTTGGTAACATATAATGACACAATGCGAAGGTTTTCCAATTTTTTGATTTTTTAGATTTTTTATGCCCTTTTCAAAATGCGGTCAAAACGGCGGGCTTGACCGTTCCTAGCTAGTGGTTGAATCTTGGAAAACTTTTGATGTTTCTATGATTAAATAGATACTTATGTACCTAGAAATGATTTTTGGAAAAAATAAATAGCAAACTATGAGGCAGCTGCAGTTCAAATTTGACCTGTTTCCAACTAAATCGGAGGAATTTGTCTTTTCACCAGAGGTGGATCAAAACTTTTACACCCAACCTTTTGATCAATTGTGCATTAAATATGGCCTAGTATTTTAGAAAAATGATTTGGTCCAATTTTGCAATAATTATTTGGTAGGTCCTTCACAAAAAAACCTCATTTGGGGCACTCGAAAAATGGAAAATGGCTCTTTTGTGCAATGAAAGTGAAAACTCCCTTAGGCAACATTGTTTGAATTCCAAGATGCACCCTTGTGCACAATATGAGATCATTTGAACAAACTATGCCATGAATGTGGCCATAGGATTGATCATTTGGCTTGAAAGCCATGAATCTTCACGCATGAGAGCTCATTTCGAGAACACTTTTTAAAATAATTGCCGTATTACAAGTTTATTATTTTTCCTGGAAACTTGGTAACATATAATGACACAATGCGAAGGTTTTCCAATTTTTTGATTTTTTAGATTTTTTATGCCCGTTTCAAAATGCGGTCAAAACGGCGGGCTTGACCGTTCCTAGCTAGTGGTTGAATATTGGAAAACTTTTGATGTTTCTATGATTAAATAGATACTTATGTATCTAGAAATGATTTTTGGAAAAAATAAATAGCAAACTATGAGGCAGCTGCAGTTCAAATTTGACCTGTTTCCAACTAAATCGGCGGGAATTTGTCTTTTTCACCAGAGGTGGATCAAAACTTTTTACACCCAACCTTTTGGTCAATTGTGCATTAAATATGCCCTAGTATTTTAGAAAAATGATTTGGTCCAATTTTGCAATAATTATTTGGTAGGTCCTTCACAAAAAAACCTCATTTGGGGCACTCGAAAAATGGAAAATGGCTCTTTTGTGCAATGAAAGTGAAAACTCCCTTAGGCAACATTGTTTGGAATTCCAAGATGCACCCTTGTGCACAATATGAGATCATTTGAACAAACTATGCCATGAATGTGGCCATAGGATTGATCATTTGGCTTGAAAGCCATGAATCTTCACGCATGAGAGCTCATTTCTGAGAACACTTTTTAAAATAATTGCCGTATTACAAGTTTATTATTTTTCCTGAAAACTTGGCAACATATAATGACACAATGCGAAGGTTTTCCAATTTTTTGATTATTTTTTGAATTTTTATGCCCGTTTCAAAATGCGGTCAAAACGGCGGGCTTGACCGTTCCTAGCTAGTGGTTGAATCTTGGAAAACTTTTGATGTTTCTATGATTAAATAGATACTTATGTACCTAGAAATGATTTTTGGAAAAAATAAATAGCAAACTATGAGGCAGCTGCAGTTCAAATTTGACCCGTTTCCAACTAAATCGGAGGAATTTGTCTTTTTCACCAGAGGTGGATCAAAACTTTTACACCCAACCATTTGGTCAATTGTGCATTAAATATGGCCTAGTATTTTAGAAAATGATTTGGTCCAATTTTGCAATAATTATTTGGTAGGTCCTTCACAAAAAAACCTCATTTGGGGCACTCGAAAAATGGAAAATGGCTCTTTTGTGCAATGAAAGTGAAAACTCCCTTAGGCAACATTGTTTGGAATTCCAAGATGCACCCTTGTGCACAATATGAGATCATTTGAACAAACTATGCCATGAATGTGGCCATAGGATTGATCATTTGGCTTGAAAGCCATGAATCTTCACGCATGACAGCTCATTTCTGAGAACACTTTTTTAAAATAATTGCCGTATTACAAGTTTATTATTTTTCCTGGAAACTTGGTAACATATAATGACACAATGCGAAGGTTTTCCAATTTTTTGATTTTTTTAGATTTTTTATGACCGTTTCAAAATGCGGTCAAAACGGCGGGCTTGACCGTTCCTAGCTAGTGGTTGAATCTTGGAAAAAATTTGATGTTTCTATGATTAAATAGATACTTATGTACCTAGAAATGATTTTTGGAAAAAATAAATAGCAAACTATGAGGCAGCTGCAGTTCAAATTTGACCCGTTTCCAACTAAATCGGCGGGAATTTGTCTTTTTCACCAGAGGTGGATCAAAACTTTTTACACCCAACCTTTTGGTCAATTGTGCATTAAATATGCCCTAGTATTTTAGAAAAATGATTTGGTCCAATTTTGCAATAATTATTTGGTAGGTCCTTCACAAAAAAACCTCATTTGGGGCACTCGAAAAATGGAAAATGGCTCTTTTGTGCAATGAAAGTGAAAACTCCCTTAGGCAACATTGTTTGGAATTCCAAGATGCACCCTTGTGCACAATATGAGATCATTTGAACAAACTATGCCATGAATGTGGCCATAGGATTGATCATTTGGCTTGAAAGCCATGAATCTTCACGCATGACAGCTCATTTCTGAGAACACTTTTTTAAAATAATTGCCGTATTACAAGTTTATTATTTTTCCTGAAAACTTGGCAACATATAATGACACAATGCGAAGGTTTTCCAATTTTTTGATTATTTTTTGAATTTTTATGCCCTTTTTAAAATGCCTGTCAAAACAGCGGGCTTGACCGTTCCTAGCTAGTGGTTGAATCTTGGAAAACTTTTGATGTTTTTATGATTAAATAGATACTTATGTACCTAGAAATGATTTTTGGAAAAAATAAATAGCAAACTATGAGGCAGCTGCAGTTCAAATTTGACCTGTTTCCAACTAAATCGGAGGAATTTGTCTTTTCACCAGAGGTGGATCAAAACTTTTACACCCAACCATTTGATCAATTGTGCATTAAATATGGCCTAGTATTTTAGAAAATGATTTGGTCCAATTTTGCAATAATTATTTGGTAGGTCCTTCACAAAAAACCTCATTTGGGGCACTCGAAAAATGGAAAATGGCTCTTTTGTGCAATGAAAGTGAAAACTCCCTTAGGCAACATTGTTTGGAATTCCAAGATGCACCCTTGTGCACAATATGAGATCATTTGAACAAACTATGCCATGAATGTGGCCATAGGATTGATCATTTGGCTTGAAAGCCATGAATCTTCACGCATGACAGCTCATTTCTGAGAACACTTTTTTAAAATAATTGCCGTATTACAAGTTTATTATTTTTCCTGGAAACTTGGTAACATATAATGACACAATGCGAAGGTTTTCCAATTTTTTGATTTTTTTAGATTTTTTATGCCCTTTTCAAAATGCCTGTAAAAACGGCGCGCTTGACCGTTCCTAGCTAGTGGTTGAATCTTGGAAAACTTTTGATGTTTTTATGATTAAGTAGATACTTATGTACCTAGAAATGATTTTTGGAAAAAATAAATAGCAAACTATGAGGCAGCTGCAGTTCAAATTTGACCCGTTTCCAACTAAATCGGCGGGAATTTGTCTTTTTCACCAGAGGTGGACCAAAACTTTTTACTCCCAACCTTTTGGTCAATTGTGCATTAAATATGCCCTAGTATTTTAGAAAAATGATTTGGTCCAATTTTGCAATAATTATTTGGTAGGTCCTTCACAAAAAAACCTCATTTGGGGCACTCAAAAATGGAAAATGGCTCTTTTGTGCAATGAAAGTGAAAACTCCTTAGGCAACATTGTTTGGAATTCCAAGATGCACCCTTGTGCACAATATGAGATCATTTGAACAAACTATGCCATGAATGTGGCCATAGGATTGATCATTTGGCTTGAAAGCCATGAATCTTCACGCATGACAGCTCATTTCTGAGAACACTTTTTTAAAATAATTGCCGTATTACAAGTTTATTATTTTTCCTGGAAACTTGGTAACATATAATGACACAATGCGAAGGTTTTCCAATTTTTTGAATTTTTTATGCCCGTTTCAAAATGCGGTCAAAACGGCGGGCTTGACCGTTCCTAGCTAGTGGTTGAATCTTGGAAAACTTTTGATGTTTCTATGATTAAATAGATACTTATGTACCTAGAAATGATTTTTGGAAAAAATAAATAGCAAACTACAAGGCAGCTGCAGTTCAAATTTGACCCGTTTCCAACTAAATCGGAGGAATTTGTCTTTTTCACCAGAGGTGGATCAAAACTTTTTACACCCAACCTTTTGATCAATTGTGCATTAAATATGGCCTAGTATTTTAGAAAATGATTTGGTCCAATTTTGCAATAATTATTTGGTAGGTCCTTCACAAAAACCCTCATTTGGGGCACTCGAAAAATGGAAAATGGCTCTTTTGTGCAATGAAAGTGAAAACTCCCTTAGGCAACATTGTTTGGAATTACAAGATGTACCCTTGTGCACAATATAAGATCATTTGAACAAACTATGCCATGAATGTGGCCATAGGATTGATCATTTGGCTTGAAAGCCATGAATCTTCACGCATGAGAGCTCATTTCTGAGAACACTTTTTTAAAATAATTGTCGTAATACAAGTTTATTATTTTTCCTGGAAACTTGGTAACATATAATGAAACAATGCGAAGGTTTTCCAATTTTTTTATTTTTTTATTTTTTTATGACCGTTTCACAATGCGGTCAAAACGGCGGGCTTGACCGTTCCTAGCTAGTGGTTGAATCTTGGAAAATTTTTGATGTTTCTATGATTAAATAGATACTTATGTACCTAGAAATGATTTTTGGAAAAAATAAATAGCAAACTATGAGGCAGCTGCAGTTCAAATTTGACCCGTTTCCAACTAAATCGGCGGGAATTTGTCTTTTTCACCAGAGGTGGATCAAAACTTTTTACACCCAACCTTTTGGTCAATTGTGCATTAAATATGCCCTAGTATTTTATAAAATGATTTGGTCCAATTTTGCAATAATTATTTGGTAGGTCCTTCACAAAAAAACCTCATTTGGGGCACTCGAAAAATGGAAAATGGCTCTTTTGTGCAATGAAAGTGAAAACTCCCTTAGGCAACATTGTTTGGAATTCCAAGATGCACCCTTGTGCACAATATGAGATCATTTGAACAAACTATGCCATGAATGTGGCCATAGGATTGATCATTTGGCTTGAAAGCCATGAATCTTCACGCATGAGAGCTCATTTCTGAGAACACTTTTTTAAAATAATTGCCGTATTACAAGTTTATTATTTTTCCTGGAAACTTGGTAACATATAATGACACAATGCGAAGGTTTTCCAATTTTTTGATTTTTTTTGATTTTTTATGCCCTTTTCAAAATGCGGTCAAAACAGCGGGCTTGACCGTTCCTAGCTAGTGGTTGAATCTTGGAAAACTTTTGATGTTTCTATGATTAAATAGATACTTATGTACCTAGAAATGATTTTTGGAAAACATAAATAGCAAACTATGAGGCAGCTGCAGCTCAAATTTGACCCGTTTCCAACTGAATCGGAGGAATTTGTCTTTTTCACCAGAGGTGGATCAAAACTTTTTACACCCAACCATTTGGTCAATTGTGCATTAAATATGGCCTAGTATTTTAGAAAAATGATTTGGTCCAATTTTGCAATAATTATTTGGTAGGTCCTTCACAAAAAAACCTCATTTGGGGCACTCAAAAATGGAAAATGGCTCTTTGTGCAATGAAAGTGAAAACTCCTTAGGCAACATTGTTTGGAATTCCAAGATGCACCCTTGTGCACAATATGAGATCATTTGAACAAACTATGCCATGAATGTGGCCATAGGATTGATCATTTGGCTTGAAAGCCATGAATCTTCACGCATGACAGCTCATTTCTGAGAACACTTTTTTAAAATAATTGCCGTATTACAAGTTTATTATTTTTCCTGGAAACTTGGTAACATATAATGACACAATGCGAAGGTTTTCCAATTTTTGATTTTTTAGATTTTTTATGCCCGTTTCAAAATGCGGTCAAAACAGCGGGCTTGACCGTTCCTAGCTAGTGGTTGAATCTTGGAAAACTTTTGATGTTTCTTTGATTAAATAGATACTTATGTACCTAGAAATGATTTTTGGAAAAAATAAATAGCAAACTATGAGGCAGCTGCAGTTCAAATTTGACCTGTTTCCAACTAAATCGGAGGAATTTGTCTTTTTCACCACAGGTGGATCAAAACTTTTTACACCCAACCATTTGGTCAATTGTGCATTAAATATGTCCTAGTATTTTAGAAAAATGATTTGGTCCAATTTTGCAATAATTATTTGGTAGGTCCTTCACAAAAAACCTCATTTGGGGCACTCAAAAATGGAAAATGGCTCTTTTGTGCAATGAAAGTGAAAACTCCCTTAGGCAACATTGTTTGGAATTCCAAGATGCACCCTTGTGCACAATATGAGATCATTTGAACAAACTATGCCATGAATGTGGCCATAGGATTGATCATTTGGCTTGAAAGCCATGAATCTTCACGCATGACAGCTCATTTCTGAGAACACTTTTTTAAAATAATTGCCGTATTACAAGTTTATTATTTTTCCTGGAAACTTGGTAACATATAATGACACAATGCGAAGGTTTTCCAATTTTTTGATTTTTTTAGATTTTTTTATGCCCGTTTCAAAATGCGGTCAAAACGGCGGGCTTGACCGTTCCTAGCTAGTGGTTGAATCTTGGAAAACTTTTGATGTTTCTATGATTAAATAGATACTTATGTACCTAGAAATGATTTTTGGAAAAAATAAATAGCAAACTATGAGGCAGCTGCAGTTCAAATTTGACCCGTTTCCAACTAAATCGGCGGGAATTTGTCTTTTTCACCAGAGGTGGATCAAAACTTTTTACACCCAACCATTTGGTCAATTGTGCATTAAATATGGCCTAGTATTTTAGAAAAATGATTTGGTCCAATTTTGCAATAATTATTTGGTAGGTCCTTCACAAAAAAACCTCATTTGGGGCACTCGAAAAATGGAAAATGGCTCTTTTGTGCAATGAAAGTGAAAACTCCCTTAGGCAACATTGTTTGGAATTCCAAGATGCACCCTTGTGCACAATATGAGATCATTTGAACAAACTATGCCATGAATGTGGCCATAGGATTGATCATTTGGCTTGAAAGCCATGAATCTTCACGCATGACAGCTCATTTCTGAGAACACTTTTTTAAAATAATTGCCGTATTACAAGTTTATTATTTTTCCTGGAAACTTGGTAACATATAATGACACAATGCGAAGGTTTTCCAATTTTTTGATTTTTTTAATTTTTTATGCCCGTTTCAAAATGCGGCCAAAACAGCGGGCTTGACCGTTCCTAGCTAGTGGTTGAATCTTGGAAAACTTTTGATGTTTCTCTGATTAAATAGATACTTATGTACCTAGAAATGATTTTTGGAAAAAAATAAATAGCAAACTATGAGGCAGCTGCAGTTCAAATTTGACCTGCTTCCAACTGAATCGGCGGGAATTTGTCTTTTTCACCAGAGGTGGATCAAAACTTTTTACACCCAACCATTTGGTCAATTGTGCATTAAATATGGCCTAGTATTTTAGAAAAATGATTTGGTCCAATTTTGCAATAATTATTTGGTAGGTCCTTCACAAAAAACCTCATTTGGGGCACTCGAAAAATGGAAAATGGCTCTTTTGTGCAATGAAAGTGAAAACTCCTTAGGCAACATTGTTTGGAATTCCAAGATGCACCCTTGTGCACAATATGAGATCATTTGAACAAACTATGCCATGAATGTGGCCATAGGATTGATCATTTGGCTTGAAAGCCATGAATCTTCACGCATGAGAGCTCATTTAAAGAACACTTTTTAAAATAATTGCCGTATTACAAGTTTATTATTTTTCCTGGAAACTTGGTAACATATAATGACACAATGCGAAGGTTTTCCAATTTTTGATTTTTTAGATTTTTTATGCCCGTTTCAAAATGCGGTCAAAACAGCGGGCTTGACCGTTCCTAGCTAGTGGTTGAATCTTGGAAAACTTTTGATGTTTCTATGATTAAATAGATACTTATGTACCTAGAAATGATTTTTGGAAAAATAAATAGCAAACTATGAGGCAGCTGCAGTTCAAATTTGACCTGCTTCCAACTAAATCGGAGGAATTTGTCTTTTCACCAGAGGTGGATCAAAACTTTTACACCCAACCTTTTGATCAATTGTGCATTAAATATGGCCTAGTATTTTAGAAAAATGATTTGGTCCAATTTTGCAATAATTATTTGGTAGGTCCTTCACAAAAACCTCATTTGGGGCACTCGAAAAATGGAAAATGGCTCTTTTGTGCAATGAAAGTGAAAACTCCTTAGGCAACATTGTTTGAATTCCAAGATGCACCCTTGTGCACAATATGAGATCGCCGGCTCTAAGTAGCAGGATTTATTCGCCCATCTTTTTAGGATCTGCTTGCTCTCTTTGTGTGTGCTATCAGCAATGGGCTTGTTGCTCTTGTCTGAACCTATCCGGGAGGTTATTCTGATATGATTTGTCCCAGCTTTATGTTTAGCAAGCACTCTAGTCTCAAAATGTCGTTCATTGTTTGTTTGTTAGGTTGAAAACAACACGTAATGTGACCACATTATATTACTTATTTCAGCACTAAAATTAACTTCAGAATGTCCTTTTGGCATTACATACATGGTCGCCGACTCGCCGTCATGTTCTGATTTTGAAAGTGACATCTCAAATACTCTTTTTGAGCAGTTTATCTCTTCTGCTAGCAAGTATAAGCTTTAGTGATGTTCTTTTGGGACCAGTTATAATAATGCCAATGCTTTATTTCCGCAACGATCCTGTCCTATTGGCTTGGTTTTGCTGATGATAAATGTAGCTGCACAATTGGCTATAATGTCAGATCAAATTTATAGCAATCAAGCAAGCCTTCATGCAGGTGCTGTTGTGCAGTACATGTTCTTCTGAACTCTCCAACTCTGCAGGATTCCTTTGAGCTTCACCAGTGGGATTCCTCAAGAGATGAGGGGGATGTTGAAATAGGGATGCATCAGCCCGACGCCTCTGATAATTTAAAAGGATTCTTCAAGAAGGTGCATGCTGTTTATGAAACACTCTACTAGTCTAATCTCTGATGTTATTTGTCAATTTTTTGCACTTCAGATTAATGACATGTGATGCTGCTTTCATACACATACAGGTTGATGGAATTGAGAGCCTAATAGCTAACTTGACGAGTCTATTGACTAAGCTCCAGGTCCAACACATTCTAATTTCCTTATTTCTGCTTCTGCTTCTTCTTATGTTATTGTGCTCAAATATTGATTCTCATAGTAATAATGGAATCTCATGTGCCTTTGCTTGCAGACTGCAAACGAGGAATCAAAAGCATTTACAAAAGCAAGCGCCATGAAAGGTTACAGCTCCAAACCTTATCTAAATGGGTTGAAAAATCGCATTATTTGTAGTCACACATAACCATACATATTTGTAGCAGTTAAGAAGGAAATGGAGAAAGATATTGATGAAGTGGTGAAAATTGCTCGTATGGAAAAAACAAAACATGTTATTCTTCTTTCCTAGTTGTATCTGCATCTGCATAAACTAAAAGATGGACATGCTGCTTATGGTTTGGTGCTTGCCCCTGTGCTATGCCACAGAACTTATCTAACACGGAGAAACCTGAATGCGGGAAGGGCTCTGCGGTAGATCAATTAGTCGATTCCTTCTGCTAAGCGAATCTATATGTTGAGCAAAATCTTTGAAACAGATTAAGCATAGAGATTTTCCCAAAGGAAAGGATCTTACTCCACTTTTCGTATACTCCTGCCAATGAAATTATCCTTTTCAATGAAGCGATCTGTTCTGTTCTTTGAGAGTCATTTTCATGTAGCATTGTACATCACTGGTTGCTACAGTTCTTGTACGGTTGTACATGTTTTGGAAATTGCTGTGCTCACATTCGTTTTAATTTCCCCTCCATGCACTCATCATTACACAAATTAAAGTGAATTATTTTGTTTGGGACAGCAAACTAGAGAGTCTATTTCCATTTCACTTTCTTAAAACTCTGTTGTTAATGGAGATTGGAGTTGTCTAGATTCGAGAGAGGGAAGTGAAGGGTGCAGAATCAGAGAGAAAGTGGGTGCTGCCTATCTGCTTACATGGGAGGCAACCATCTCATGTAATCAGTGAATATAGCAGTTCTCCTGGTGTTATTCAAATAAATAAATCATGCAAGTGGTAGTATAAAATTACCTGCTTGCATAAACCTCTCAGAGACTATTGACATCCCATTATATTCTTCTGCTTCCACTTATATCTTGAGCATGTACTCTAATATTAGATTACAATGTATTTTGCACGCTCTAGTTTAATTGCCCGCGAAACTGGCTGTCAACATACGTATGCATTGTAATGATCACATACATGTATCTAGTTCTCCTCATAAAATATTGCATGCATGACAAAGCTCCAACGCATACACTCCCATGCTTACTTATATTAGAAGCATTCTGTAGAAGACAAACTACTATATGCTAGTCTTACTTATATTGTGTGTGTGGGGCAATCTCCTTTAATTTTCTAGCATGTTAAATTTAACATTCTAATATATTTTGCTGCTAGTGTCCATTTAGCAGTTTCTACCAAGATGGTTCAGCCATTTGTTTGTTTTCCTGCAGCAAAGTGCGGCTGGACGACCGAGGCTGCTATTCTGCCTTGATGTGCACACAAAGAGTTCCTGGACCTGACTTGAAGCAAGGATACCTGCGGCTGCAAGCCAACAATATCTGAAGACAGGTGCTGCTTGTCTATGTTCTCGGCATAGCTATAGGCTGCCATGTCTTTTCCACTTTCCTTTTTGCTTTCTGTAATGCAAACTTGACGGTCAGCCTATAGTTATGCGAAGAACATCGGCAAGCAGCACCTATCTTCAGACATACACTGCCATGTCTTGTTCCATTAATCACCTAGTGCTCCTGTTAGTGACATTCATCTAGTATTTTATTTTGCAAAGCATGCAATGGTTTGGAGTACTTGATCATGGCCTGATGGAACCTACATGACGTTACTACAGTAGCTAGAAGCAATCTATTTTTTAAAAGCATTATAGTTAGCATTTGGTCATGGCATCACTTTGCTGTTCTGTTTGTTTTAAATCTGGTTGCAAGTTTACTATTTTTCCATAACCATTATCTTATATTTTCGGCATTAAGCATTGGTGGATCTCAACAGCTATATGATGAATACACATCATGATATATACTTGATGAATATGCCTGCTAGTGCTACATCTAAACTTGTGTATCTGTTTTGGTATCTCTTCCACTGTGTATCTGTTTTCTTGTATGAGTGGGTATCTCATTTTAACTAGTTGGAGAAAAAAAGCATGGTACTAGCTAGCTCAATTTGTGTTATCATTCATCTGTTGTAACACCAAGTTTGGTCTATTAACATGACGTTGATTTTGTGCTGCAGATTTGGAAGCTGGGAATCCGGGGAATGCGAAGTTGAAGAGACCTGGAGTATCTAGACTATGATTGCCATTATATATGTGTTATATGATGATGTAACACAATGATTCTGCTATTGTATCTTTGTTGTATGATGTATCAAACTGATTCTGGCTGTTATGTGAAGTACTATTTGTGTTCTCTATTTGTTCCCATTTGAATGTTGGTGATTTATTTACTAGCAAATTGAAATTAAACAAAATGACCTTGACAATTGGGACCCACTTACTAGAAGAACCTTCCAATTGGGACCCATCTGAACAGTGGACCCATCTTTAAAAAAAGAAATACTTGAACTGCTCAGCCAAAATGGCCATGGCCCAAAAATAAAAAGGCTGCGATGTTGGGCTTGGCCCATGAAGCTAACAAAAATTGACAGAAAATACACTAAATTGGCTGAATTAATGGGCTCGACCCATATAAACACCCAATTGGACCGGGCTGATTCTAATTTTTGACCTTTTCAATTGGTCGTAATATCACCACGTCAGCTTGCCACGTCGGATCCGACCTGGCTTGCTCAGACAGCTAGTGACCAAAACAAAACAGTAGGCTTATTTTGGTCGTAAACGTCTACGACCTTCTCATAGAGAAGGTCGCTATAGTCAGTTTACAACCGCCAGCTTTTGACCTTCTGTTTTTGGTCACAAATGAAAAACCATGACCTTTCAGTGACCAATAGTGGTGGTCACAAGTTGACATATTTCTTGTAGTGTCAACATTTCAGATAGACTTGATTCGGTATGTGGCCAATTCTGAATCTGAATCTTAATGGTGTTGGATTTCAGGGTGCGGGGCACGTGTACGATGGCTTCCTCCATCCGCTGCTGACGTGGGACGAGGCCAACATCGACCAGGGCCTGCTTGAGCTGAGGGCTAGGGCGAGGGACGTGACGGCGTCACTACTCAAGGCGGCGGCTGCCATCGGTCAAGTGTGGCTCGTCGAGGCTGCCCGTTGTGTTTCGTCGCCACTGCAGGCCGCGAGATCGGGCCGGGAAGGCGCTACGCATTGACGAGTGAGCCAATTTTTGGATCGGACCATAACAACGTGTCTCAGTCTTTGACGTCTAGAAGTAGTGGTAAAGTTTTGAATTTGCATGGCAAGAACCACTTACGTAGGTACCTAGCATGCACAACATTGTGTTTACACTCTTACTTATGTAAAGATATGAATTATACACAAGTTGCCTCTTCAATGAGGAACTGTGATAGTAGATAGGGCAATTGTGTGATAGAATGGAATTGATTGATTATATATATTTTTTAATTCCTAATAAGTTAGTAGTAGCGTGGGAAAAAACTTCTCGCTACTAGTATTTAGGATACTAGTAGCGTTGGTATTATAGAGACGCTACTACTATTTCGTTAGTAGTAGCGCGGGTACGAAATAGCAGTAGCATGGGTGGCACACGCTACTACTAACAAAGTTAGTAGTAGCGCGGGTTTAACCCACGCTACTACTAACTATTAGCTGTAGCGCGATACTAGTAGCGCGGGTACCCGCGTTGCTAGTAGCCATTTCACTCGCGCTGCTAGTAGTCTTTTTCTAGTAGTGCCAGGTGTACTGGTTTCCGGTTTCCGAGCGGCAGCCAGTAGTTAGTTTAGGTTCATGCTAATGCGAGAGAGGGATGCGAACTCATGTACTTCATAGTTCCGCTCTCACTTGTAGTGTAGCTCTTCTCGCGTATATCATTGTTTAGATGGATGACGATGTAGTTGCAAGTAATCGAGACTTGTATCGCTATTTTCGAGATTATGACGAGAGACCACTTTGTGTTGCATGATGATTATGACAATGACATGATTTGATGAGAATATTTGTATGTATATGCTATGATTACATTTGTATGTGTATGACATGCTAAATATTATTGTATAAAGCCTATTCAAATACAAAACAAATATGTACAAAAAACAGAAACTAATAAAACTAGCAGTAGCGAGGGGAACAAAGTTAGCAGTAGCGCTCGCTTACCAGTCATGCTTCCTGCAAAAAAGCGCTGCATATATTAGCAGCAGCGCTCTGCACTAAAGGGCACTATTGCTAGCCATGTATAGCAGTAGCGTGGGATGATAGGCGCTACTGCTACACGTTAGTTGTAGCGCCTTATCAGTAGCGCGTCGTCCCGCGCTGCTGATAGACAAAATAACCACGCTACTGCTAGGGTTTTCCCTAGTAGTGCAAGTAGCGATCACGTTCACATCCAAAAAAGAGTTTTTCTTTTTGGAATAAGAAAAGAGAAATTTATGGCAGGTCTTTGCTTAAAAACACGATCACACGCATCCATCACCCATTAAGCAATATACAACGTGTATATAGCTGCTCTAACAGAGCAAGATGCATGGACGCTAGAAGTAGAAGAAAAAGGGTGCTTGTGCGCAACTGATTTTGATAGCCAGTGCATCAAAACCAAACACCAATCCACTTAAATTCTCATATACGTGCACATATGATCAAGATTTTGTGTAATAAAAATAAATCTGTTTCTGCAAGTGAGAAATAATAATTCCACATTCATAAGTGCAAAGAATAGCGAAGAAAACAATACGAAATATAATTATAAGACATGTGTGAATGATTGAAATCCTAGGTCGATGATATAATAACCATATATAAAAAGGCACGATACATGTCATCACTGTCCAGATTGGGTGGCAATATAAATTTCAAGGGTCGAGAAAATGTGGCAAATATAATCTTTAAATAGGTACATCTGTTATTTGTTGGTCAAAAGACAACCCTTGATTTATTTTTAATTTCAAAATAATAAATAAAAAGCATAAAGAAGTTTCAATTTTATTTATTTCAGCTGCCGAACTTAATATATAATACAACATGTACAGCCAAACAATGACAGAAATTCCATTAATTACTCATTTGATATTAATTGCTTAAAACATAAGTTTATGTTGAGAAACATGGACAAAGAAAATAACCACATAAACTATTAGAATAGGTCAATATTTTAACAGAGCATCTGAAAGCATGTGTGGCAAATGGAGAGCATACTATTGTACTATCAAGAAAACAGAATTGCAACACATATAGTGGTGACATATCGAAAGCAAGATGGCATGCAGCTTAGGCATTTAATTATTGGAAAATGGTTTGCTGAGGTAGGTGGTCACTCACAGAATACACTACCATTAATTAGTAACATACCATTACATGCATGTATCATTAGCAATAATTAAACCTTTGATACATTTTCTCAAGACACACATTTCAACTATAATGTTTTTCAGTATTCGAATGATATGCTGATGGGTACTTTGAGACTTAGATAACATTTGGCTGTCGTGGAAAAATAGTATAAATAAAGATAAGCAGAAGAGCCAAAAAAATCAATATAATTAGGGAATTGTATTCTTTTGTGTTGCATGATGTTAATTTTTAATCAAATATATGTGTTTGTAAAGAATAATACAACTAAATGTGTAATGCTAATGCGACGTCAAGAATAAGTTCAATTACATTTGGCCATAGGAGCAAATACTACCAGAGTCAACAATACCAATAATTATTACAAGGACGTGTGTGAATTGTAGAAATCCTACGCTGATGATGAAACATATAAAAATGTATGGCGAGTTGCCTTCAATGTATAAATGTTGAGTGGTGAAATTTTTTGGAAAAGTGAAAGCAAATGATCAAGTCAAAATCATATGGTTTGGCATGGCAGGACAAAGACAAACAGTATTTCTATGTTATATGGCAAGTCTAGCCGCGCAAATGCGCGAGTAACACTGCTAGTTTTGATAAAGTAAACAGAGAAATCGCCAACATACTTTTATGACCTGTGAACTTGCTCGTGCGCGGCCATGATAGGACAGTACCTGCACGTATGCGACAGCCTTGCGGGGTTAATTCAGGAAATATTGGCTGCTACCATCAGAGAAGGCATTCGGTACTGGCTTGAATCCGCCCAGATTGTAAAAAAAGCCTCCGGCAAAATTGTATATCTGACGTCATCCTGATATAAACATTGTCCAACTTGGACGCACCAAGTAGTGATCACGTTCACATCCAAAAAAGAGTTTTTCTTTTTGGAGTAATAAAAGAGAAAAGGTATGTGCTCACCCTCCGATGTGTTGCACAGCAGACGGCGGCACGGCGCCGCCGCTGCCGAGGGCCGATCTCTACTCCCACACAAGCACAGCCGCGGACGGTGAACTCTCATTCCACACAGCGGCAGATCAGCCTCTTGCACCGCATACCAGACTGCCATGTTGCCGTGCCAAGCTCTCCTTCCGATGCTCCATCTCAACTAATCTCATCTGAACACTTCCATGGCTCCACGAACCTTCTCATCTTCCTCCTCGTGGTCTTTTCCTCTCAGATCCAGATGAAACACTGAGCAGAACAAACGGCCGCCAGAGGATACGTAGTATCGCACCGACAGACCGGTCCGGGTGGACCTCCATCTAGGGCTTCACAACGGTAGGGAATTGAAGTCCGGTGGGCAGCCTGGGGGAGGCAACCTGCTCGACCAGGGCGATCCCGTCCAGCCACACCGACCGACCTCCACCACGCCTCACCGTAACAGACTCCCGCTCGTCGGCCCCACCGTCAGAGACTCCCGCTCGTCGGCCGCACCAACGCATAGAGGTATGTACTGCAACCTGCACGGAGATATCACCCGCCATCGACCTGACTCGACCTCCTCTTCACCTCAAATAGCTGGAAGAATGACGTTGAGATTAAAGAAGGGAATCCTACACAGTGAAGAATTTAGATCCAAACCTCACACGGTTCGTCCGACATGCGGTACTGGGATCCCCTGTGGCGTGAGGGGTTCGTGAGTGACGGCGGCCGTGGACTCTGTGAGGAAATAGAATTAGGAAAAACGAAGGGATTGGGGCGTGGTGTTTTTCAAAACGTGTGTTGTATAGATTAGTTTCATTAGTAGAAAACATGGCTTACGTTCGGGCCAGGTAAGCCCATTAGTCCTGGTTCAGTCATAAACCGGGACCCATGAACCCATTTGTCCTGGTTCGTGAGTCCAGGGGCCTGCCGGGCCTCGCGAGGGCATTGGTCCCGGTTCGTCTGGCCCCTTTGGTCCCGGTTGGTGGGTCGCACCGGGACCAATGGGCCTCGCTCTTGGCCCACCATCATTGGTCCCGCCTTTGGTTCCGGTTCATGCCATGAACCGGGACCAATTAGATGCCTATATATACCCCCTCGCGTAAGAGCAGAGCACATTGCTCTGTTTTTTCTGGCCGGCGAGGGGAGAGGGCTTTGTGGTGCTCTGGCTCACCTCCTATGCACACAAGGTGTTCGATGGAATGCCCGAGCCACACTACTTAGGGTTTCTTCTCTCTAAGCTCGACCTCCAAGCTCTATTTTCCTCAATATTTGTTTAGGTTTAGCGGTCAGTCACGCCTCGTCCCCGTCTTCACCGCCATCGATCGCCCGCGCCGATCTCGTCGCCTCTTGTTCTTATCTTCTTTCTGAAAGGAAACAAATCTTACTTGTATGTTTAGATAGATACTTGTATAATTCTCTTACTTTTATTATTGCTTCTTATTATACAGTGCGATGGTTTTGGTATCCATCCCCGTCGGCCCTCGTCCTGTCTATGATTCAGATGTGGTATATATATTATCTTTATAACTATTTGGTTCATTTATTGTTTATGACAATTATGCCGATCAACGTGACATAGATTTTATTTATCTAGGAGGTATGTGAACCGGAAATTCCAACCGACCCTATTATCGAGAGATTAAATTTAGTTGAAGAAGAAAACAACTTCTTGAAGGAAAAAATTAAAAAAAATTGAGGAGGAGAAGATGATATTGGAGTTGCAAGTTGCGGATGTTGTCGATGATCACAAGATCAAGATGGATGCAATGCGCTTGAAGATTAGAAAGATTAGAAAATATAACATTCATACCGAGGCTTCGTATCATTATGCCGTTGGATCAATTGTTACCTTGGTTGCGATTATGATCGCATTTGTTTTCGCATTGAAATGTTTTACATAGTTTCAATGGTTTAATTAATTAAATGCTCTAGAGAGTTATATGTTGTTAGATGAGAACTATGTATGTACTTTGGTTTTAATGTGATGATGAACTTCTATTAATTTGGTCACTTAATTATCTATTCATGATGTTCTGTAATGGTTTTTGACACACTTAATTATATATAACGCACGCAGATGAACCGACAATGGATGTACGGTGACAGACACACCTCCGAGTACATTAAGGGCGTGTGTAATTTTCTTGTAGTGGCTGAGGCAAACAAGCAGAATGGTTTTATGTGTTGTCCATGGCCTATATGTGGGAATACAAAGTCTTACTCTGACTCGAAAACCATTCACACCCATCTGCTTTATAAGGGTTTCATGCCACACTATGTTTGGATCAAGCATGGAGAAATAGGGGTTATGATGGAAGACAACGAAGAAGAAGAGGACGATGACAACTATGTGACCCCTGAATACGGCGATGCTGCAACGGGGGAAGCTGGTGAAGATCAAGATGAACATGATGATGTGCCCGATGATGATCTCCGCTGGGTCATTGTTGATGCAAGGAGACAGTGCGAAAGTCAAAAGGAGAAGCTCAAGTTCGATCGCATGTTAGAGGATCACAAAAAAGGTTTGTACCCCAATTGCGAAGATGGCAACACAAAGATCGGTACCCTACTGGAATTGCTGCAGTGGAAGGCAGAGAATGGTGTGTCTCACAAAGGATTTGAGAAGCTACTGAAAATATTGAAGAAGAAGCTTCCATAGGATAACAAATTGCCCGACAGTACGTATGCAGCAAAGAAGGTTCTATGCCCTCTAGGATTGGAGGTGCAGAAGATACATGCATGCCCTAATGACTGCATCCTCTACCGTGGTGCATACGAGGATTTGAACGCATGCCCGGTATGCGGTGCATTGCGGTATAAGATCAGACGAGATGACCCTGGTGATGTTGACGATGAGCGCCCCCGGAAGAGGGTTCCTGCCAAGGTGATGTGGTATGCTCCTATAATACAACGGTTGAAACGCCTGTTCAGAAACAAAGAGCATGCCAAGTTGATGCGATGGCACAGTGAGGACCGTAAGAAAGATGGGAAGTTGAGAGCACCCGCTGACGGGTCGCAATGGAGAAAAATCGAGAGAAAGTACCGGGCTGAGTTTGCAGGTGACCCAAGGAACGTATGGTTTGGTTTAAGCGCAGATAGCATTAATCCTTTCAGGGAGCAGAGCAGCAATCACATCACCTGGCCCGTGAATCTATGTGTGTATAACCTTCCTCCTTGGATGTGCATGAAGCGAAAGTTCATTATGATGCCAGTTCTCATCCAAGGCCCTAAGCAACCAGACAATGACATTGATGTGTACCTAGGGCCATTAGTTGAAGAACTTTTACAGCTGTGGAATGGAAACAGTGTACGTGTGTAGGATGAGCACAAACAGGAGGAATTTAACCTGCACGCGTTGCTTTTTGTAACCGTCAACGATTACCACACATGCACACACTGTTTAGCTGACACCGAAAGTATATACCTGGACAAATGCAGGAAGAATGTGTACCTGGGCCATCGTCGGTTTCTTCCGACCAACCATCAATGTCGAAAGAAAGGCAAGCATTTCAAAGGCAAGGCAGATCATCGGAAGAAGCCTGCCATGCGTACCTGTTGGAAATATGCCCTAGAGGCAATAATAAAATAGTTATTATTATATTTCTTTGTTCATGATAATTGTCTGTTATTCATGCTATAACTGTGTTATCCAGAAATCATAATACACGTGTGAATACATAGACCACAATATGTCCCTAGTGATCCTTTAGTTGACTAGCTCATTGATCAACAGATAGTCATGGTTTCCTGACTATGGACATTGGATGTCATGGATAACGGGATTACATCATTAGGAGAATGATGTGATGGACAAGACCCAATCCTAAGCATAGCACAAAGATCGTGTAGTTCGTTTTGCTAGAGCTTTTCCAAATGTCAAGTATCATTTCCTTAGACCATGAGATTGTGCCACTCCCGGATACCGTAGGAGTGCTTTGGGTGTGCCAAACGTCGCAACGTAACTGGGTGACTATAAATGTGCACTACGGGTGTCTCCGAAAGTGTCTGTTGGGTTGGCACGAATTGAGACTGGGATTTGTCACTCCGTATGACGGAGAGGTATCTCTGGGCCCACTCGGTAATGCATCATCATAATGAGCTCAATGTGACCAAGTGTCTGGTCACGGGATCATGCATTACGGTACGAGTAAAGTGACTTTCCGGTAACGAGATTAAACGAGGTATTGGGATACCGACGATCGAATCTCGGGCAAGTAACGTACCGATTGACAAAGGGAATTGTATACTGGGTTGCTTGAATCCTCGACATCGTGGTTCATCCGATGAAGATCATCGAGGAGCATGTGGGAGCCAACATGGGTATCCAGATCCCGCTATTGGTTATTGACTGGAGAGGCGTCTCGGTCATGTCTGCATGTCTCCCGAACCCGTAGGGTCTACACACTTAAGGTTCGGTGACACTAGGGTTGTAGAGATATGAGTATGCAGTAACCCGAAAGTTGTTCGGAGTCCCGGATGAGATCCCGGATGTCACGAGGAGTTCCGGAATGGTCCAGAGGTAAAGAGTTATATATAGGAAGTCAGGTTTCGTCCATCGGGAAAGTTTCGGGGCTCACCGTTATTGTACCGGGACCACAGGAAGGGTCCCGGGGGTCCACCGGGTGGGGCCACCTATCCCGGAGGGCCCCATGGGCTGAAGTGGGAGGGGAACCAGCCCCTGGTGGGCTGTTGCGCCCCCCCTTGGGCCCCTCCTGCGCCTAGGGTTGGGAAACCCTAGGGGTGGGGGCGCCTCCACACTAGTAGAAAAAGGGGAATAATCTGAGATACATTAGTGCCGGTTTGATTTTGAGCCGCCACTAATGTGTTCATTAGTGCCGGTTCAAACGGCTAGCCGGCCGTTCTCATTAGTACCGGTTCGTGGCTAACCTTTAGCACCGGTTCATGCACGAACCGGTACTAAAGAGAGTGGTGGCAGGGTGTTGTCAGTCTGGGGCCCCTCCAGCACCTTTAGTACCGGTTTCGTGGCACGAACCGGTACTAAAGGTCTACGTACATAAACCCTTCGTCCACCCGAGCCACTCTGTTCATCACCTTTCCCCTCAATTCCTCTGTTCTTCCCCTCTCTTCCTCGAGCTCCTCACAAATTTTACCCAAAATTTGTCAAGATTTGAAGGCCCCCATCCATTCAAATGATCACAAAGGTTAGCAACTTTCACTACAGGAAACAGTTAATTTGCCGTCAGGGCAGTATAGACGGCAAAGGACGAATTACAGACGGCAAAGAGTTTGCCGCCAGCAGGCTGACGGCAAACTCAGATGGCAAAGATAAGTCGTCAAAGAATACTTTGCCGTCAACTTTTCATCGGGCAGACGACAAAGATTTTGCCGTCAGCCAACTGAAGGTTTGCCGTCTGCCAAAAGAAAATCTGATGGCAAAGGGCGCGGTCTTTGCCGTCAGCCAGAGCCTCTTTTTTGCCGTCATCTGGACTAAACTACAGATGGCAAAAATTATTTTGTATTTTTTTTAAAAGCGTCAAGTCAAAGCTTTCCTAGGGCGGTTGTTGCTTTGGTGGTCATCGGAGTTGCCATCTCCGGCAACTGCTGCCACTGCCGGAGGAGCTCTGGCGCTCAGCAGAGAGAAGGAGGCCGGAGAGGCTCGGGCGCGGCACGGTCTGGCGAGGGGCGGCCACGGAAGTTCCGGTGAGGGGAGGCCACGGCGGGGTCGGGTGAGGGATGGCCGCGGTGTAGTCCGGTGAGGGGCGGGCACAGCAGGTCCGGTGAGGGGAGGCCACGGCGGGGTGCGTTGAGGGATGGTCGCGGTTTAGTCCGGCGAGGGGCGGCCACGGCAGGTCCGGTGAGGGGAGGCCACGGCGGGGACCGGTGAGGGATGGCCACGGTGTAGTCCGACAAGGGGCGGAGCGAGAGGAGGGTGGAGAGGGTCGAGCGCAGCAGGTCCAGCGAGGGGCGGATTGGAGGAGGGTGGAGAGGCTCGAGCGCAGCAGGTCCGGTGAGGGGCTGCCGTGCCCGGCGCGGCGCATGGAGTAGCACACGGTGAAGGGAGCCGGAGGCCTGCGGGGGCGACAGGTGACGGTCTTGGTAGGGCGCGGAGGCCTGCGAGGGCGAGGTGTCAAGTCCGGCGACTGGCGACGTGGCCGACGGCGTGCAACTGCTCCGGGGAGGTGCGACCCGGGCCAGCGATGGGCGACGGGCGGGCTGCTGCGGCTCCTCCGGGATGCGGACGGGCCGGCAGCGTCGCGGCTGCTCCGGGGCTAGGGAGACGGGTCGGCAGCGTCGCGGCTGCTCCGGGGTGAGGGAGACGGGGCGGCGTCGCGCTGCTGCTCGTGGGCGACGGGCGATGAGGTGAGGCGAGGAGCTATCGGGAAGGAGAGATAGAGGAGACGCGTCGGCGTGGGTGGGGCGGGTCGTGCGTGGGTGGGACCGTCTTGGTGGGTGAGTGGCAGATGACTCGTGGGTGGGTGTGCGGGTAGATCCGACGCATGCGGTTGAATTGGACCTATGTTTTAGATCTTGCCACGTCATCGATCCGCGTGATCGATCCGCGTGGTGTGTTTTCTCTTTGCCGTCTGCCAAAAAGATACAGACGACAAATAGCTCACTTTGCCGTCTGCCTACAAAATAACAGACGGTAAAGTTCTTTGCCGTCTGTTATTTTGTAGGCAGACGGCAAAGTGAGCTGTTTGCCGTCTGTATCTTTTTGGCAGACGGCAAAGTCCGTTTTTCCGTTAGTCTTTCTTTGCCTCTGCAGCTAACTACAAAATTGATCTTTGCCGTCTGGCCCGATGAAAAGCTGACGGCAAAGCCTCTCCCTGACGGCAAATTACCTGTTTCCCGTAGTGTTTGTCCTTTCAACTCTCATTGCTAGATTAGCTCTTGCAATGCTTTGTATAGTGATTAATTTGGGAGGAATTATATTTGCTAGTATTTGATTTATATGCAATTTGAGGTCAAAAATAACACTTAGTTTGCATATGTAGGTGTGATTTACTTAGTGCCTTCTAAATCTCCGTCGTAACCACCGTCGATTGCCCGCACCGTCCCGTCGCCGGCACCACCTTGTGGTGAGGCTCTTGTTCATGAATGTTTTACATTACCAAATTGATGTTTGTGTGATTTGGATATATAGGTACTCGTATAATTATCTTACCCGTATGTTGTTTGTTATACATAGTGCCATGGTTTTGATATCCGTCCCCGTCGGCCCTCGTCCTTGTTATGATTCGGATGTGGTATATTCTCTTTTAAAACTAGTTGTTGCATTTCGTGTTTATGACAAATTATGCCCATCAAATTGACATAGATATTTTTATCTAGGAGGTATGTGAACTGGAAATTCCAACCGACCCTATTGTCGAGAGGTTAAATTTAGTTGAAAGAGAAAACGAGTATTTGAAAGAAAAATTGAAAAGAATTGAGGGGGAGAAGATGGAATAGGAGTTGCATGTTGCCGATGTCGTCGATGATCACAAGATCAAGATGGAGAAAATGAGGTTGAAGATTAGAAAGATTAGAAAATATGCCATTGATAGTGTGGCTTGGTATCATTATGCTGTTGGATCAATTGTTACCTTAGTTGCGATCTTGATCGCATTTGTTGTTGCATTTAAATTCTTTAGCTAGAGAGTTATTTGTATGTTGCATTTAATTAAGTGTTGTATATGAACTTTATGTATGAACTTTATGTATGAACTTGTATTAATTTGGTCTATTCGGTGTTGAGTAATGAAGATGAGCCGACAATGGATGTATGATGACCGATGCTCTCCCGAGTTCATTAATGGTGTGCATACTTTTCTGCTTGCCGGTGAGGCAAACAAGCGGGCGGATGGTTTTATGCCTTGTCCATGTGCTGGCTGTAAGAATGGTCACTATTACTCTACGTCAAGAACCATTCACGTCCACCTATTTGAGTCCGGTTTCATGCCCCACTATAATGTTTGGACCAAGCACGGAGAAATAGGGGTTATGATGGAAGACAATGAAGAAGAAGAGGACGACGATGGCTATCCTGGCCATTGGTTCCCTGAATACGATGATACAACAATGGGGGAAGAAGCTGAGCCGGCAATGCGGGAAGAAGCTGAAGAAGAGGCATCAGATGAGCCCGCTGATGATCTAGGTCGGGCCATTGCCGATGCAAAGGGAAACTACGCAAGTGATCTGGAGAGGATGAAGTTGCAGCGCATGTTAAAGGATCACAAGAAATTGTTGTACCCGAATTGCGAAGCTGACAAAAAAAAGTTGGGCACCACACTTGAATTGCTGCAATGGAAGGCGAGAACGTGTATCGACAAGGGATTTGGAAAGTTGCTGGTAATGATAAAGAATATGCTTCCAAAGGACAACGAATTGCCCGAGAGTACGTATGAAGCAAAGAAGGTTGTCTGCCCTCTAGGGTTAGAGGTGCAGAAGATACATGCCTGCCCTAATGACTGCATCCTCTACCGCGGTGAGTACGAGGATTTGAACGCTTGCCCGATGTCACGGTGCATTGCGTTATAAGATCGATCGCGATGACCTGGTGATGTCGAGGGCGGCGCCCAGAAGAAGATTCCTGCCAAGGTGATGTGGTATGCTCCTATAATACCACGGTTGAAACGTTTGTTCCAAAACAAAGAGCATGCGAAGGCAATGCGGTGGCACGCAGAAGACCGTAAGAAAGACGGAAAGTTGAGAGTACCCGCTGATGGTTTGCAGTGGAGAAAAATCGAGAGAAAGTACTGGGAGGAGTTTGCAGGTGACCCAAGGAACGTATGGTTTGATCTAAGCGCAGATGGCATTAATCCTTTTGGGGAGCAGAGCAGCAACCATAGCACGTGGCCTGTGACTCTATGTTTGTATAACATTCCTCCTTGGTTGTGCATGAAGCGGAAGTTTATTATGATGCCAGTGCTCATCCAAGGCCCTAAGCAACCCGGCAACGACATTGATGTGTACCTAAGGCCATTAGTTGAAGAACTATTACAATTGTGGAATGGAACAGGTGTACGTGCGTGGGATGAGCACAGACAGGAAGAATTTGACCTAAAGGCGTTGCTGTTAGTGACCATCAATGATTGGCCTGCTCTCAGTAACCTTTCAGGACAGACAAACAAGGGATACCGCGGATGCACGCACTGTTTGGATGATACCGACAGTATATATTTGGGTAGTTGTAGGAAGAATGTGTACCTGGGACATCATCAATTTCTTTCGACAAGGCATCCCGTAAGAAAGAAAGGCAAGCATTTCAAAGGTGAGGTAGATCACCGGACGAAGCCTCGCCACCGTACTGGTGCTGATGTACATGATATGGTCAAGGATTTGAAGGTAATCTTTGGAAAGGGTCCTGGCGGACAACCTTTTCCGAAGGGCGCTGACGGACGCGCACCCATGTGGAAGAAGAAATCTATATTTTGGGACCTGCCATATTGGAAAGACCTAGAGGTCCGCTCCGCAATCGACGTGATGCACGTGACGAAGAATATTTGCGTGACCCTGCTTGGCTTTTTGGGCGTGTATGGGAAGACAAAATATACACCAGAGGCACACGAGGACCAGCAACGTATGCACGGAAAAGACGGCATACATCAGGGTCAGGCCAGCTACGCTCTTACCAAAGTAGGGAAGGAAATCTTCTTCGAATGACTGCTCAGCATGAAGGTACCGTCTGGATTCTCGTCGAATATAAAGGGAATACTAAATATGGCAGAGAAAAAGTTCCAGAACCTAAAGTCTCATGACTGCCACGTGATTATGACGCAACTCCTTCCGGTTGCATTGAGGGGGCTTCTACCGGAAAACGTTCGATTAGCCATTATGAAGCTATGTGCATTCCTCAATGCAATCTCTCAGAAGATAATCGATCCAGAAATCATACCAAGGTTACAAAATGATTTGGTGCAATGCCTTGTCAGTTTCGAGTTGGTGTTCCCACCATCCTTCTTCAACATCATGACGCACGTCCTAGTTCACCTTTGCGAAGAGATTAACGTTTTGGGTCATGTATTTCTACACAATATGTTCCCCTTCGAGATGTTCATGGGAGTCTTGAAGAAATATGTTCATAACCGTGCTAGGCGAGAAGGAAGCATCTCGAAGGGCCATGAAAATGAGGAGGTCATTGAGTTTTCTATCGACTTTATTCCTGACCTTAAGTCGATTGGTGTTCCTGAATCGCGGCATAAGGGTAGACTGGATGCAAAAGGCACGCTAGGAGGGGATCAAATAATATGTATGGACGGGCATTCTCTCACTGAAGCACACTACACATTTCTACAGAATTCCGCCTTGGTGGCTCCGTCCATGGATGAACACAAGAATTTTCTACACTCTAAACACCCGGAGAAGTCTGACAATTGGATTACACGTGAACAAACGAGGACTTTCACCGTTTGGTTGCAGAAACGTGCCATACATGATGGAGATATTCAAGATGACCTGTACTCGCTGTCCCAGTTACCATCTTCGAATATAATGACTTTCAAAGGGCACCAGATAAATGGGAATACATTTTACACGATCGCCCAAGATGAGAAGAGCACCAACGAAAACAGTGGTGTCCGCTTTGATGCAACAACCAAGACGGGAAAGGAAACATACTATGGTTACATAGTGGACATATGGGAACTTAACTATGGAGGTGATTTGAAGGTCCCTTTGTTTCGGTGCAAATGGGACAATATGACACGAGGCGGGGTAACGGAAGACCCGCAGTACGGAATGACAACAGTGGGTCTCAACAATCTTGCGTATGCAGACGAACCATTCGTCCTAGCCAATGATGTGGCGCAGGTTTTTTATGTGAAAGACATGTCTACCAGGCCGAGAAAAAGAAAAGATAAGGAAGCGAATGCATCATACGAAGAGCCAAAGCGCCACATAGTTCTTTCAGGAAAAAGAAACATTGTGGGAGTGGATTACAAGACAGACATGTCAGAAGATTATGAAAAGTTTGATGAAATTCCTCCATTCATAGTGAATATTGACCCGAGCATCGAGTTAAATGATGAAGATTTTCCATGGCTACGGCGCAAAGGGACACACGGGAAGAAAAAGTTTCACACCCAAAGATCTGGGATGTGATCGGCTTCACTATCATCACTTTCTTCTATGTTTCACACCCAGGAGGGAATCTCTGTAATAGTTAGGGTAGTTATGTGTTTTGGCATTTGAAACGCGAAGAAATTTTATGTGCAAACAAAAGTAGAGAGGGTTACAACAAAAAATGGATGCACTTAGTGTACAAAATGGATAATCTTTTTCGAAGTATCAGGGTTTCCGACGAAAACTCAACTGTTACAAAGGCATTTCATTTTTTAAATAACATAAGCATGACCAAATTGAACATAATGATAAAACACACTAATATTAAACATAAGAAAAAAGGATCACTGAAAAATCTTTTTTCAAAGTTAAGTTATTCACAAACTAGTGATTCACACAAATTTCAAATAATTCAAAATTTAAACTATTCAAATTTGAAAACTACCGGCACTAACAGAAAGTTTGTAATTTTTTGTACCTAAAGCAAAAATATTCACAAATAAACTCTAAATACAGCAAAAAAAACAACTCAAAAGTAAATAAAACAAAATAAATAAAGCGAAAAAAATTAAGAAAATAAAAAAGCACGCCTACTGCACCAAAGCGGCCTGCATACGACTAGGAACCCAACCTTTTGTTGGGCCAGGATGCAGGCCCGCAAAGAACCAGTAGGCCCACTAGGCAGAAGAGAACATGTAGGCCCAGCAGGCCTGCTTAGGAGAGGAGCTCGAGAGAATATCAGCGCACACCGGCGTCCGAGCGTACTTGGCTCGCGTCCTACCACCTTCGGGGTGCCGCCCAGACATGGTACTACGCTCTCGAGAAGGATGAGGGCGGCATGCCCCCCTGGGATCGTTTTCGCGAGCTGTGTCTCCTTCGCTTCGGACCTCCACGGTGTGGCAGCCGCTTGTCCGAGCTGGGCCGCCTACCCTTCACCTCCACGGTCCAGGAATTCGCCGACCGCTTCCAGGCTCTGGCATTTCACGCTCCGGGGGTGACGGCTCTACAGCGGGCGGATTTTGACCTCCCCTTCACCGTCGACTGCGACGCCTCCGGTGCGGGGTTTGGTGCGGTTCTGCATCAGGGCGATGGACCCCTCGCCTTCTTCAGCCGTCCATTTGCTGCACGCCATCTTAAGTTGGCGGCATATGAGCGTGAGCTCATTGGGTTGGTGCAGGCAGTACGCCACTGGCGGCCCTATCTTTGGGGTCGTTCCTTCCGGATCCGCACGGACCACTACAGCCTCAAGTTCATGCTGGATCAGAGGCTCTCGACGGTCCCTCAGCACCAGTGGATCAGTAAACTCTTTGGCTTTGATTTCACCGTCGAGTACCGGCCGGGTCGCCTTAACACCGTCGCCGACGCCCTATCCCGGCGTGACGCCGATGTGGACGACGGAGCGGCCGATGGGACGGCCTTCTGCATCATCACCGGGCCCTCTTTCGCCCTCTACGCCGACATCCGCCGCGCGACCGCAACCGCGGCCGACGCCCTCCTCTTGTAGCAGCAGCTGGCGGCGGGCGAGCTGGAGGAGCCGTGGCGACTAGCCGACGGCCTGCTTCTCCATGGGCGCCGCATCTTTGTCCCGACGCACGACGATCTTCGTCAGCAGGTGCTGAGTCTCGCCCACGGCGCGGGCCATGAGGGAGTGCAGAAGACGCTCCACCGTCTCCGCGCCGACTTCTACATTCCAGGCGATCGTGCCCTGGTCCGTGATTGGGTACGATCTTGTGTGACGTGCCAGCGCAATAAAACGGAGACGCTGCGACCCGCTGGCATGCTTCAGCCCTTGGAGGTTCCATCTCAGGTTTGGGCCGACATCTCCATGGATTTTATCGAGGGCCTCCCCAAGGTGGGCGGCAAATCCGTCATTCTCACAGTGGTCGACCGCTTCTCCAAGTATGCTCATTTCATCGCCCTTGGCCATCCATATTCAGCGGCATCTGTCGCACGGGCCTTCTTCGATGGCATTGTCCGTCTCCACGGGTTTCCTTCTTCGATCGTCAGTGATCGGGACCCTGTGTTCACGGGCCATGTATGGCGCGACCTTTTCCGACTGGCGGGCGTGAAGCTCCGCCTCAGCACTGCCTTCCACCCTCAGACGGACGGCCAGTCTGAGATCGTTAACAAGGTGATTGCCATGTATTTGCGTTGTGTTACAGGTGATCGCCCTCGCGCATGGGTGGACTGGCTCTCATGGGCGGAGTACTGCTACAACACCTCTTTTCACTCCGCCCTTCGTACTACGCCCTTTGAGGTGGTGTATGGTCGGCCGCCCCCGCCGATTTTGCCGGTGGATGCGGCCCCGGCACGGACCGAGGCGGCCGGAGCTCTTCTGAGGAGCCGTGCTGAGATGCTCGCGGAGGTCCAGCAACGACTTCTCCAGGCCCAGCAGTTGGCCAAACGATACTATGATGGCCACCATCGCGAGGTGGAGTTCGCGGTGGGCGATTGGGTCTGGTTGCGTCTACTTCACCGCTCTACGCAGTCGTTGGACCCACGCGCGCGGAAGAAGCTCGGTCCTCGTTATGCCGGACCCTTTGCTATCCTGGAACGCATTGGGAAAGTGGCGTACCGTCTTCAGCTTCCGGCCGGCGCGCGCATTCATGATGTCTTCCATGTCGGGCTGCTCAAGCCATTCCGCGGTGATCCACCCGCGGCACCGCCGGCCCTTCCGCCGGCCTCGGACGGACGTCTCCTTCCTGCGCCGGAGAAGGCGCTCAAGGCCCAGCTGCGCCGCGGCTCCTGGTATGTGTTGATTCGGTGGGCGGGACTACCAGAGGAGGACGATACTTGGGAGCAGCGTGAGGAGTTCCACCAGCACTACCCCGACTTTCAGCTCGAGGACGAGCTGTTTGCGCAGGCGGGGAGAGATGTTATGACCGGCCAGGTCTATGGCCGCCGTAGGCCCACTGGGCAGGCTTAGGCCCAAGTTATCTTAGGTTTATTTTCAGATTATGGTTATATATACAGGTTGTAAGACTATTTTGAGAATCAAGCAATAAGACTATTCTATTGCCCGGCTCCCAGAGGAGCCGGAACCCTAAACCCTAGCCGCCTCCTCCTCCTTGCGCCGCCGCCCCAACCGCAAGGACGGCGCCTCGCCGCCGGCCGCCGCGCTCCAGCCCTCGCCCACCTCCCTCCTTCCCGTATAGCCTACGCCCCAGGCAGGGCAAAACCCCAGCTCCTAACACATATGCTTTCTTTGACAATGTGCACCCGAGCCAGCGGGCCGCTGAGCTGAGTGCCCAGGCGCTCTTTGTTGACGGCCCAACACAAATCACCGCGCCCATCAGCTTCAAGGAGTTAGCCCACCAGAGATGATTGATTGATTCTTTGAAAATTAGTACAAGACATGATTGATTCTCTTGAGTTTGAGTGATTACGTATGTTGTTGTATTTCTTTTTCAAAACTCCATATATTGCCAACTAAGAGCATCTCTAATCGATCCCCTGAAAAATAGAGGAGTAAACGGCTGAGTAAACCTCAGTGGAGTATTTTGACTTCACTAAGTTTTGGTCGTCTCTAGCCGATCTCCGAAAGTTAGCGGAGTAAAACTTACTCGAACACTTGGCACGCGCACTCCAGCGGCGATAGGACGGACAAGACGAAGGATGGTGATGGAAAAAAACAATAAAAAATGATAGATACGTTGAAGACGTATCACCCGCCAAACTAAATATCCACCACTTCCAAAATATAAGGGGCATTAGTTTTAAAGTCAAATTTCTTTAACCAAAGCAAAAAAATATCAACATCCACAATATCAAACAAAAAATTTATGAAAACTAATTTCGTGACGAATCTAATCATACTGATTTGATATTATGGATTTTGATATTTCTCTACATATTTGATCAAACTTTAAAAGTTTGAGTTCTCAAAAAAATACACCTCATATTTTGAAATAAAGTGACTATTTTTCTTAAGAAACCAAACAACACCAAAGGCGCACCATAGCACGCCCACCCCTTCTAGTGTTCCATAACACTATGCTCCCTAATTTGCAAAGCCTTACAGTCGATTGAGGTCTCCAAATTAAATTCGGTCATCCGATTTTGACCGATTCAAGGATTTCTCAAAGCTCTTTCATTTAATTATTTTATACTATACACTATGCTCCCTAGTGATTTTGACCGAGTCTAAAATTTCTCAAAACTTGTTCATTCAATTATTAATTACTATACACTATGCTTCCTAATTTTCAAGCTCTCACAATTAATTGAGGTCTTCTATTTAGAATTAGATCATCCGATTTTGACTAGGACAACAATTTCTCAAAGAGCCCTCCCATCTAATTATGTTAATTCGCTTGTTCCCTAATTTTGACGCTCTTTAATTCAAGTGAGGTATTCAATTTTGAATTTGGTTTTTGATTTTGATCAGGCGAATGATTTTTGTAATCAATCAACAGATACCTACCTATAAAAACATATCAAACCCGCGCACCCAATCATCACTTAGAAAAAAGAAGAGCCACCATGTGATACCATAGCACCAATAAATATGGTTTGATAGCAGATAACACAGAATCACGTCGTGAAATGCCCAGCAAACATCTAATGGGAAGGAGCAACAGCAAAAGTACTCCGGAGGGGTCGTTCCCTCTCAATGGAGACCATGTATGATTTGGATTTTTTGTATGGATCCAAAGGACTTAGTAAAATTTGAAACAATGAATACATATGATTTTTGTATATATAGCTGAGTTTGATACTGGGTCAATTGCTATTAGTAGTGCTAGTTGAAGACTTTAACTCACTAATAGTGATAGAGAAAGCTACTATCGATTAGTTACTAGCATAACTTTCGCACAAATATTAGTACTTGAACACTACATATCTGGCAGTGTGGTCAAAATGTGAAATCGGAATTCAGTACTGACATATAGCTCATTGTAGAGGAACACACGCTAGGACTCGCGTACGTGAAGTTGGTCTCTTTTTTGGCAACCAATCGATACATCTCTCTCTGCAAAAAATGGAAGAATCAATTGATGGATTTGCTGCTGCTCCAACTCTACAGCTTTTTCTAGTGACTTTTCATTGCATTATATAACCTCCTTACAAACCGTCTCAGTGTTCAATTCGTTGAAGAATTCCAAGGCACACCCAACACAACTCCACCCGGTGTACTAAACAAGTTTAGACACGAACCAAAAGAAAGGTGAAACTTGCTAAGTATACAAGTACGAGGACAATGACAATGATAATAATACATGATACACATCCCAGTATCTTGTTTTCGATCCAAAAATAACCATACATGACATGCTGTGTAAAACGTCAACCCCCTTTTTGTTGGTAACATACTACTGCACTATGACACTAGCTTCATCAACTGACACAAGCATCTGCACAAGATTTTCCATGGTGGGCCTTTTTCTACTGTCTTCTTCTAGGCATGAGACAGCTAACTTGACCATCATTCTTGCTTGCAGTCTATCGAATTGGCCGTTCAACCTCAAGTCAATGAAGTCAGCAAGCCATAAGTGTTGGCTGCCCTCCAGCATCAGATTTGCTGTAAGCATCCTAACGACCCTTCCAAGGACCATTTCCACTTCCTCGCCGGCATTTGATGCCCAGTCTGAAACACGAGCCCCCATGAGTAGTTCTAGGAGAACCACTCCGAAGCTGTAGACATCAACCTTTGATGTTATTGGCTGGCTAGAAACCCACTCGGGAGCAATATAGCCTCTAGTTCCATGAATCCTCGATACATTTTTATTGGATCCACTTCTGTTCACAAGTTTTGCAAGGCCGAAGTCGCTGATCTTTGGCTCCAAGTTATCATCCAACAATATATTCTCAGGCTTGATGTCATAGTGGATAACCCACTCCAAGCACTCATGATGAAGATATGCCAATCCTCTTGCCACCCCTAGAGCAATCTTAAACCTTTCACTCCACCCAAGTAACCTTTCACTACTAAACAGGGTTTTATCCAAAGAACCATTCTCAACATACTCTAAAACCAATATTCTGTGTGGACCATCAGAACAAAATCCCCAAACCCTTACCAGGTTCATATGGTAAATCCTTCCAATCACACTCAGTTCATGTTGGAATTCTTCTTTCCCTTGGTTTATGTCTGCCAACCTTTTCACCGCTACAGCCCTCTTGTCTTTTAAGACCCCCTTGTATACAAGACCAGATGCTCCACATCCAATCTGATCCTTGAACTTTTGAGTTGCTGTCTGCAACTCCTTGTAAGTGTATCTGCGGAAATGGTTGGCTACCATTTCTTATCCAGTCTCAGCTGGCCATACTCCTATTAACTGCTTGCCCTCCATTCCGGACAAAAACCAGCACCCTAGTGCCACAAATATTACCTCCACACAAAATATAGCCAACAAGAATCCATATGACAAGTACAAGTATTGTGACTGTGATCCACTTTGACTGCTCTTAGGTTGATCCCCAAAATCTGGAGTGAAGTTTTCGCTCTTTGCACTACAATTAGGAACATATCTAGGACCAAAAGGTTGCGAGTGAGGAATTGATGACTCTCTGACCCGTAGTGTCTTAGGAATCTTGAGATAGATAGAACCACCACTAACAGCCGACCCGGTTACACCCCCAACAAGGGACCACTTTGGATAACAACGCCCAGTTCCTTGCCAGTATGCAAAACCTTTGCAATTGCAGTCCTTCAAGCATATCTTCTTGCACTCATAACGTGAAACTCTAACATGCTCACTTAGATCATTACCGTGGAAGTCAGTGGTGGGTAGCTTCAAAAATGTCTCCTGCCCATCACAGCTAATATTGAATGTTGGTCTGCAACCTTGGCTCCGGTCATTTGGGTTGATGACCTCATGTCCAGGGGCACATGCACAAGCAGGCTTGGGTGTGTACACACATATTCCATTAATGCCACAAAGACCGCGTACCGAGCAGGTCTGAGGATATGCCATCCATGTGACCAACCATCTTCCATCTGTCTTATTTAGACTGTATAATCTAAGGTTGCCATCATAATCCAGTGTTAATCTCCTCGTAACCCCCTGACCCCAGTCAACAGCCTTAAAATTTAAATTGTCACTTCCAAGAAAATACCCCGAACTATCAAGGACCCCAATTGTGGTGGTATTAAACGCACGTCTGTTCTTTGTCCATATATCATTACTAGGATCTGGCCAATATTTAAAAGAGATATCCTTCTCATCGTCAAACAGTGTGAGTATATGTTCATCATCAAAATGGAAGCTGTAGCGGCCAGGGACAAGTAGCCTACTAGCAGATACCAACTTTGCAGCACTAGTAATGTTCTGATAGGGCAGCAATGTGTCTGTAGGAGAATGGAAACTTTGCCACAAAATGATATCACCTTGGCCCTTGACGACGAGGTTCCCAGTGTCCAACAACTGAGCTTGCTTGGCATTTGAAGAAGACGTCACATTGTTCGCCCAGACGGGTCGGCCATCGTAGTCTTCTACGGTCAGTCGGCCATCCGCATCAAGGGTGACTCGGGATCCCCGGAAGTACACTGGGTGGAGATGGTTCACGCTCCAGACGACCGTCTTTTCGGTCGTGTTGGAGTACCATATGGAGAAGACGGAGGCCGTTTCGGAGATGTTGTGGAAGCCGCAGGTGAAAGCACCATCCGGCGAGCGGAGCACGTCGGAGCTATCCTCTGCGGAGAGAGAGGAGCCCGGCGAGAGGAATTCGCGAGCTGAGATGTGCAGAAACAGATGCAGCAAATTTAGTAGTAGGAGAGCTGTCGAGCGTGTATACATGTTTGGTGAGGCACTGGAGTTGATCTCTCATCTCTAGAATGATCACAAACGGAGGCTATTATAGGGGTGTTGCCTTTGCATCTGTGATGTGCCAGCTGCTTCTGTCTTTGCGAGCATGCCTGACTGCACATGGAACACGACCGGAATGCTACTGAGTATCATGATTCAGGAGACGGATTACTAGATTGGCGTGTGGACGAACGGTCCCATTCCACTTCCAGTCTGAACCGGGAGACTTGCCGTCCCTTGTGCTGGCATTCTTGATTGTGTCGGTGAGGGCGGGCATAGGTGCGTCCTGTTGCACCACTCTCCGCATAGTTTCCTCTTCATTTCCTGGCTGCTTTGGATACTAAAGGTCCTTGCCTCCTTGGCACTGTTCAAAGATGCACCTTGCTTGCTGTCGTACTAGAACTAGAGCACTACCTTGACCGTGCTTAGCTAAGGTACTCCTATTGCCAGATCTCACACGTGAATACCCGGCGTGCCATCCTGTCGTCGGTGAGTGAGTCACCCCGCACCAAAAGCCAACGATTCCTTAGCGGCTGGATGCTGGCTGAAATCATTGGCCCGTTGATAGCGCGAGCCGTGCGGCCCTGGGCAGGGGCGGAGCCAGGCTAGCACTGGGCCCCGGCCCTGCTTCAGTGCTACAGTCATGTACAGTGTTAAACAGTCCGTGGAGTTGTCTGACGCGCGTGGTTGTGGTGTTCTTACATGTTTCCGTGTTAGTGTGAGTCGGCGTTGGTTGTGTGAGCCCTTGGAAGCTCCTATTCCGTGTTGAAATGATAAAGTTGTTACTATGCTGCAGTCCCATGAAGCCCTAGCTTGCTCAACTCGGCTCCCTGCTTCACTCGCTCGCTTATTTTTTTACCGCTCATTCTAGTGCTAACTCTGAAAAAACCATTTATTTATTTGAAAAAGTTTGTTAGGGCAAAAGATGTTCATAGTTTTTAGATTCTTTTTTGCAAATTAACAAAACCATAATTATTAAAAATATATATGTGAATTCAAAAACAAAGAGTGGATCTCAAACACTGTTCGTGAATTTGAGAAAGATTTACAAATTAGAAAATACTAGTCGCCAACCCGTGCTAGCTTAATTTAGATAGATGTACATAAGTTATACTCCCTTCACTCCATAATAAAGTGTGTATAGATTTTTTAACAGCTGAACTGTGCAAACTTTAATCATGTTTAGAGAGAAAAATATATACATTTAGTATACTAAATGCAAATCATTGGATACATCATCAGTTAAATTTCTGTATTGTATACGTTTGGTACTGCAGATATAGATAGTTTTCGGCACAAACTTGGTCAAAGTTAGCTAAGTTTGACTTTTTGAAAAATGTATATGCACTACATTATTGCACGGAGGGAGTACTTCTACTGACATTTGTTATCTAAGATTTTTGTTTGAAACAATCATTTAAATAGTAATTAATCATTGAGACTAATAACATACAATAATGCATATTTGTTACCATGTGTCAAAAATGTTCTACTCTTTTGAATAAACTCTTTGTCATATAACTTACATATATGTATGGTTTACCAAATATGTTACACCAATATTGTATTGTCGTATTATATATTATAGAACTGGTCGATTCCTATACTCCTACCATACATATGTCAATGAAAGGATAAGACAATACACAACAATATGACAATACTCACTAATATCTTCATTTGTGTACTTACTAATTAAGTCTTGCCGAGCCACATCAACCACGTTAACTTTCCTGTAAAGAAACTAACAAAGCAAAAGATATATGAGGGGCAGAGTTACTATCTTTAGGACAATAGCTGTCCAACAAACTGAACTGGTACAGATATGAAACTGGACAGTCTATGGAGGAGGAGCGAGTACCTGCGGTGAGTATTAAAATGTCACCCACATCATTCACATCAACATACATGCATGATTTCAGCGCCGGACAAACAAAGCTGATGTTACTATGTTTCTCCGGCAATAGGGCATCAATTTTAGCAATTGTCACCTACAAAGTACTGCTTCTCTGTTAAAGTCTTGTTCGCCCTAATAAATTGAACTTCAGGACTGGCCAGTACACGGTGGTGTACACGTTTTAGTGCATCATCATCGTTCGTAACTCCACTATGCAGGGCCAGCACATACAACTCATGTTTCCTCCCCAAGCATGCCACGGCAGCCAGAAAGGTTCTTCCACAGTTACCCTGTGTTGTTGCACCCCGAGTCTCAAAGGTTGGGATACCCCGGCCGTGAGACCACGATGACGCAAGAAGGCTAGATTTCAGAGGACAATAAGGCATAAAAGTAAACAACTGATTTTTACCTCATTGCACAATAGGTCACAATGTTAGGAAGACAAATTCAACATACAAATTTGTTAATTGGGACAAATGTGCAGAAAATTTGAACAAATAAGTTGTTAAATGTACCATTTAGAATATCAGATCAAATGCATGGGAGTTCATGCTATACAAATTAAAAGGCTACTTATGGTACTCCTCCAATCACCCATGATGGACTCTTTTTCATAGGTATATAATATAACTATCTCCGAACCTGGCATGTGTGCATACATAAGTAAAAAAATAAAAATACACTAATAAGAAAAACCTTAAAGGTAGAAGATGTTTTATGTAGGACAGTTGGAGTGTCATGTTTCTCAATGGTGTTCTCCAAATCCAGCTCCACATTGTATGTAGAGTACAAACGTTGAGGCCTCTAATGTATCATAGTAAAACACTGGAAAAACATAAGTAGATGTTTGAGTAACTACTACTTGCAAATATCAGGACACTGAATCAATGCCTATGGTACAGTCGAGTGTATGACCGCCAACAACAAAGCCTAGAGAAAGCCTTAAATAATACAACAGGGATATTACGTTCAGTAATATAATATAAATCTCAGTATCCTACTATTATAGCAAACCCTGGATAGCATGCCATCTTTTAAACTTCAGACTGCAGCTCAATCTGTGACATATTACAGCAAATAGATACCAAGTTAGCTGCATGCAAACATGGGAAGAGGGAAGACCATGAGACCTAAATTCATTTGATAACAAATATATAAAATAAGAAAGATGTCAATACAGAGTTACAATATCAGTATTAGCAGAGTTACAACTAGACTAGTTTTCAGAAGAAGAAAACACTAACGAACACAGGACTATAGGTACTTCAAAGCTACAAAATTTTCAACATAAGATAATTAAAACAGAGTAAATATCACTCTTGAGCTTGTTCGGCTTTGCCCTCCAAACGCTAGGTGATGCTACCATCAAACACGCCACCAGCCATGATAGGTAGCGACACGTCAGTGCTAAGTATTATAATTAGAACAGAAGCATATCAAGAAGTGATACTGCATGTAAATAACTAATAGTGCAATAACGGATGGACACTCAGATTCGGAACGCCATATAACAGGTTAGCCATGTTTTACGGCCATGAGCTACTCCAAATCTTGGTGCATGGTGGACGTCTAGCCGCGATGAACTTTTTCTTGTCATGATTACCTTTAGCCTGGCCGTCCCCTTCCATCTATGATGGAATCAATTATTACTCTCATTCTCAATGCGCTCCTGAAGGAACCTAGTATGTAATCGCTTTCCTGGACGTCTAGCTTCTCGATGTCACACGCGCCTCCCTGATCGAACTTGACATGATCTTTGCGGATGGAGACTCAAGGCATGCGAACACGGGAGAGAAGATAGGCGGTATGATGCACTTCCTGTGGCGGCAACAACATGAGCTTAGAGCTTTTTGTACAAATCTGAGAGGGTGGCAATGACGTGAAATCGAGAGAGAGAAGCAAGAAGACGTAAACAATAGGAATTGTCGAGATGGGAGTAGAGATCAGAAGAAAAACACACCTCAGGGAAAGCAGCAGAGAGTCCGAACAGAAGCAGCATACAGACGTCATGATGTTCGAACAATGGGAGGCGTCGTGCTTGAGTAGGAGAGGAGAGCAGTGGCCGCCTAGCTTGAGAGAGTGCCATGGAAGGGTCGTGTGGAAAGGGAGGAGAAAAGCACCCTCTAGATCTAGGATGGAGGTCTGTTTTATTGGATGAAGAAACCATGTTTCTCGCATTAGGGATTGCAACAGCCAAGAAAAAAAGAGCGTGCACCATCAAATCTTTTTTTAGCAGCGTGCAACATCTAATCTGTTACATTGTGTTAGCCAACAATTTTTCTGAGATGGGAGTTTGGATCGTATCTACCTAGGGTTCTGTTTTTAGAACCGGTATAGGACTCTTTTGCAAGCGATTACAGTTTTTTGGCCGAATTAAGAATATTAGGCTTGAAAATTATGAATATTATTTAAATCTTCTCTGAATTCTTATATGCATGATTTCATATCTTTGTATTTTGAATTTTGAGTCTCGATCTGGATACATATTGAAAGTGGGAGCAATTAGCTAGAGTAGCTCCATGCAAAGCACTGTAGACATAGAAATTTGTAAAATACATACGGATCTGAATGTGGCAGACCCGTTGACAAAATCTCTCTCACAATCAAAACATGATTATACCTCAGTACTCTTTGGGTGTTAATCACATGGCGATGTGAACTAGATTATTGACTCTAGTAAACTCTTTGGGTGTTGGACACATAGCGGATGTGAATTATGGGTGTTAATCACATGACGATGTGAACTAGATTATTGACTCTAGTGCAAGTGGGAGACTGACGGAAATATGCCCTAGTGGCAATAATAAAGTTGTTATTTTATATTTCCTTATTCATGATAAAGGTTTATTGTTCATGCTAGAATTGTATTGATCGGAAACTTAAATACATGTCTGAATACATAAACAAATACCGAGTCCCTAGTGAGTCTCTACTAGACTAGCTCGTTGATCAAAGATGGTTAAGGTTTCCTAACCAAAGACATGAGTTGTCATTTGATAACATGATCACATCATTAGGAGAATGATGTGATGGAGAAGACCCATCCGTTAGCTTAGCATTATGATTGTTCAGTTTATTGCAATTGCTTTCTTCATGTCAAATACATATTCCTTCGACTATGAGATTATGGAACTCCGGGATACCGGAGGAATACCTTTTGTGCTATCAAACATCACAACGTAACTGGGCGATCATAAAGATGCTCTACAGGTATCTCCGACGGTGTTTGTTGAGTTGTCATAGATCGAGATTAGGATTTGTCACTCCGAGTATCGGAGAGGTATCTCTGGGCCCTCTCAGTAATACACATCATAAGAAGCTGAAGGAAATATGCCCTAGAGGCAATAATAAAGTTATTATTTATTTTATTAATTCATGGTAAATGTTTATTATTCATGCTAGAATTGTATTAACCGAAAACTTAGTACATGTCTGAATACATAGACAAAACTTATAGTCCCTAGTATGCCTCTACTTGACTAGCTCGTTAATCAAAGATGGTTATGTTTCCTAACCATAGACATGTGTTGTCATTTGATGAACGGGATCACATCATTAGGAGAATGATATGATGGACATGACCCATCCGTTAGCTTAGCATTATGATTGTGTCAGTTTCATTGCTACTGCTTTCTTCATGACTTATACAAGTTCCTCATACTATGAGATTATGCAACTCCCGAATACCGGAGGAACACTTTGTGTGCTACCAAACGTCACAACATAAAAGGGTGATTATAAAGGTGCTCTACAGGTGTCTCTGAAGGTGTTTGTTAGGTTGGCATATATCGAGATTAGGATTTGTCACTCCGTGTTTCAGAGAGGTATCTCTAAGCCCTCTCGGTAATACTCATCACTATAAGTCTTGCAAGCATTGTGATTAATGAGTTACTTGCGGGATGAAGTATTATGGAACGAGTAAAGAGACTTGCCGGTAACGAGATTGAAATAGGTATGATGATAACGACGATCGAATCTCGGGCAAGTAACATACCGATGACAAAGGGAACAATGTATGTTGTTATGCGGTTTGACCGATAAAGATCTTCGTAGAATATGTAGGAGCCAATGTGAGCATCCAGGTTCCGCTATTGGTTATTGAATGGAGGTGTGTCTCGGTCATGTCTACATAGTTCTCGAACCCGTAGCGTCTGCATGCTTAACGTTCGATGACGATTTGTATTATGAGTTATGTGATTTGATGTACCGAAGTTTGTTCGGAGTCCCGGATGAGATCACGGACATGATGAGGAGTCTCGATATGGTCAAGACATAATTAATGATATATTGGACAGCTATATTCGGAGACCGAAAGTGTTCCGGGTGATTTTGGAGAAAATTGGAGTGCCGGAGGGGTTACTGGAACCCCCCCCCCCCCCCGGGAAGTATTGGGCCTTAGTTGGCCTTAGGGAGAGAGAGGGCAGCAGCCCAGGAGGTGGCACCCCCCCCCCCCCGCAAGGGGAGTCCAAATTGGACTAGGGGAGGGGGGTGTGGCCCCTCTTTCCCTCTCCCTCTCCCTCTCCTTCCTTCCCCCTTCCCCTCCTAGTTGGACTAGGAAAGGAGGAGTCCTACTCCTACTAGGAGGAGGACTCCTCCCCTCCTTGGCGCGCCCAAGGTCCGGCTGGCCTCCCTCCTTGCTCCTTTATATACGGGGGCAGGGGGCACCCTAGAACACACAAGTCGACATTATTTAGCCGTGTGCGGTGCCCCCCTCCACAGTTACACACCTCGGCCATATCACCGTAGTGCTTAGGCGACGCCCTGCACCGATAACTTCATCATCACTGTCACCATGCTGTCGTGCTGACGAAACTCTCCCTCGGCCACAACTGGATCAAGAGTGACGTCCCCGAGCTGAACGTGTGCTGATCACGGAGGTGCCGTACGTTCGGTGGTAAGATCGGTCGGATCGTGAAGACGTACGACTACATCAACCGCGTTGTCATAACGCTTCCGCTTTCGGTCTACGAGGGTACGTGGACACACTCTCCCCTCTCGTTGCTATGCATCACCATGATCTTGCGTGTGCGTAGGAATTTTTCTGAAATTACTGCGTTCCCCAATAGTGGCATCCGAGCCAGGTTTATGCGTAGATGTTATATGCATGAGTAGAACACAAAGAGTTGTGGGCAATAATAGTCATACTGCTTACTAGTATGTCATACTTTGATTCGGTGGTATTGTTGGATGAAGCGGCTCAGACCGACATTGCGCGTACGCTTACACGAGATTGGTTCTACCGACGTGACTTGCACATAGGTGGCTGGTGAGTGTCTGTTTCTCCAACTTTAGTTGAATCGAGTGTGGCTACGCCCGGTCCTTGTTGAAGGTTAAAACAACACACTTGACGAAAAATCGTTGTGGTTTTGATGCGTAGGTAAGAATGGTTCTTGCTAGAAGCCCGTAGCATCCACGTAAAACTTGCAACAACAATGTAGAGGACGTCTAACTTGGTTTTCCAGGGCTTGCTGTGATATGATATGGTCAAGCATGATGTGATATAAATTGTTGTATGAGATGATCATGTTTTGTAAAAAAGTTATCGGCAACTGGCAGGAGCCATATGGTTGTCGCTTTATTGTATGCAATGCAATCGCCATGTATACGATGGAGATCAAGGTGTCGTGCTGGTGACGTTGGAGATCATGACGATGCTTCAGTGATGGCGATCATGAGCACAAGATGATGATGGCCATATCATGTCACATATTTTGATTGCATGTGATGTTTATCCTTTATGCATCTTTTTTTGCTTAGAACGTCGGTAGCATTATAAGATGATCCCTTACTAAATTTCAAGGTACAGTGTTCTCTCTGAGTATGCACCGTTGCTACAGTTCGTCGTGCCGAGACACCATGTGATGATCGGGTGTGATAAACTCTACGTTCACATACGGGTGCAAGCCAGTTTTGCACACGCAGAATACTCGGGTTAAACTTGACGAGCCTAGCATATGCAGATATGGCCTCGGAACACTGGAGACTGAAAGGTCGAGCGTGAATCATATAGTAGATATGATCAACATAAGTGATGTTCACCATTGAAAACTACTCCATCTCACGTGATGATCAGACATGGTTTAGTTGATTTGGATCACGTGATCATTTAGATGACTAGAGGGATGTCTATCTAAGTGGGAGTTCTTAAGTAATATGATTAATTGAACTTTAATTTATCATGAACTTAGTCCTTATAGTATTTTGCAAATTATGTTGTAGATCAATAGCTCGCGTTGTAACTTCCCTATGTTTTTTGATATGTTCCTAGAGAAAACTAAGTTGAAAGATGATAATAGCAATGATGCGGACTGGGTCTGTGATCTGAGGTTTATCCTCATTGCTGCACAGAATAATTATGTCCTTGATGCACCGCTAGGTGACAGACCTATTGCAGGAGCAGATGCAGACGTTATGAACGTTCGGCTAGCTCAATATGATGACTACTTGATAGTTTAGTGCGCCATGCACTAGCAGAAAAGGGGCCTATTGACCCGGTTGGTGAGGGCCTTTAGTCCCGGTTCATGAACCGGGACTAAAGGGTCGGTACTAATACCCTGGCCCTTTAGTCCGGGTTCAGTCCAGAACCGGGACTGATGGGCCTCTACGTGGCCTGTGCGCTGAGACCAGGCAGGAGGGCCTTTGGTCCCGGTTGGTAGCACCAACCGGGACCAATAGGCATCCACGCGTCAGCATTTCTGTGGCTGGGGTTTTTTTGAAAGGGGGGTTGGGGTTTTGGGGGTTAATTTAGGTGTTTCATATATTGTGTTAGCTAGCTAATTAATAGAGAGAAGTGTCCTCTCTTTTGTCCGTGCTTGGTCGACGCTACGTACTATACATACGTATAGAGAGGACTAGCTAGACACGCTAGCTAGCTAGTAAGAAAACGAAGGAAACAGAAGATCGTCATGAACATATATGCATACAGAGGGAAGTGATATCGACCACCTCTTCTTCTCCGAGAGATTGGTCGAACAACAAGTTCTCGTATATCTATCCGACACTACCGGCTACATATATACAATAATTATCTTTTATAAAAATAATCTCCTAACATACAGACGCGTGGTCCACATAGTATTCTCCGTCTTCAGCGATCACGTGGTCAAGAAAGAATGCCGCCAATTCCTCTTGAATTGCTGCAGCGATCTGGTGCTAGTAGTTCATCCCGCATCCAAACATCTAATTTTAAGAAGGGGTCAATACATATATATATATATATATATATATATATATATATATATATATATATATATGAATGAATGAAACTCAACACAAATGATGGTAATAAAATAAAATTGTGAATATTGTTATTTACGCAATTCATATTGTTTGTCAGAGTAGCCCCGCTCACAGGTCGTGTGGCGGATGGACTCGCAAATGTAGTATCCACAGAAATCATTCCCTTGTTCCTGTCACAACCACTTTACAAGAGATAGAGGTCACTCAAACTGATAATTAGCAAGCATGTTAAATGGTATTGATGAAACTAACGCTTGAATCACTAGCAGATGCGTGGAATATGCTACTATAGTACTTACTTTCGGGTGTCTAAATTGCAGCTTCTTCGGCAGTCCCGGAGCTTTTTTGGTGAATTTTCTCCAAACCCTGCCATACAAAGAAAACAATTACTTGATATCAGAAATGAACAAAGTTGCTGATATGGTGGATAATGATCGATTTAACTTACTTCTCGAGCATTTCAGTCATGTCCGCATACTCCTTGGGATCTTTTTGTTTGGAGTCTAAGACAGTTACTACCCCCTGCTCAAGCTTAATCTCTAGGAGAATATAATGGTACCTCTTGCGCATGCATAACTCATCAATATTACATTACTATAACCTGGACTAATAAGGGAAACCGAATATGCCACAAGACAGTAACACTCACTTGAAGTTGTAAGGAAAGAGTATTATATCCTTGTGTTCATTTATTACCAACGATTGTAGCAAGTTGGCCTCGGTATTTTCGGCATGAAATTCAACCTCAGTTGCATCTATGAGATATGTGTTAATGAACTCAATATCACCCACTTGTTTTTTCTTCAATTCGGCGATCTTCAATCTGCATAATATAGTGAGGATAATTATAAATACATGCAATGAAAGAGCTGACTTATATAGAGAGACTTAATGACAGAAGTAGTACTACTTACAGACAGTAACAGGTGACCATTGCTTTATCGAGGGCCAATTGATTGAAAAACTGATAGAACTCCTCAAATGGAATAGGCAACAGTTCAATTTTAACGAGGTCATGCTCCTTTTTAACTCTCACATACAAAGTACTCCTCCCCTCAGACTCTCTGCAGGTTTTCATGTACCAATCATGTAATCTTCGCATCATCATTGATAGAGATCTTTCATCTTTGACGAGAGGCTTCCCGTACTCGTATCTTTGTATCTGCACCTCCAAGAAATCATAATGTACATCGTCGGGCAGGTAATCTTTAGGATTGCCATAACCGGGCACCATCCTCGGATCGACGATGTCGCTAGCAGGCACCTTGAGCGGGGGGCACGATTGCTTCGCTTGTTCGCCGAGCTGGGCAATTTGTTTCCCAGCTCGTCATTCTTTCATTCTTTGATCACTTTTAGTACTTCCCGACCTCTCCGCTTCGGCAAATGCCTTTCCAATAATGTGCTCATAGTTGCCTTTCGGCAGAGAATTGGGTGGTTTTGTCAGGGCAGCCAGAGTGCGCTTCGCTTTCACCGGATCTACCTTCTCCTCCGGAGGTGGATGTCTCTTTGCTTTCAACCCTTCAAACCAGTCATGCACTTCGGTCTGTGCGATCTTCGTGTTTTTCTCCTCGGTCCTCTCATACGGTAACTTCTCTGGATTATTCAGAGAAGGACCGAATCTGTATATCCTCCCGCCCTTGGCTGTACTGCTAGACGCCGGCAGAGCAGACGGAGAGGATGTCTTCTTTCCTTGCTTACGAGGCGGAGGAGAAGGACTACGACGCGCCGGATCAGCCGGAGCGGCGGCGGGTCTCTGTCGCCCTTGCTGACGAGGCGGAGAAGGAGGAGGATGGCTGCTCGGGCGCGCCGGTGCAGGCGGAGAAGGAGGCGGAGTGCCGCCACGCGCTGGAGAAGGAGCCGGCCGAGTGCCCTGATCGTCACTCGCCGAAGGAGGAGGCGGTGGAGGAGGCGGAGTGCCCTGACTCGCCGGAGGAGGAGGAGGCGGAGGCGTCCAGTTCGGAAGGTTGATGAGATCCTTCCGCCATAGGCATGGAGTCTTCAGAGCAGAACCCAGCCGATACTCCCCTTCACCGGTAGGGTGGTCAAGCCGGAGGTCCTCAAATCCCTCCGTTATTTCATCCACCATCACCTTAGCATATCCTTCTGGAATCGGCCGGCAGTGAAAAGTTGAGTCGGGTTTAGTAGGATAAATAGAGCCAACAGCCGCCTTGACCTTCAAATTGCTCCATTGCGCCATAAGGTGGCAATTTTGAGACTCCGTGATATCATCCACGGGATAGCTGGCAGGAGCCGTCAAGGCATGCTCCGGCTGAAGAAGCTCGGTGGAAGCCACGCTGCTTCTCCGCTGAGATGGCGTGGTAGCTTTGGGGGAAGCTTCGGCAGGTCGTTTGCTCTGTTCTTCTTCTCGTTCCTCTAGCCCCATTACCCTTTCGTGCAGCGCCTGCATTTGGCTCTGCTCCAGTTTCTTCCTCCTCTCATGGGTTTTGTAACCCCCTGCGTCCTGAAATCCAGCCTTCCACGAAACTGAGCCTGGCGTGCCTCGTGTCCGTCCAGGGTGCTCAGGATTCCCGGGGGGCATTGTGAGCTCGTCCTTCTCCCTGTCTGGAACGAACTTCCCTTGTTGCCCTGCTTCGATATATTGCTTTAGCCTCTTGACTGGTATGTCCAATTGATCGTCCGTCCAAATGCACTTCCCTGATACAGGGTCCAAGGTTCCGCCAGCCCCGAAGAACCAAGTCCGGCAACGGTCTGGCCAGTTCATTGTCTCTGGTTCGATCCCTTTATCAAGCAGATCATTCTCAGCCTTGGCCCACTTAGGCCGGGCTATGAGGTAGCCACCTGACCCCGTGCGATGGTGAAGCTTCTTCTTCGCAGCATTTTGCTTGTTTGTCGCTGACATCTTTTTACTCTTTTTCGATGTCCCGTGGGCCACAAATGCGGGCCAGTCATCTCTGATCTTCTCATATTTGCCCTTGAATTCTGGTGTCTCTTTTTTATCGACAAACTTATTCAGGTTTTTCTTCCAATTCCTGAATAGGTCTGCCATCTTCTTTAGAGCAAAAGACTTGATTAATGGCTCTATAACTGGCTTCTCCGGATCATCCTCTGGCGGTAGGGTGAAATTTGACTTCAGCTCAGTCCAAAGATCATTTTTCTGCAGATCATTGACATAAGACACCTCAGGGTCTTCGTTCTTAGGCTTATACCATTGCTGGATGCTGATCGGGATCTTGTCCCTAACCAGAACCCCGCACTGAGCAACAAATGCCTTCTTTGTCCGGATGGGTTCAATCGGTTGGCCGTCGTGCGCGATTTCTATGATCTCAAACCTTTCATCCGAGCTCAACTTTTTCTTCGGGCCTCGTCTCTTTACCGAAGTTGTGCTCGATCCGGAGCGCTAGAAAAAAGAAACAAAGACGAGAGTTAATTAATATGTGTACATACCAAAACAGTGAATGCATCAATTAGCAAGTCAGCACAGGCTTAACTAATATATATACCTGGCCGGACTCAGTTCGGTGATCACCCGAGCAGTCCTCACGGTCTACTTCTTCACCCTCTCCTTCTTCCACCGGCATTGGGTCATCGGAGCCATCATAATCATAGCCAGCTGCTTCTTCACCCTCTCCTTCCAGACCATCGGTGTCGTTGAGAAACATCAACGAGCTGACGACATCAGTAGTAGAAAACAGGGCAATGGTCCAGGCCCGGCCAGCCCATTAGTCCCGGTTCAATCCAAAACCGGGACCAATGGGGGCATTGGACCCGGTTCGTGAGCCCCGGGGGCTGGCCGGGCCACGTGGGCCATTGGTCCCGGTTCGTCTGGACATTTTGGTCCCGGTTGGTGGGACGAACCGGGACCAATGGCCCTCGAGTTGATGGCATCACTTCCTTCTGGGATTATGTCCCTCAACAACGCTTCTTGTGCTTAGTCTCGGGGCGGGGTGTCCAGAGTTTCTACAAATATTTACAACATGGCAATTATTATTCAAACATGACAGATATGGATATATTAGTGGCAAACGTAGAACTAGCTAGCTAATCACAATAAGGAATCATATTAATTAGTGGCCTCGACGCTGCTTCTCTAGGGTTTTGGGTGGCCTCGACAACGCTTCAAGGGTTAGAGGGTGGCCTCGAGAACGATTCAAGGAGGGGGTAATATCGCCCCCCCCCCCCCACGTGTTGAAGCTATCGGGAGGGGGTATATCGACAACAACAACGATGACACTACATCTATGTCCCACAAGTGACGTGGGCATCGACGCCCGCATCACTTGTGGGACGTGGATGTAGTGTCCGACACCGACGGCCACATGCTCACACCAACGATACTTGCTATTTAATTAGGGTTTCCTCTACCGCTCGGCGACCCTCGACGACCCTCGTTCCCGATAAAAAAAGAGGAAGAAGAAGAAAAAAAAATAGGAGAAGAAAGAACAGAGGAGGGCACTGGCCACTTACATACAGAACCTATACATTTCCAAATAGGAGATGAGAGAGCCCTTGATCTGGCGCATGACTCTCACGAATGATAAGCTCAATAGCCATATATCTAGAGAAGGAACTAATGCCACTGATAGGAAATCCATAGACCGTACGCTCACTTACCACTCTACCACTTCAATTCAATGACGGACTTCACCGATACCTAGCTTGAGAGAGATCGATCACTGGCATGTGGCGTATATTTCCGAGAGAAAGAGGACTGAAATTCACCTTTACCCCTTCTATCACATGTCTCACTAGAGATTCCCACAAACAAAAGAGAGATTAGGAAGACCGCTCCTTTGCGAAGAAGAAGAAGAAAGAACTCCTCTATTCTTTCTGTTGGGGAACGTAGTAATTTCAAAAAAATTCCTACGCACACGCAAGACCATGGTGATGGCATAGCAACGAGAGGGGAGAGTGTCTGTCCACGTACCCTCGTAGACCGAAAGCGGAAGCGTTATAACAACGCGGTTGATGTAGTCGTACGTCTTCACGATCCGACCGATCCAAGTACCGAACGTACGGCACCTCCGAGTTCTGCACACGTTCAGCTCGATGACGATCCCCGGACTCCGATCCAGCAAAGTGTCGGGGATGAGTTCCGTCAGCACGACGGCGTGGTGACGATGATGATGCTCCACTGACGCAGGGCTTCGCCTAAGCTCCGCGACGATATGACTTCTCGGGCGCAGGGCTTCGCCTAAGCTCCGCGACGATATGACCGAAGTGGAATATGGTGGAGGGGGGCACCGCACACGGCTAAGGAACGATCCGTAGATCAACTTCTGTGTCATGGTGTGATAATGTTTTGCTTGTGAGATAATTTTAGTCAACGGGTCTGTCACATTCAGAGCCGTAAGTATTTTGCAAATTTCTGTGTCTACAATGCTCTGCATGGAGCTACTCTAGCTAATTGCTCCCACTTTCAATATGTATCCAGATTGAGACTCAGAGTCATCTAGATTAGTGTTAAAACTTGCATCGACGTAACCCTTTACGAAACCTTTTCCACTTCCATAATCGAGAAACATATCCTTATTCCACTAAGGATAATTTTGACCGCTGTCCATTGATCTACTCCTAGATCACTATTGCACTCCCTTGCCAAGCTTAGTGGTAGGGTATGCAATAGATCTGGTACACAGCATGACATACTTTATAGAACCTATGGCTGATGCATAGGGAATGACTTTCATTCTCTTTCTATCTTCTGCCGTGGTCGGGTTTTGAGTCTTACTCAATTTCACACCTTTGCAACACAGGCAAGAACTTTTCTTTGACTGTTCCATTTTGAACTACTTCAAAATCTTGACAAGGTATGTACTTATTGAAAAAACTTATCAAGCGTGTTTGATCTATCTCAATAGATCTTGATGCTCAATTTGTACGTAGCTTCACCGAGGTCCTTCTTTGAAAAACTCCTTTCAAAAACTCCTTTATGCTTTGCAGAATAATTCTACAATATTTCCGATCAACAATATGTCATTCACATATACTTATCAGAAATGTTGTAGTGCTCCCACTCACTTTCTTGTAAATACAGGCTTCTCCAAAAGTCTGTATAAAACCATATGCTTTGATCAACTCATCAAAGCGTATATTCCAACTCCGAGATGCTTGCACTAGTCCATTGATGGATCGCTGGAGCTTGCACATTTTGTTAGCTCCTTTAGGATTGACAAAAACTTCTGGTTGCATCATATACAACTCTTCTTTAATAAATCCATTAAAGAATGTAGTTTTGACATCCATTTGCCAGATTTCATAAAATGTGGCAATTGCTAACATGATTCGGACAGACTTAAGCATCGCTACAGTTGAGAAAATCTCATTGTAGTCAACACCTTGAACTTGTCGAAAACCTTTTTGTGACAAGTCGAGCTTTGTAGATAGTAACACTACTATCTGTGTCCGTCTTCCTCTTGAAGATCCATTTATTTAAACATGGCTTGCTGATCACCGAGCAAGTCAATCAAAGTCCATACTTTGTTTTCATACATGGATCCTATCTCAGATTTCATGGCCTCAAGCCATTTCGCGGAATCTGGGCTCATCATCGCTTCCTCATAGTCCGTAGGTTTATCATGGTCTAGTAACATGACTTACAGAACATGATTACCGTACCACTCTGGTGCGGATCTTACTCTGGAAGACCTACGAGGTTTGGTAGCAACTTGATCTGAAGTTTCATGATCATCATCATTAACTTCCTTACTAATTGGTGTAGGAATCACTGGAACTGATTTCTGTGATGAACTACTTTCCAATAAGGGAGAAGGTACAATTACCTCATCAAGTTCTACTTTCCTCCCACTCACTTCTTTCGAGAGAAACTTCTTCTCTAGAAAGGATCTATCTTAGCAACGAAAAACTTGCCTTCGGATCTGTGATAGGAGGTGTACCCAACATTTTCTTTTGGGTATTCTATGAAGACGCACTTCTCCGATTTGGGTTCGAGCTTATCAGGTGAAAAACTTTTTCACATAAGCATCACAACTCCAAACTTTTAAGAAACGACAGCTTAGGTTTACTGCTAAACCATAGTTCATACGGTGTCATCTCAACGGATTTAGATGGTGCCCAATTAAACGTGAATGCAGCTGTCTCTAATGCATAACCCCAAAACGATAGTGGTAAATCGGTAAGATACATCATAGATCGCACCATATCCAATAAAGTGCGGTTACGACGTTCGGACACACCATAACATTGTGGTGTTCCAGGTGGCGTGAGCTGTGAAACTATTCCACATTATTTTAATTGAAGAACAAACTCGTAACTCAATTATTCTCCTCCACGATCAGATCGTAGAAACTTTATTTTCTTATTACGATGATTCTCCACTTCACTCTGAAATTCTTTGAACTTTTCAAATGTTTCAGACTTGTGCTTCATTAAGTAGATATACTCATATCTGCTCAAATCATCTTGTGAAGGTCATAAAATAACGATACTTGCCGTGAGCTTTAACACTCATCGGACCGCATACATCAGTATGTATTTATTTCCAATAAGTCATTTGCTCGCTCCATTGTTCCGGAGAACAGAGTCTTTAGTCATCTTGCCCAAAAGGCACGGTTCGCAAGCATCAAGTGATTCCAAAAGTCCATCAGCATGGAGTTTTCTTCATGCGCTTTACACCAATATGACCTAAACGGCAGTGCCACAAATAAGTTGCACTATCATTATTAACTTTGCATCTTTTGGTTTCAATATTATGAATATGTGTATCACTATGATCGAGATCCAATGAACCATTTTCATTGGGTGTGTAACCATATAAGGTTTTATTCATGTAAACAGAACAACAATTTATTCTCTTACTTAAATGAATAACCGTATTGCAATAAACATGATCAAATCATATTTATGCTCAACACCAAATAACACTTATTTAGGTTCCACACTAATCCCGAAAGTATAGGGAGTGTGCGATGATGATCATATCAATCTTGGAACTACTTCCAACACTCATCGTCACTTCCCTTCAACTAGTCTCTGCTTATTCAGTAACTCCTGTTTGAGTTACTAATCTTAGCAACCGAACAAGTATCAAATACTCAGGGCTACTATAAACACTAATAAAGCACACATCAATAACCTGTATATCAAATATACCCTTGTTCACTTTGCCATCCTTCTTATCCGCCAAATACTTGGGGTAGTTCCGCTTCCAATGACCAGTTCCATTGTAGCAAAAGCACTTAGTCTCAGGCTTAGATCCAGACTTGGGCTTCTTCACTCGAGCAGCAACTTGCTTGCCGCTCTTCTTGAAGTTCCCTTCTTCCCTTTGCCCTTTCCTTGAGACTAGTGGTCTTGTCAACCATCAACACTTGATGTTTTTCTTGATTTCTACCTTCGCCGATTTTAGCATCGCGAAGAGCTTGGGAATTGTTTTCGTCATCCCTTGCATACTATAGTTCATCACGAAGTTCTAGTAACTTAGTGATGGTGACTAGAGAATTCTGTCAATCACTATCTTATCCGGAAGATTAACTCCCACTTGATTCAAGCGATTGAAGTACCTGACAATCTGAGAACATGCTCACTAGTTGCGATTCTCCTCCATCTTTTAGCTATAGAACTTGTTGGAGATTTCATATCTCTCAACTCGGTATTTGCTTGAAATATTAACTTCAACTCCTGGAACATCTCATATGGTCCATGACGCTCAAAACGCCTTTGAAGTCCCGATTCTAAGCCGTTTAAGCATGGTGCACTAAACTACCAAGTAGTCATCATATTGAGCTAGCCAAACGTTCATAACGTCTGCATCTTGCTCTTGCAATAGGTCTGTCACCTAGCGGTGCGTCAAGGACATAATTCTTCTGTGCAGCAATGAGGATAAACCTCAGATCACGGATCCAATCCGCAACATTGCTACTAACATTTTTCAACATAATTTTCTCTAGGAACACATATAAAAACATAGGGAAGCAACAACGCGAGCTATTGATCTACAACATAATTTGCAAAATACTACCAGGACTAAGTTCATGATAAATTAAAGTTCAATTAATCATATTACTTAAGAACTCCCACTTAGACAGACATCTCTCTAGTCATCTAAGTGAACACGTGATCCAAATCAACTAAACCATAACCGATCATCACGTGAGATGGAGTAGTTTTCAATGGTGAACATCACTATGTTGATCATATCTACTATATGATTCACGCCGACCTTTCGGTCTCCGTGTTCGAGGCCATATCTGCATATGCTAGGCTCGTCAAGTTTAACCTGAGTATTCTGCGTGTGCAAAACTGGCTTGCACCCGTTGTAGATGGACGAGAACTTATCACACCCGATCATCACGTGGTGTCTGGGTACTACTGAACTTTTAGCAACGGTGCATATCAGGGAGAACACTTCTTGATAATTTTAGTGAGAGATCATCTTATAATGCTACCGTCAATCAAAGCAAGATAAGATGCATAAAGGATAAACATCACATGCAATCAATATAAGTGATATGATATGGTCATCATCATCTTGTGCTTGTGATCTCCATCTCCGAAGCACCGTCATGATCACCATTGTCACCGGCGCGACACCTTGATCTCCATCGTAGCATCGTTGTTGTCTCGCCAACTATTGCTTCTACGACTATCGCTACCGCTTAGTGATAAAGTAAAGCAATTACATGGCGTTTGCATTTCATACAATAAAGCGACAACCATATGGCTCCTGCCAGTTGCCGATAACTCGGTTACAAAACATGATCATCTCATACAATAAAATATAGCATCACGTCTTGACCATATCACATCACAACATGCCCTGCAAAAACAAGTTAGACGTCCTCTACTTTGTTGTTGCAAGTTTTACGTGGCTGCTACGGGCTGAGCAAGAACCGTTCTTACCTACGCATCAAAACCACAACGATAGTTTGTCAAGTTGGTGCTGTTTTAACCTTCGCAAGGACCGGGCGTAGCCACACTCGGTTCAACTAAAGTGAGAGAGACAGACACCCGCCGGTCACCTTTAAGCAACTAGTGCTCGAAGCGGTGAAACCAGTCTCGCGTAAGCATACGCGTAATGTCGGTCCGGGCCGCTTCATCTCACAATACCGCTGAACCAAAGTATGACATGCTGGTAAGCAGTATGACTTATATCGCCCACAACTCACTTGTGTTCTACTCGTGCATATGACATCAACGCATAAAACCAGGCTCGGATGCCACTATTGGGGAACGAGTAATTTCAAAAATTTCCCACGCACACGCAAGACCATGGTGATGGCATAGCAACGAGAGGGGAGAGTGTCTGTCCACGCACTCGTGAGACCGAAAGCGGAAGCGTTATAACAACGCTGTTGATGTAGTCGTGCGCCTTCACGATCCGACCGATCCAAGTACCGAACGTCGGCACCTCCGAGTTCTGCACACGCTCAGCTCGATGACGATCCCGGACTCCGATCCAGCAAAGTGTCGGGATGAGTTCCGTCAAGACGACGGCGCAGTGACGATGATGATGCTCCACCGACGCGGGGCTTCGCCTAAGCTCTGCGACGATATGACTTCTCCGGCGCAGGGCTTCGCTAAGCTCATGACGATATGACCGAAGTGGAATATGGTGGAGGGGGGCACCGCACACGGCTAAGGAACGATCCGTAGATCAACTTCTGTGTCATGGGGTGCCCCCCTGCCCCCGTATATAAAGGAGCAAGGAGGAGGTGGCCGGCCAAGGGAGGAGGCGCACCAGGGGGGAGTCCTACTCCCACCGGGAGTAGGACTCCTCCTTTCCTAGTAGGAGTAGGAGAGAAGGAAGGGGAAGGGAGGAAGGGGTGCGGCCCCCTCCCCTAGTCCAATTCGGACTAGGCCTTGGGGCGCGCGCCTGCCCTAGGCAGCCCTCTCTCTTTTCCGCAGGGCCCAATAAGGCCAAATACTTCTCCCGGCGAATTCCCGTAACTCTCCGTACTCGAAAAATACCGAATCATTCGAACCTTTCCGAACTCCGAATATAGTCGTCCAATATATCGATCTTTACGTCTCGACCATTTCGAGACTCCTCGTCATGTCCCCGATCTCATCCGGGACTCCGAACTCCTTCGGTACATCAAAACTCATAAACTCATAATATAACTGTCATCGAAACGTTAAGCGTGCGGACCCTACGGGTTCGAGAACTATGTAGACATGACCTAGAACCATTCTCGGTCAATAACCAATAGCGGAACGTGGATGCCCATATTGGTTCCTACATATTCTACGAAGATCTTTATCGGTCAAACCGCATAACGACATACGTTGTTCCCTTTGTCATCGGTATGTTACTTACCTGAGATTCGATCGTCGGTATCCAATACCTAGTTCAATCTCGTTACCGGTAAGTCTCTTTACTCGTTCCGTAATACATCATCTCACAACTAACTCATTAGTTGCAATGCTTGCAAGGCTTATGTGATGTGTATTACCGAGAAGGCCCAGAGATACCTCTCCGACAATCGGAGTGACAAAACCTAATCTCGATTCATGCCAACTCAACATATACTTTTTGGAGACACCTGTAGAGTACCTTTATAATCACCCATTTACGTTGTGATGTTTGGTAGCACACAAAGTGTTCCTCCGGTAAACGGGAGTTGCATAATCTCATAGTTGCAGGAACTTTGTATAAGTCATGAAGAAAGCAATAGCAACATACTAAACGATCAAGTGCTAGGCTAACGGAATGGGTCAAGTCAATCAGATCATTCTCCTAATGATGTGATCCCGTTAATCAAATGACAACACATGTCTATGGTTAGGAAACACAACCATCTTTGATTAATGAGCTAGTCTAGTAGAGGCATACTAGTGACTATCTGTTTGTCTATGTATTCACACATGTATTATGTTTCCGGTTAATACAATTCTAGCATGAATAATAAACATTTATCATGGTATAAGGAAATAAATAATAACTTTATTATTGCCTCTAGGGCATATTTCCTTCACTTTCTTCTCCTCTCTTTTTTCTTCTTCCTCTTCTTTTTTTATCCTCTTCTTCCTCTCAGGGTCAAGGGGTCGAGGATCGCCGAGGGGTCGGGAGGTTTCCTAGTGTCAAAGGATTCAACAGAACCATGTCTTCATCATTAGGCGAAAGTAATAGGTGCATGATGGTACGAAGCTCTCCAAAGTTATTTTGGAATGGAGTCCCAGATAGGATAATTCGCTTTTTGGTACAAAGTTCAGCAAGAACCTTCCGAATATCGTTATTTGGAAGGCCTTTGCTGAAATTGCACAAAAGGCAAATTATCCTATCCGGACTCCATTCCGTAATAACTTTAGAGGACTTCGCACCATCATGCTCTAATTACTTCCGCTAATGATGAAGCCATGGATTTCTTCAATACTTTGACACTAGGAAACCTCTCGACCCTCGGCGATCCTCGACCTCTAACCATCGACGACCTCGAACCTCGACCCTAGACGACCTCGAACCCTCGACCTCGATCCTCAACCCTATAGAACCCTCGAACCCTCGACCCTGAAACCCTCGACCCTTGACCCCTTAACGACCCTCGACCCTCTACCCTAGTTCCCGACCCTCGACCCCTCGGCGATCCTCGACACCCTCGACACCCTCGAAAAAAAAGAGGAGAAAAAAAAGGGGAAGAAGCTCCTCTATTCCTTCTTCTTCTTCTCCTCTTTTTTTCTTCTTCTTCCTCTTCTTCCTCTCCTCGTCTTCTCCTTCTTTCTCTACTTATTTTCCTTTTTCCTCTCCTTCTTTTTCTTCTTCTTATTGCTTCTTCCTTCTTCCTCTTTTCTTCCTTTTCCTTATTTTACTTTTTCCTCTACACTAACCTAATTAAAATGCACTAACCTAAAATCGATATCTACTAACAACCTAAATAAAAATTAATACATATATGAAAAAATATATATATATAAACAAAAATGCTATGAACATTATATTCATACATACATAGCCACATCCATTCATCATATAGCTACCACATACATATATACATTATATATCTGAAAAAAAATGCAATGAACAAAATATATATATAAACAAAAATATGCAATGAACAAAAAAATGCAAGCACTGAACATGAGCCTCGACGGCGGCGTCTCACAACGGGGCGGCCGGCAAGGGCGACGGCGGGGGCGAAGCGTCGGCGACGACCACCACGGCGGGCAGGGTAGGGCGTGGCCGGCGGCGACGGCGGTGGGGGGGCGGGTCGTGGGGCAGGGAGCGATCAAGCGCTGGGCGACGGTGACGGCGACGGCGACGACGATGGCGTCTCATGGGCGGCGGGCGGCGTCGAAGACAGCGCTGGCGGCGACGAGGCAGGGCGACGACGGGGCGCGAGACGGCGAGGGGCGGCGCGGACGGCGTCTGGGCGGCGGGTGGCGTCGGGGCAGCGGACGGCGTCGATTTGGGCAGCCTGGCGGTGTCGTTGAGCTCGGCGTCGTCGGGCGGGCCGGGGGGCCACTAGCGATGTGTTCGTCAAATTTTCCTAAGTGATGTATATATAGGAAGAGCATTAGTCCCGGTTCGTGGCACCAACCGGGACTAATGCCACCCTTTAGTCCCGGTTGGTGCCACCAACCGGGACCAAAGGCCTCTTTTCAGTAGCCCAAAGGGCGGAAGCGGCGACCTTTGGTCGGTTGGTGGCACCAACCGGACTAAAGGCATTAGTCCCGTTGGGGCCATGAACCAGGACTAATGCACCCCTTTAGTCCCGGTTGGTGCCACCAACCAGGACCAAAGGCCTTGTGCTGCCCCGCGCCAAATGTTTAGTCCCACCTCGCTAGTTGAGAGGGAGTCGCACTAGTTTATAAAGTGCGGTGCACCTTCCCTCTCGAGCTCCTCTCTAAAGCAGGCTTTCGGGCCTAAACGTGCAATATGTGCCTGTGGGCCTACTGGGCGTCCCGCGGGCCTGAATCCTGGCCCATGGTAGGGTTTCTAGTCGTATTCAGGCCGTGGGGGCCCAGTAGGTGGCACTTTTTTTTTGTTTTATTTGTTGCTTTATTTAGTTTATTTTGGTTTTGGTTTATTTTTCTATCGGTTTTTTTTCTTTATTTTTTAATTCATTTTGCTTTTAGTTTTAGAAAAATTATAAACTTTCTGTTAGTGCCATTAGTTTTCAAATTTGAAAACACTTTTTTTGTTTTCTTTGTTGCTTTATTTATTTTATTTTGTTTCTACTTACAACAAAATACTTATTGTTGCTATTTTTATTTTTTTCCAGTTTTTTTGTTTTCTGCATTATTTATTTTCTTTTGGTTTTTGGTTTATTTTTAATTCTTTTTGCTTTTAGTTTTAGAAAAATATAAAATTTCGGTTAGTGCCATTAGTTTTATAAAATTTGAAAACACTTTTTTGGTTTCTTTGTTTCTTTATTTATTTTATTTTGTTTCTACTTACAACAAAATACTTATTGTTGCTATTTTTATTTTTATTTCTAGTTTTTTTGTTTTGTTTTCTGCATTATTTATTTTCTTTTGGTTTTTGCTTTATTTTTCAATTCTTTTTGCTTTTAGTTTTAGAAAAATATAAACTTTCTGTTAGTGCCATTAGTTTTCAAATTTGAAAACACTTTTTTGTTTTCTTTGTTGCTTTATTTATTCTATTTTGTTTCTACTTACAACAAAATACTTATTGTTGCTCTGAAAAAGTTGGCATAGCATGTGCATGTACAAAACGGACAATGGTATCATACTAAATCATTACAAAGTTGGCATTGTATCATCATAATAGTTATGGAGAAAGTCTTCATTTTTCTTCGCTTGTGTCATTTGCTTATTGCGCCGTAACCATGGATAATCTTCATCGCTTATCAGGATGCTTGGGTCAGCCTTGACTTTGAAGGAGGAATTTCATGAAACTTTTCATACTCTTGACATGTCTGTCTTGCCCTCCACTCCCAGGATGTCCCTTTTTCCTGAAAGAACTATGTGGCGCTTTGGCTCATCGTATGATGTATTCTCTTCCTTATCTTTTCTTTTCCTCGGTCTGGTAGACATGTCCTCATAGATAACCTGTGCCACATCATTGGCTAGGACGAACGGTTCGTCAGTGTACCCAAGATTTTTCAGATCCACTGTTGTCATTCCGTACTATGGGTCTACCTGTACCCCGCCTCCTGACAGATTGACCCACTTGCACTTAAAGAAAGGGACCCTAAAATCTACTCCATAGTCAAGTTCCCATATGTCTACTATGTAACCATAATATGTGTCCTTTCCCCTGTCGGTTGCTGCATCAAAGCGGACACCGCTGTTTTGGTTGGTGCTCTTTTGATCTTGGTCAATCGTGTAAAATGTATTCCCATTTATCTCGTATCCTTTCCAAATCATTACAGTCGAAGATGGTCCCCTGGACAACAAGTACAACTCATCACAAATAGTGCTGTCACCTCTGAGACGTGTTTCCAACCAACTGCTGAAAGTCCTGATGTGTTCACATGTAATCCAGTTGTCGCCCGCTCCGGTGTTTGGAGCGCAGATCGTTCTTGTGTTCATCGACATACGGGTCACCAAGGTAGAGTTCAGAGAACTGTGTAGTGTGCTTGAGACCAAGAATATTCGTCCTGCATATTATTGAGTCCTTCCAAGCGTGTTTTTCCAGCTTAGTCTCCCCTTATACCGCGATTTAGGGAGACCTATCTTCTTAAGGCCAGGAATGAAGTCAACACAAAACCCGATGACATCCTCTCGCTTGATGGCCCATGGAGATTCTTCCTTCGGCCTAGCGCGTTACTGAACATATTTCTTTAGGACTCCATGAACCTCTCAAATGGGTACATATTGTGTAGAAATATGGGCCCCGAATGACAATCTCGCCGACTAGATGAACTAGGACGTGCGTCCATGATATTGAAGAAGGATGGTGGGAACACCAGCTCGAAACCGACAAGACATTGCGCCACATCACTGCTTAGCGTTGGTACGATTTCTGGATCGATCACCTTCGAGATATTGCATTGAGAAATGCACATAGCTTCACAATGGCTAATCGGACGCTTTCGGTAGAAGCCCCTCAATGCAACCGGAAGCAGTTGCGTCATAATCACGTGGCAGTCATGAGACTTTAGGTTCTGGAACTTTTTCTCTGGCATATTTATTATGCCCTTTATATTCGACGAGAAGACAGTCGGGACCTTCATACTGAGTAGGCATTCAAAGAATATTTCTTTCTCTTCTTTCGTAAGAGCGTAGCTGGCAGGACCTTCATACTGCTTCGGAGGCATGCCCTCTTTTTCGTGCAAGCGTTGCAGGTCCTCCGTGCCTCGTGTATCTTTTGTCTTCCCATACACGCCCAAGAAGCCTAGCAGGTTCACGCAAAGGTTCTTCGTCACGTGCATCACGTCGATCAAGAGCGGACCTCTAGGTCTTTCCAGAGGGTAGGTCCCAAAATATAGATTTATTCTTCCACATGGGTGCGTGATTGTCGGCGCTATTCGAAACAGCTAGTCCGCCGACCCTTTCCAAAGATTACGTGTAAATCATTGACCATAGCAAGTACGTGATCACCGGTACGCATGGCGAGCTTCTTCCGGTGATCTGCCTCGCCTTTGAAATGCTTGCCTTTCTTTCGACATTGATAGTTGGTCGGAAGAAATAGACGATGGCCCAGGTACACATTCTTCCTGCAGCTTCCCAGGTATATACTATCGGTGTCAAGTAAACAGTGCGTGCATGCGTGGTATCCCTTGTTTGTCTGTCCTGAAAGGTTACTGAGAGCGGGCCAATTGTTGATGGTCACGAACAGCAACGCCTTTAGGTGAAATTACTCATTTTTGTGCTCATTCCACGTACGTACACCGTTTCCATTCCACAGCTGTAAAAGTTCTTCAACTAATGGCCTTAGGTACACATCAATGTCGTTGCCGGGTTGCTTAGGGCCTTGGATGAGAACTGGCATCATAATGAACTTCCGCTTCATGCACATCCAAGGAGGAAGGTTATACATACATAGAGTCACGGGCCAGGTGCTGTGATTGCTGCTCTACTCCCTGAAAGGATTAATGCCATCCGTGCTTAAAGAAAACCATACGTTCCTTGGGTCCTTTGCAAACTCATCCCAGTACTTTCTCTCGATTTTTCTCCACTGCGACCCGTCAGCGGGTGCTCTCAACTTCCCGTCTTTCTTACGGTCCTCACTATGCCATCGCATCAACTTGGCATGCTCTCCTTTTCTGAATAGACGTTTCAACCATGGTATTATAGGAGCATACCACATCACCTTCGCAGGAACCCTCTTCCTGGGAGGCTTGCCGTCAACATCACCAGGGTCATCTCGTCTGATCTTATACCGAAATGCACCGCATACCGGGTATGGTTCAGATCCTTGTATGCACCACGGTAGAGGATGCAGTCATTAGGGAATGCATGTATCTTCTCCACCTCCAATCCTAGAGGGCATACGACCTTCTTTGTTGCGTGTGTACTGTCGGGCAATTCGTTATCCTTTGGAAGCTTCTTCTTCATTATTTTCAGAGCTTCTCAAATCCTTTATCGAGCACAGCATTCTCTGCCGTCCCATCGCAGCAATTCCAAGACGGTACCGAGCTTTTGTTGCCATCTTCGCAATTGGGGTACAACTCTTTTTTGTGATCCTCTAACATGCGATCGAACTTCAGCTTCTCCTTTTGACTTTCGCATTGCGTCCTTGCATCGACAATGACCCGACGGAGATCATCATCATCGGGCACATCGTCTGGTTCCTCTTGATCTTCAGCAGCTTCGCTTGCAGCACCATCGCACATCGTCTGCTTCTCTTGATGTTCAAGAGCATCACCGTATTCAGGGGCACATAGTTGTCATCGTACTCTTCTTCTTCGCTGTCTTCCATCATAACGCCTATTTCTCCGTGCCTGATCCAAACATTATAGTGTGGCATGAAACCCTTGTAAAGTAGGTGGGTGTGAAGGATTTTCCGGTCAGAGTAAGACTTCGTATTCCCACATATAGGGCATGGACAACACATAAAACCATTCTGATTGTTTGCCTCAGCCACTTCGAGAAAATCATGCACGCCTTAGTGTACTCGGAGGTGTGTCTCACACCGTACATCCATTGCGGTTCATCTGCATGCATTATATATAATTAAGTGTGTCAAAAATCATTACGTAACATCATGAATAGATAATTAAGTGACCAAATTAATAGAAGTTCATCATCACATAAAACCAAAGTACATACATAGTTCTCATCTAACAACATAAAGCTCGCAGAGCATCTAAATTAATTAAACCATACATTCAAACTATGTAAAACATTTCAATGCGAAACAAATGCGATCATAATCGCAACCAAGGTAACAACTGATCCAACAGCATAATGACACCAAGCCTCGTATGAATGGCATATTTTCTAATATTTCTAATCTTCAAGCGCATTGCATCCATCTTGATCTTGTGATCATCGGCGACATCCGCAACATGCAACTCCAATATCATCTTCTCCTCCTCAAGTTTTTTATTTTTCCTTCAAGAAATTGTTTTCTTCTTCAACTAAATTTAACCTCTCGACAATAGGGTCGGTTGGAATTTCCGGTTCAACAACCTCCTAGATAAATAAAATCTATGTCATTTTGGTCGGCATAATTTTCATAAACAATAAAGGAACCAATAGTTATGAAAAGATAATATATACCACATCCGAATCATAGACAGGACGAGGGCCGACGGGGGCGGATACCAAAACCATCGCACTATATAAGATGCAATAATAAAAGTAAGAAAATAATACAAGTATCTATCTAAACATACAAGTAAGAATATTTTTCCTTTCATAAAGAAGATAAGAACAAGAGGCTCACCACGGTGGTGCCGGCGATGAGATCGGCGCGGGTGATCGACGGCGATGAAGACGGGGACGGGGCGTGACGGACCGCTAAACCTAGATAAATATTGAGGAAAATGGAGCTTGGCGGTCGAGCTTGGAGAGGAGAAACCTTAAGTAGTGTGTCTCGGGCATTCCATCGAACACCTTATGTGCATAGGAGGTGAGCTGGAGCACCACCAAGCCCTCTCCCCTCGGCCAGAAAAAAATAGAGCAGGTGCTCGCTTCTTGCGCGAGGGGTATATAAACACCACCATTAGCCCCTGTTGGTGGCATGAACCGACTAAAGGGAAGCCTTTGGTCCCGGTTCAAGCCACCAACCGACCAATAGTGGTGGGCGAGAGCCGAGCCCATTGGTCCCGTTCGTCCCACCAACCGGACCAAAGGTCCGGACGAACCGGGACCAATGGCCCACGTGGCCCGGCCGGCCCCCTGGGCTCACGAACCGGGACAAATAGCTCCATTGGTCCCGGTTCGTGGCAGAACCGAGACTAATGGGCTGAACCGGCCTGGGCCATTGCCCCCTTTTCTACTAGTGATGCTTTACGGCTTAGAATCGGGACTTCAAAGACGTTTTGAACGTCATGGACCATATGAGATGTTCCAGGAGTTGAAGTTAACATTTCAAGAAAATACCCGAGTTGAGAGATATGAAGTCTCCAACAAGTTCTATAGCTAAAAGATGGAGGAGAATAGCTCAAACAGCGAGCATATGCTCAGATTCTCTGGGTACTACAATCGCGCAAACAGCGTGATTGACAGAGTTCTCTAGTCACCATCACCAAGTTACTGGAACTTCATGATGAACTATAGTATGCAAGGGATGACGAAAACAATTCCCGAGCTCTTCGTGATTTTGAAATCAACGAAGGTAGAAATCTAGAAAGAGCATCAAGTGTTGATGATTGACTAGACCACTAGTTTCAAGAAAAGGGCAAAGGGAAAGAAAGGGAACTTCAAGTAGAATGACAAGCAAGTTGTCACTGCCGTGAAGAAGCCCAAAGCTGGACCAAAGCCTGAAACTGAGTGCTTCTACTGCAAAGGAAATAGTCACTGGAAGCGGAAATGCCCTGAATATTTGGTGGATAAGAAGGATGGCAAAGTGAACAAGGATATATTTGATATACAGGTTATTGATGTGTTCCTTACTAGTGTTTATAGTAGCCCCTGGGTATTTGATACTTGTTCGGTTGCTAAGATTAGTAACTCGAAAAAGGAGTTACAGAATAAACAGAGACTAGTTGAGGGTGAAGTGACGATGTGTTTTGGAAGTGGTTCCAAGATTGATATGATCATCATCACAAACTCCCTATATTTCGAGATTAGTGTTGAACCTAAATAAATGTTATTTGGTGTTTGTGTTGAGCATAAATATGATTAGATCATGTTTATTGCAATACGATTTTTCACCTAAGATAGAGAATAAATTGTTATTCTGTTTACATGAATAAAACCTTCTATGGTCATACACCCAATGTTGATGGTTTATTGAATCTTAATCGTAGTGATCCACCTATTCATAATATTAATGCCAAAAGATGCAAATTTGATAATGATAGTGCAACATATTTGTGGCACTGACATTTGGGTCATATCATTGTAAAGAGCATGAAGAAACTCCATAAAGATGGACTTTTGGATTCACTTGATTATGAATCATTTGATGCTTGTGAACCGTGCCTTATGGGCAAGATGACTAAAACTCCGTTCTCCGGAACAATGGAACGAGCTAGTGACTTATTGGAAATAATACATACCGATGCATGCGGTCCGATGAGTGTTAATGCTCGTGGCGGGTATCGTTATTTCTGACCTTCACAGATGATTTGAGCAGATATGGATATATCTACTTAATGAAACACAAGTCTGAAACATTTGAAAAGTTCAAAGAATTTCATAGTGAAGTGGAGAATCATCGTAACAAGAAAATAAAGTTTCTACGATCTGATCGTAGAGGGGAATATTTGAGTTACGAGTTTGGCCTTCATTTAAAACAATGCGGAATAGTTTGACAGCTCACGCCACATGGAACACCATAGCGTAATGGTGTGTCCGAACGTCGTAACCGCACTTTATTGGATACGGTGTGATCTATGATGTCTCTTACCGGGTTACCACTATCGTTTTGGGGTTATGCATTAGAGACAGCTGCATTCACTTTAAATAGGGCACCATCAAAATCCGTTGAGACGACGCCTTATGAACTGTGGTTTGGCAAGAAGCCAAAGTTGTCATTTCTTAAATTTGGGGCTGCGATGCTTATGTGAAAAAGCTTCAACCTGATAAGCTCAAACCGAAATCGGAGAAGTGCATCTTCATACGATACCCCAAGGAAATTGTTGGGTACACCTTCTATCACAGATCCAAAGGAAAAATCTTTGTTGCTAAAATATATCCTTTATAGAGGAGGAGTTTCTCTTGAAAGAAGTGAGTGGGAGGAAAGTAGAGCTTGATAAGGTAACTGTACCTTCTCCCGAATTGGAAAGTAGTTCATCACAGAAATCAGTTCTAGTGATTCCTACACCAATTAGTGAGGAAGCTAATGATGATGATCATGAAATTTCAAATCAAGTTACTACAGAAACTCGTAGGTCTTCCAGAGTACGGTCTGCACCAGAGTGGTACGGCGATCCTATTCTAGAAGTCATGTTACTAGACCATGAGGAACCTACGAACTATGAGGAAGCGATAATGAGCCCAGATTCCGCGAAATGGCTTGAGCCCATGAAATCTGAGATGGGATCCATGTATGAGACTTTGGTGGACTTGCCCGATGATCGGCAAGCCATAGAAAATAAATGGATCTTCAAGAAGAAGACTGACGCAGACGGTAATGTTACTGTTTACAAAGCTCGACTTTTTGCGAAAGGTTTTCGACAAGTTCAAGGAGTTGACTACGATGAGACTTTCTCACCCGTAGCGATGCTTAAGTCTGTCCGAATCATGTTAGCAATTGCTACATTTTATGATTATGAAATTTGGCAACTGGATGTCAAAACTGCATTCCTAAATGAATTTCTGGAAGAAGAGTTGTATATGATGCAACCAGAAGGTTTTGTCGATCCAAAGGGTGCTAACAAAGTGTGCAAGCTCTAGCGATCCATTTATGGACTGTTGCAAGCCTCTCGGAGTTGGAATAAACGCTTTGATAGTATGATCAAAGCATATGGTTTTATACATACTTTTGGAGAAGCCTGTATTTACAAGAAAGTGAGTGGGAGCTCTGTAGCATTTATAATATTATATGTGGATGACACATTGTTGATTGGAAATGATATAGAATTTCTGGATAGCATAAAGGGATACATGAATAAGGGTTTTCCAATGAAAGACCTCGGTGAAGCTGTTTACATATTGGGCATCAAGATCCATAGAGATAGATCAAGACGCTTAATTGGACTTTCACAAAGCACATACCTTGATAAATTTTTGAAGAAGTTCAAAATGGATCAGTCAAAGAAAGGGTTCTTGCCTGTATTACAAGGTGTAAAGTTGAGTAAGACTTAAAGCCCGACCACACCAGAAAATAGAAAGAAAGTGAAAGTCATTCCCTATGCCACAGTCATAGGTTATATAAAGTATGTTGTGTTGTGTACCAGACCTATTGTGTACCCTGTCCTGAGTTTGGCAAGGGAGTACAATTTTGATCTAGGAGTAGATCACTAGACAACGGTCAAGATTATCCTTAGTGAGGACTAAGGAAATATTTCTCGATTATGGAGGTGATAAAAGAGCTCATCGTAAAGAGTTACATCGATGCAAGCTTTTAGCTAGATGACACTAAGTCTCAATCTTGATACTATTGAAAGTGGGAGCAATTAGCTAGAGTAGCTCCGTGCAGAGCATTATACACATAGAATATTTTCAAAATACATACGACTCTCAATGTAACAGACCCATTGACTAAACTTCCCTCACGAGCAAAACATGATCACACCTTAGTAATATTTGGGTGTTAATCACATAGCAATACGAACTAGATTATTGACTCTAGTAAACCCTTTGGGTGTTGGTCACATGAGATGTGAACTATGGGTGTTAATCACATACAAATGTGAATATTGGTGTTAAATCACATGGTGATGTGAACTAGATTATTGACTCTACTGCAAGTGGGAGACTGAAGGAAATATTCCCTAGAGGCAATAATAAAGTTATTATTTTTTCCTTAATTCATGATAAATGTTTATTATTCATGCTATAATTGTATTAACCGGAAACTTAGTACATGTGTGAATACATAGACAAAACTTATAGTCCCTATTATGCCTCTACTTGACTAGCTCGTTAATCAAAGATGGTTATGTTTCCTAACCATAGACATGTGTTGTCATTTGATGAATGAGATCACATCATTAGGAGAATGATGTGATGGACATGACCCATCCATTAGCTTAGCATTATGATCGTGTCAGTTTCCTTGCTACCGCTTTCTTCATGACTTATACAACTTCCTCATACTATGAGATTATGCAACTCCCGAATACCGGAGGAACATTTTGTGTGCTACCAAACTTCACAACGTAAAAGGGTGATTATAAAGGTGCTCTACAGGTGTCTCTGAAGATGTTTGTCGGGTTGGCATATATCGAGATTAGGATTTGTCACTCGGTGTTTCGGAGAGGTATCTCTGGGCCCTCTCGGTAATACTCATCACTATAAGCCTTGCAAGCATTGTGACTAATGAGTTAGTTGCGGGATGAAGTATTATGGAACGAGTAAAGAGACTTGCTCGAAATGAGATTGAACTAGGTATGATGATACCAACGATCGAATCTCGGGCAAATAACATACCGATGACAAAGGGAACGACGTATGTTGTTATGAGGTTTGACCGATAAAGATCTTCGTAGAATATGTAGGAGCCAATATGAGCATCCAGGTTCCGCTATTGGTTATTGACCGGAGATGTGTCTCGGTCATGTCTACAAAGTTCTCGAACCCGCAGGGTCCGCATGCTTAACGTTCGATGACGATTTGTATTATGAGTTATGTGATTTGATGTACCGAAGTTTGTTCGGAGTCCTGGATGAGATCACGGACATGACGAGGAGTCTCTAAATGGTCGAGACATAAAGATTGATATATTGGACGGCTATATTCGGACACCGGAAGTGTTCCGGGTGATTTCGGAGAAAACCGTAGTGCCGGAGGGGTTACCGGAACCCCCCGGGGAAGTATTGGGCCTTAGTGGACCTTAGGGGAGAGAGAGAGGGTAGCATCCCAGGAGGTGCCCCCCCCCCAAGGGGAGTCCGAATTGGACTAGGGGAGGGGGCGCGCCCCCTCTTTCCCTCTCCCTCTCCTTCTCCTTCCTTCCCCCTTCCCCCTCCTAGTTGGACTAGGAAAGGAGGAGTCCTACTCCTACTAGGAGGAGGACTCATCCCCTCCTTGGCACGCCCTAGGGCCGGCCGGCCTCCCCCTTGCTCCTTTATATACGGGGGCAGGGGGCACCCTAGAACACACAAAGTTGACATTGTTTAGCCATGTGCGGTGCCCCCCTCCACAGTTACACACCTTGGTCATATCATCGTAGTGCTTAGGCGAAGCCCTGCGCCGATAACTTCATCATCACCGTCACCATGCCGTCGTGCTGACGAAACTCTCCCTTGGCCTCAACTGGATCAAGAGTACGAGGGACGTCCCCGAGTTAAACGTGTGCTGATAGCGGAGGTGTCGTACGTTCGGTGCTAAGATTGGTCAGATCGTGAAAACGTACGACTACATCAACCGCGTTGTCATAACACTTCCGCTTTTGGTCTAGGAGGGTACGTGGACACACTCTCCCCTCTCATTGCTATGCATCACCATGATCTTGTGTGTGTGTAGGATTTGTTTTGAAATTACTGCGTTCCCCAACAGAAGCCTTGCAAGCAAAGTGACTAATGAGTTAGTTATGAGATGATGTATTATGGAACGAGTAAAGAGACTTGCCGGTAACGAGATTGAACTAGGTATAGAGATACCGACGATCGAATCTCAGGCAAGTAACATACCGACAGAAAGAAGGAATTACATATGTTGTCATAACGGTTCGATCGATAAAGATCTTCGTAGAGTATGTAGGAGCCAATTTGGGCATCCAGGTTCCGCTATTGGCTATTGACCGGAGAGGTGTCTCCGTCATGTCTACATAGTTCTCGAACCCGTAGGGTCCGCACACTTAACGTTCAATGACGATATTGTATTATATGAGTTATGTGATTGCATAACCTAATGTTGTTAGGAGTTCTTGATGAGCTCACGGACATGACGATGAGTCTCGAGATGGTCGAGAGGTAAAGATTGATATATAGGACGATGGTATTCGGACACCGGAAGTGTTTCGGGGAGTACCGGGTACATATCAGGTCACCGAAAGGGGTTCCGGGCACCCCCAGCAAAAGATATGGGCCTTTTGGGCCAAGAGGGGAAACGCACCATTCACAAGGGGCTAGTGCGCCCCTCATATGGGCCGAACCAGGAGGAGAAGCAAAGAGGCGCAGGGAAAGGAAAGGGGTGGAGTCGGCCTCCCCCTTCCCTCCCTCCTCCCTCCTCTTTCCTTCCCCCTCTGGTAAATAAGGCAGGGGGCGCGGCCAAGGGGAGACCCCAAGTAGGATTCGGCCTACTTGGGTGCCTCCTTGCAGCCTCCCCTCTCCCTTCCACCTATATATATGTGGGGGGCGCCCTAGCACACACCAGATCAATTGTTAGCTGTGTGCGGCGCCCCCCTCCATTGTTTACACCTCCGGTCATATTTTTGTAGTGCTTAGGCGAAGCCCTGCGAGGATTACTTCACCATCACTGTCACCATGCCGTCGTGCTGACGGAACTCATCTACTACCTCGACGACTTGTTGGATCAAGAAGGCTAGGGACGTCACCGAGCTGAACGTGTGCAGAACGCGGAGGTGTTGTGCATTCGGTACTTGATCGGTTGACATGAAAAGAAGTTCGACTACATCAACCGTGTTACTAAACGCTTCCACTTACGGTCTATGAGGATACGTAGACACACTCTCCCCCACGTTGCTATGCATCTCCATGGATAGATCATTGCGTGTGCATAGATTTTTTTTGTTTTCCATGCAATGATTCCCAACACAATCACGCTGCAAGAAAGTAAATACGGCTACATACGTACATATGGGCGGGGTCTCTAATGCATACAACAATGTAGCCCTATTCATCGCCAGAAAAACCGACTGGGTTAGAACAGAGGAAACAACATGGTGTTTATCGGGAGGCAACCGACTGGGTCGGAATACGTCATGTTCATCGGGAGCCAACCAGCTTGAATGGAATAACCGAAATGAGGTCTCGTGTACCGTAGAATGGAGGAAACAGCCTTTTGTTTGACCGCGTATGGTAGAAACAGGGTCCTATTCATCGGGAAGGGTCTGGTGTACCGCAAAACGGAGGAAACATGCTTCTGCTCGAGTGCTTGCGGTCGAAACGGGGTCCTGTTGATCGGGAGGGGTGTGGCGTACCGCAAAACAGAGGAAACAGACTTCTGTTCAACTACCTGCGGTCGAAACGGGTTCCTTTTCATCGGGAGGGGTGTGGCGTACCGCAAAACGGGACTCCATAGGGCTACTGTCCATCCACCTTCTACTGCCTCACTCCAACCTCCACGGGCTACTGTTCATCCGCCGTCGACTTCCTCTAGCCTCCACCGGCTACAGTTCATCCAGCCTCCACGGGGTCCTGTTCATCCACCCCCAACCAGTTGGGTTGTGGCTGCCTCCTCTGGGTTCTGTTCCTCCAATGACAACCACGCAGGGTCCTGTTAGTCCAACCCCCACCGGTAACTGTTCATCCACAGCCAACCAATAGGCTCGACTCACCACATCTCGACTCGTTCTATGTATCGTGCGCGTCGTAGCAACGGTTACTGTTCATCGAGAGGCAACCCAACACCTGCTGGCTACATCTCGTCGTTGGGTAACATTGCATCAAAAACAAAAAGTTTCTACGCACACGAAACATCTATCCATGGAGATGCATATCAATGAAGGGGGAGAGTGTGTCTACGTACCCTCATAGACCGTAAGTAGAAGCGTTTAGTAATGCGGTTGATGTAGTCGAACTTCTTCGCGCTCCAACCGATCGAGTACCGAACATACAACACCTCCGCGTTTAGCACATGTTCAGCTCGATGACATCCTCGCCTTCTTGATCGAGCAAGACGGTGAAGTAGTGGATGAGTTCCGGTAGCAAAACGGCGTGGTGACAGCGGTGGTGATGCTATCTCCACAGGGCTTCACCTAAGCACTACAAGAATATGACCGAGGCACGAAACAATGGAGGGGGGACGCCGCACACGGCTAAGAGATTGTCGTCGTTCTGTGTGACGTCCCCTCCCACATATATATAGGTGGGGGGAGGGAGGAGCAGCCAGGAGGCACCCCCAAGTAGGCTGAATCCTACTTGGGGTCCTCCCCAACCTGCGCCCCCTTTCCTTATTTGAGTGCGGGAGGAAGGCAGGGGGAGGTGGTCCCCCCTTTCCTTTCTCTAATGAAGAGGGAAAGGCAGGGGGCCACCCCTCCCCTTTCCTTCCCTACAGGGCTGGTCGGACAGGGAAAGGGGGCACCAGCCCCTCTATGGGCTGGTCCGTCCCCCTCTTGGCCCATCAGGCCCATACACTTACCGGGGGTGTCCAGAGCCCCTTCCGGTGACTACCCAGTGCACTCCGAAACCCTTCCGGTATCCGAATATGACCATCCACCTATATACCAATCTTTAACTCCAGACCTTTTCGGAGCTCCTCGTCATGTCTGTGATCTCATCGGGGCTCCAAACAAGATTCAGTCACCAAATCATATAACTAATACAACACTATATTGTCAACGAACGTTAAGCATGCGGACCTGGCGGGTTCGATAACTATGTAGACATGACCGAGACACCTCTCCGATCAATAACCAATAGTGGAACCTAGATTCCGATATTGGCTCCTACATATTCTACGAAAATCTTTATCGTTCGAACCTTATGACAACATATGTAATTCCCTTTGTCCATCATTATGTTACTTTCCCGAGATTCGATCAATGGTATCTTCATACCTAGTTCAATCTCGTTACGGGCAAGTCTCTTTACTCGTTCCGTAATACATCATCTAAACTAACTCATTAGTCACTCTGCTTGCAAGGCTTCATATGATGTGCATTACCGAGAGGGCCCAGAGATACCTATCCGATACTCGGAGTGACAAATCCTAATCTCAATCTATGCCAACTCAACAAACACCTTCGGAGATACCTGTAGAGAATCTTTATGATCACCCAGTTACATTGTGAAGTTTGATAGCACACAAGGTATTCCTTCGGTATCCTGGAGTTGCATAATCTCATAGTCGAAGGAATATGTATTTGACATATAAGAAAGCAATAGCAATAAACTGAACGAGCAATATGCTAAGCTTATGGATGGGTCTTGTCCATCACATCATGTTGCTAATGATGTGATCCCGTTATCAAATGACAACACATGTCTATGGTTAGGAAACCTTAACCATCTTTGATCAACGAGCTAGTATAGTAGAGGCTCACTAGGGACACCATATTATGTTTATGTATTCACACATGTATTTAAGTTTCTGATCAATTCAATTTTAGCATGAATAAAAAACATTTTTCACGAATAAGGAAATATAAAATAACAACTTTATTATTGCCTCTAGGGCATATTTCCTTCACTCGCACGGTAGCTCGATCGGCTTCAGTAAGCAGCAACAATGATCAATCGCTCAGGTTCAGTTAGCAACAATAGCAAAGGAATCGCTCGGGTTCAGTCAGCAGCGAAGGAATCGCCCGGGTTCAATTAACAGCCAAGCGATCGATCGCTCGTGTTCAATTAACAGCCAAGCGATCGATCGCTCGGGTTCAGTAAGAAAGCTAGTGCAACCGCTCGGATTCAGCAAGTGAACGCCTCGCTCGGGTTCAGTTAGAGCCAACACCTAGCACACACGCATGTACGTATATGAGAGAAACGTGCAAACCAAGTGCATCGCTCAACCCCGACCACCCACCGTAACCAGGAACTCCCCAAAATTTTCCTCGCCGTCGCTTCTACCATAATTTTTTTCGTCATGGACGACCCAAATAATGTCATGCAAGTGCGTCTCCAGCCCGCGCAGGATTGGAAAGCCCATTTTCTGTCACGATTTTTTGTCATAGAAGTAGGAGCCCATCACATCTATGATGATACGTGTTTTTGACACAATTATCGTTATGGAAGTGTCATAAGCATGACCGATTTTTTTTGTTAGAGCCATAATGTCACGGATGTGTCTTTTTTTTTTGTAGTGATGTGAGCAACACTTTCCAACGCATGCCACCATTGCATCAACTCATTGTTGTTGCTCCTTCTACCAGGCCTATTCCGTTGGCATCCCAAATATCAACCAGTCAATCGAGGTGCTAAAGGAACGGACACAAACCATGAGTCCTCCACAATATTAAGGGCATTTATGCCAATGGTTGATCAATGTCAGTCATGTTAAGAACATCTATAGCTCTATAATATGAAGTCAAGATGATCATCGGCCATGGCTGATGAGCCTCAATATCTGCTCAAAGAACACACGGGGCTACACTTAGGCCGGTGGAGCTGGAGGAGGAGAGCGAAGGAGAGAAAGAAGATTGTGGTTAGGCCGACGTCAAGAGGATGCTCATGGGAGTGGGAGAAGGAGAACGAAGGAGAATTCGGTTGGCACTGTCGAGATTATGCTTTTGGCTCAGGGGGCATCTCGGGCGGCGCACGCCTCCTCCCCCTTGATGGCTGTAGCAGACTAGCATGAACACGGGGAGAGGGGATCAGATGGTTGGAAGGTTACTCCTCCTTGTCGGTTAGTGGGGAAGTACGGTGTAAAGAAGAGAGGGTGTCATGTCAAAGGGGAGTTGGGCGTCATCCGGTTTTAAAGGAAAGGGCTCTAGCGATAAATGTCCCGCTACGACGGGAAACCGGGGGAGGAGTAAAGGGTCCACCAGAAAAAGAGAAGGGTGAGCCGTGGGGGGGAGGGTGTTGGGCCCGCGTATTGCAGATAGCATGTTATCCCCCACATATGCTATGGATTTGGGGAGCCTGGACTGTCGGGACCAGTGAATTTTTGGGAGCCTGTTGGGCGCCCGTTTGATGTTGAACACGCCAGACGTATGGGAAGGAAATGTGTGTCGACCTCGAAGACGACCTTAATTATTTGTTTGATATATTTATATGCATTGTAGACCGTGGCAACGAACAGGCGTTCTACTAGTTATTATTAGGGGGCACCTCGCAAGCCATTGGATCTGACACAACCGATCAACCAAACTTCTTCATCTACTTTGCAATAGATGTCTTGTTGCGGAGACATTCACAACACAAGTTATGTTGCGTCTTTTATAACATAGATTGTGTTGCAGGATTATTATTTTGCAACATGGGTCGTGTTGTAGATTATTTTTGCAACATGGGCCGTGTTGCAAGATTTTCTTGCAACATATGTTGTGTTGCGGGATCTAGCCCTTAGTCGCTTTGCAACAAGGGGCTAGTTGCATAACCTCTTTCCGAAACAATATGGACTAGTTGAGAACATTGATATGGAAGATTTGGCTCCAACCATTTGATTAAAAGTCCATCCGAGGGACATGGAGGCGGCGGATACTCGCGCAAGATCAGTCGGTTGAAGGGAATCATTTTCCTTATTATTATTATTATTATTATTATTATTATTATTATTATTATTATTATTATTATTATTATTATTAGTATTATTAGTATTATTATGATCATCATCATCATCATCATCATTATAATCATCATCATCATCATTATTAGGTAGAGATAAAAGGTATAGATATAGATGTGTCTTGCAAATTACGTTGAGTTGAATCATAATGAAAATGCTAGCACTCTATGTAGTTGCTATTCAAATATCATCAATAACGTACTAAACCATGGTGCTAATTAATTTCATGCCCCTAGTTGTGTCCCACTCGTCTGTTTTTACCCCTAGTTTCAGAAACTCACCTGTTTTGTCCGAGTCACTTTGGTATTCTTTCGTTTTGCCCTTCCGTCATGGTTCCGCTTGGTTAGCGCTGTTTGACCATATAAGGCGCTCCGTTTTGGACAATTTTACCCGTATTGCCATTGCCCCCTTACCGATTCGTCCTCCTCAGGCTCACTTGGGGAATCAGACAGAGGCACTGGTGAAGAACAGACCGAGAGGCGCAGGAGAGGACTGAAGGGGAGGAGAAGATGCGGACGACGAGCTTTGAGTCCTCGAGCTGATCGACTGCGGCTGGTTTGGATGCCAAGGTAAGTTAAGCACTCCATTTGGATTCGACCCCAATATCATTCTAGGGTTTCTCTGATTTGGGTTTTTTTGCTTTTTTCGATTTAGACCGATTGGATTGGGATTTTGGAGCTTGTCTCGGAGTACCATCACCCAGACGAATCATTTCCAGGCTTGGAATCGAGGTCCAAGCATTAATGCCCTGGTCATGGGCTAGATCCTGCTCGCCGGGTGGCTTGGGGAGGGGCTTGCACTGGCCGGCATTTTTTAGGATGCCCACTTGATGTAATCAACTAATATTGTAAATTTTATTCTGATTTGGTTGTTGCTAATGTGAAATTTCTAAATCTTTCCGATGTAACCAGTTACCAGATGAGTGCAAGTGGGTGGTTTGGGTTGACCCTCCTCCTACACTGCGTGTGGCACTTGCATTTGAAGATCTACATGCAGAGGTTGAATGCAGCTGGATCATGTCTCACAAATTGCAGAGGGGAAATATGGAGCTGGCAAAGAAGAATCGTGCTTTGAAGAAGAAACTTAAGGAGAGAGATGAGATGCTCAATGTTTGGGTAGTGTTGTTTGCTGGAATTATTGTATGTGTTGTACTTGTTGCATTTTCAAGGCAGTGAGTGAATCAAGTATGTTTGTTGTAAGGGATCCCTTGTTGTAACATACCAAACTTAATGTAATGCAGTTTGTTGTTGGATGATGAAAGCAATTTGGTTCATATTGTTAGATGACTTAGGCAGATGACCAAATTGTCGTCGACGACGTTAATTTGGTTCATATTGTTAGATGACTTAGGTAGATGACGAAATTGTCATCGACGACAACAATTTGGTAAATATTGGCATATGAATAGAGAGATGACCAAATTGTGAACAACTTCAAATTAAAGCAAGCATCACATATCATTAAGGGAACAAGCATCAAATTCCACAACTTGAAACAAGTTCAACATGACATCACAGTAGTTCAACAACTTCAAACACACAATACTTCATCAAGTTCAAACACACAGTAGTTCAACAACTTCAAACAATTTCATCAAGTCACCTAGTAGTTCAACAGGACACACAGAATGATATTGGGGCACAACAAGAACTAGAACTTCAGTTTCTTGCTTCTGGTGTTCTCAGCTGGATTGGGGACTAGCCTACTTTTGCTTCTGGTGTTCTTTGCTAGGTTGGGGGCTAGTACAGCATGAACTTGACGTGTTGTTGTCTGCTTTTTAACTAGAGAAGCTCCTCTAGCTGATGCCCTCTTGTAATTCTTCCTGGGGTTGTCACAAGTGCAAACATATTACATTTCATCTTTTGTGCATGAAAACAAACATAAACAAATAAATATATAGATGTACCTGACTACACTAGCATTTGTAGATGATGGTGTTGGCTCTCTAGCTGGTTCTTGTAGTGGATCTGCTGGTGGATGTACTTCCTCTCAATCTGTTCCATCATCTACTTCTGGTGGATCTGCTGGCTCTTTCACTGCTGGCTCTTCTGCATTCTCTGCTCCCCAATGTTCATCTTCACCAAATGCTCACTACAAGAAATATGTCAACTTGTGACCACCACTATTGGTCACTGAAAGGTCATAGTTTTTCATTTGTGACCTTTTTGTGACCAAAAACAGAAGGTCAAAAGCTGGCGGTCGTAAACTGACTATAGCGACCTTCTTTGAGATGTGTAAAAGGTCGTTGGTTCCACGACCAAATTTTTGGTCACAAGCAACATCCCCATACCACGTAGGCATACAGCATGGCAAGCTGATGTGGCACAAGAATCAGCCTGGTCCGATTCAGTGTTTTACATGGGCCAAGCCCAACAATTCAGCCCATTTGTGTTTTTTTCTATCTGTCAATTTTTGGTTGGGTTCATGGGCCAAGCCCAATATTGCAGCCTTATTTTTGTTGGGCCATGGCCCTCTTTCCATCAATTGATTTTATATTTTTCAATTGTTTTATTTTATAGCTGGTCCCACTAGTCAGATGGGTCCCACATGTCAAAAATTTCAAAATTTCTCAGATTATATTCATAAGTGGGACATAAATTGGTCCCACTCGTCAAGTTTCCATTTCACATATTTTTAACATACATAATCACTATTTCAAATAGGACGGGACAAATATAATTCATCAAATAACACTACATTTAGTCTTTTACAATCTGTTACAATATTACAATTTACTCTCTACTATAGAATCAAAAAACTCTTTGCTAACCATGGCTTTGCTGCTTCGCCATCTTCCTAAGTAGGGCTTCGCTGCTTCGCACTTGGCTTCACGGCTTCACACTCAAAAAGATTAGGCCTGAAGCTCCTGAAAAAGAGTGAACATAAAAAGCTACCAGCTTAAATAAAGAAAAACAAGTAAGAAAAGCACATATATGTTGTCCTTGGAAGGCGAACGCATAGAACAGTAGGAAAATTGCACAAGAAAAGAGCATAGAAGCAGATTAATTATATGGAACCAAAAACTGAATCATTGCACATCAGATTACACAGGAACAGAATGTAGTAGCAGATTATATTAAAGCAAAAACCAAATCATTATGGAGCACATAATAATACATGAAGAGAAAGAAGCAGCTATATAGGCCAAAACCGGACAAACCACAAACAACAGCACAACGGCAGAAGTAGCCCTATTTGCATCATGTTGAACAGCACAAGCAGCCATATATGCAACGCAAAGAAAGAACACTCGACATCCAACATCTGAAGACATGCATTGCAATGATTTCTAAGAACATCTAGCATACTAGTTTCCGCAAAGAGCATAAGCAAACATGATACAATATCATTTGCATCTCATCAACCAAATTATTCAAGCAGCACAACATGCACATGAACAAAGACAGGTTCTGGGTCCTGTTTGATTCACCTAGTTGATGAGGGCGGCAGAGCGGGAGACGAGCTCAATGGCATTCCCATCGAGGATGATCTTATCCTTGACCTTCTCGGACTGCAGCTCCGCCAGATGCGGCAGCAACACCTCCGACAACCACAGCAACAGCAGCAGCACCAATAAGGACCTGCGTGACATTTCATATCATCATTACAGAAGAAAAAAAATTCAGACACAAGCAATCATAATTTCTAACAACAACAATCATCATCAGTTAAGCACATAGTGAGCAAGAACAAACAATGAATCTTGCATCCATAGTATCTCCTATCAATTTCAATAGTGCAAAATCAGCACACTTCAACATAAGCTCATCAGTTAAGCACTTGAGCCAAAAAAAGAAACACAGTCAGACTAAAATACTAAAAAAAACTGCACGTTTAATCAGCTAAGCACACAACAGATTCAGGAGAAAAACATGACACCACAACAAGCACATCAACAGGCAGCAGCTATTGGAGATGATGCTCTAAGCCGGCAACATCGCACAAACACTGGCGGCAGCTTAGAATATATAGCAGGAGCCCTGTCTACTGACCTACTGCCGAGGAAAACACAATTATCTCGACTTTTTTAGATGTAAGTCCCAAAGCAGGTCCAGTTTGAGAACTTAATATCTGAATTTGAACATTCTAAATTTCATAGTTAGTTGAGGCTAACTTTTTTAGATGTAATGTAACAATTTAGACATCAATGGGGCACAACTTAGTAGCTACTAATGTTCAACAAATTCAAAGATTGTATGTTCTAGCTAACAAAAATATAATACCATGCTTAGGAACTTGGAGCGAGAAAATGTTAGGAACTTAAGTTGCCATCTACGTCGTGCACGTATAGACATATGATAGCAGCACGCTCCTAGGATTGTATTACTTCAATCTATAGTTGATTGATGAACTTAAGTTGCCACATGCTCTTGATCAATCATGCACCTCCTGGTTAAATTAATCCAGCCATTGAAGGCCGGCTGATCGATATGTTTCTTGCGCATGTCTAGTTAGCAGCAGTACACAAACCGGCAGTAGTTAGGCCGTGTAGCTCAGTTAGTTCCACAGCCTACAGCCTATCAGGCATCCATCCACACAGATAAATAGAGTAAACACAGGAACAAGAAACAAATGAGGCGGGCACCGATCGAGCGATCGCCATGAAGATGGGCAAGGAGAACACAAAACATGCCCAGCCTCACACTGAAGAGAATAAGAAAATTAGCATTCCACCACTACCCACTAGATTGGGAATTCATTCATAACTCCTGCATTTTCAGATTCGACAGTTAACATCCTACATAATTCTTTCAAATAACATTATAGAAATATGCTTGAGAGACTTAACTATGGCTTAAACTTGCACTGTGGCTTAAACTTGAACTTTGCATAATTTAATTGATCGCGCCATGCCATGGTAAACTGGTACTAGTACACTATTACCAGTAGCTACCTATGTTCAGCGGCAGGACGCACACAATTTTGTTATGACATATTACTATTATAATGTACAGTAGTATAAAGGAAAGAACACTGTACTTGGCTACAGAGGAAAAGAGAGAACGATTTTGTTGCTAGTGAGGTCACTTTACGCTTTACAGCAAGGTGCTTGTGTTCAACTCGAGATTGACCACCCAGGCTCATACAGTGAATGAGCACCGCACCGCGAACCCCCAAACCAAATCTGGGGCGGGCTCGTACCAATTCTTTCTAGCTAGATCGATCGTGCAATAGCAACACTAAAACACATGTTTTTTATTGAGCCGGCAAATCAAGGTTGTGACAGGGCAATGCGGTGATCAGTTTAAGCCGGAATCAAGCGCGTGCGTTAGAGAGAGAGAGAGAGAGAGAGAGAGAGAGAGAGAGAGAGGTGTGAGGGATGACGTACGAGGAGGCTGAATCCGGAGACGGAGGCGAGGGAGGTGGCGATGGCGGAGGCGGAGAGTGCGAGGACGCCCCCGGGGAGGTGGCCGACCATCCTTCCCCTCCTCCTCGAGCAGAGCAGGGCCGAAGCTAGGCGCAGCCCTCATCCATCTCGAGCAGGGCAAGGTCGGCGCCCTCCTGCCGTCATCGCCATCTCCACGCCATGATGACCTACATCAAAGGGACGGATAGGAGGAGAAGGTGAGGAGGAGCGGGTGGATCTGGGCGAGGAAGGAGGGGAAGGGCCTACCTGGACAACAACGGTGATGGATCTCGCGAGCTCACGTGCGGGTGAAGGTGGCCATGGACCTCGCAGAGGGCCCGCGACGGGCGACAGTAGCTGGGGCCATGCGTCATGGGCACGCTGGGGCGCGGCCGGGCCGGAGATCACGTCGGTGCGGAGGGCCGGGTAGGCGAGGACGCGGCGGAGCACGAAGACCCCAGCGAGCTGTAGAAGCTCTCCTGCGAGTACCCCGTCCCTGCCGGCGCGGAGGTGGCCATGGATGGGCGCGGGGGTGGGGATGCGGTGAGGAAGGGCTCGCCGGTTGAGCTGATGGGGAGGTGGCGGCGGCGGTGATCTGGAATGGGCGGGTGGAGGCGAGGGCTGGAGGGGAGGGGATCGAGAGGAGCGGATCTGGAAGAGGAGAGGAGGAGAAGAGATCGAGGGAAAGAAAGGAGGCGGGGGGGTGGATGCAAAATTACCACACGGCAGAGCTAGGGTTTCGGGATGGTGTGGAAGGGCTGAGGACTGCCGTTGGATCCACGAACATCCGACGGTGTTCAATGCATGATCCGCGTGAGACGTCCACGGACCAATCAGAATACAGTACGACCTTATGACCATCTAAATTGGTCAAAAAAAAATTATTTTCTACTTTTCGAGTGCCTAAATTGTGTTTTTTTTGTAAATGACGTACCATATATTTGTTGCAAAATGGGACTAGATCATTTTTATAATATATTAGGCCATATTTAATGTATAATTTACAAAATGGTTGGTTGTTAAAAGTTTTTATACATCTCTGCTGAAAAATACAAAATTTCACCGTTTCAGTAGGAAGCAGGTCAAATTTGAACTACAGTTGTCTCATAGTTTGCTCTTTATTTTTTTCAAAAATCATTTCTAGGTACATAGCATCTATTTAATCAGAGAAACATCAGAAGTTTTTGAAGATTCAACCACTAGCTAGGAACGGTCATACCCACCGTTTTGACGACATTTTGAAACGGGCATGAAAAATTCAAAAAAATCAAAAAAATGGAAAATGAGGTTTGTTAAAATGATCTCATATATTGCACAAAGGGTGTATATTGGAATGGCAAACAATGTTGCCTAAGGAAGTTTTCATTTTCTTTGAACGGAAAAATCATTTTTCATTTTTCGAGAGTCCAAAATGAGGTTTTTTTTTGTGAAGGACCTACCATATATTTGTTGCAAAATTAGACCAAATCAATTTTCTAAAATATTAGGTCATATTTAATGCATAAATGACCAAACGGTTGGGTGTCAAAAGATTTGATTCACCTCTGGTGAAAAAGACAAACTTCTGTCGATTCAGCAGGAAGCGGGTCAAATTTGAACTACAGCTGCCTCATAGTTTGCTCTTTATTTTTACCAAAAATCATTTCTAGGTACATAAGTATCTATTTAATCATAGAAACATAAAAAAATCCAAGATTCAACCACTAGCTAGGAACGGTCATTCCCGCCGTTTTGACCACATTTTGAAACAGGCATAAAAATTCAAAAAAAATCAAAAAATTGCAAAACCTTCGTATTGTGTCATTATATGTGGCCAAGTTACCAGGAAAATTAATAAATTGTAATATGATAATTCTTTTAAAAAAATGTTCTCAGAAACGAGCTATCATGTGTGGAGATTAATGGCACTGAAGCCAAATGATCAATCTTATGGCCACATTCATGACATAGTTTGTTAAAATGATCTCATATCGTGCACAAGGGTGCATATTGGAATGGCAAACAATGTTGCCTAAGGAAGTTTTCATTTTCTTTGAACTAAAAAATCATTTTTCATTTTACGAGTGCCAAAAAGTAGGTTTTTTTGTGAAGGACCTACCAAATAATTATTGCAAAATTGGACCAAATATTTTTTATAAAATACTAGGCCATATATAATGCACAATTGACAAAATGGTTGGGTGAAAAAAGTTTTGATCTACCTCTGGTGAAAAAGACAAATTGTAGTCGATTCAGTTGGAAACGGGTCAAATTTGAACTGTAGCTGCCTCATAATTTGCTCTTTATTTTTTCCAAAAATCATTTCTAGGTACATAAGTATCTATTTAATCATAGAAACACCAAAAATATTCCAAGATTCAACACCTAGCTAGGAACGGTCAAGCCCGCCGTTTTGACCGCATTTTGAAACGGGCATAAAAAATTCAAAAAAAAACAAAAAATTGGAAAATCTTCGCATTGTGTCATTATATGTGACCAAGTTTCCAGGAAAAATAATAAACTTGTAATACAGTAATTATTTTAGAAAAGTGTTCTGAGAAATGAGCTATCATGCGTGAAGATTCATGGCTTTCAAGCCAAATGATCAATCTTATGGCCACATTCCTGGCATAGTTTGTTCAAATGATCTCATATTATGCACGAGGGTGCATATTGGAATTCCAAACAATGTTGCCTAAGGAAGTTTTCATTTTCTTTGCACGGAAAATTTATTTTTCATTTTCCGAGTGCCCAAAAGGAGGTTTTTTGTGAAGGAACTAGCAAATAATTGTTGCAAAATTGGACCAAATCATTTTTATAAAATACTAGGCCATATATAATGCATAATTGACAAAACGTTTGGGTGAAAAATGTTTTGATCTACCTCTGGTGAAAGAGACAAATTGCCGTCGATTTAGTTGGAAGCGGGTCAAATTTGAACTGTAGCTGCCTCATAGTTTGCTCTTTATTTTTTCCAAAAATCATTTCTAGGTACATAAGTATCTATTTAATCATAGAAACACCAAAAAAATTTCCAAGATTCAACCACTAGCTAGGAACGGTCAAGCCCGCCGTTTTAACCGCATTTTGAAACGGGCATAAAAAATTCAAAAAAAAATCAAAAAATAGGAAAACCTTCGCATTGTGTCATTATATGTGATCAAGTTTTCAGGAAAAATAATAAACTTGTAATACGGTAATTATTTTAAAAAAGTGTTCTCAGAAATGAGCTATCATGCGTGAAGATTCATGGCTTTCAAGCCAAATGATCAATCTTATGGCCACATTCGTGGCATAGTTTGTTCAAATGATCTCATATTGTGCACGAGGGTGCATCTTGGAATGCCAAACAATGTTGCCTAAGGAAGTTTTCATTTTCTTTGCACGGAAAATTCATTTTTTATTTTCCGAGTGCCCAAAAGGAGGTTTTTTTGTGAAGGAACTACCAAATAATTGTTGCAAAATTGGACCTAATAAATTTTATAAAATACTAGGCCATATATAATACACAATTGACAAAATGGTTGGGTGTCAAAATTTTTGATCCACCTCTGGTGAAAAAGACAAATTCCCGTCGATTCAGTTGGAAGCGGGTCAAATTTGAACTGCAGCTGCCTCATAGTTTGCTCTTTATTTTTTCCAAAAATAATTTCTAGGTAAATAAGTATCTATTTAATCAGAAATACATGGTTTGATGGCGAGACATCGAGGTTTGGACAGGGGCCGAGGGCCCCAACTCTAGAGCGCGAAGCTCAAGATGTTCCCGCCAAGTGGTCACCAAGTGACCGTGGCGTTGCCATGTGTTCTGGGAGGCCTAGGCATGTCTAGTGGGTTGGGCACTCCCCAGGTAGGTGCTAGGAATAAAATCACAACATAAGATTCTCACGAGGAGACCGATCTATGCTCAAACATGAATAAGCAGCCAAGTGTTTGATTTGCGGTACGGGAAATGCACATGGCTAATGGGCGTGAGTTTTGGCTGAGGATGATCAGTTACTAAGAAGACCGTCTTCACAAATTTTCACCTCAAAAGGAGGAGCCTAGGTGGTACTTGCTTTACAAACTACCACACTGGACATAAATACGAATGTTGAAGCTGGGCTCAAAATAATGAATGGATTGAGCTGGCATTTGGTGGAGGATGGTTATTTGGGCATAGGAAAGCACTGTAGAAAATGGATACCATTTGGACATGCCAAAGTGGTACTTCCTTCACAAAGTGCTGCTCTGAACAGAATAGGAAAATGAATATTTTTTAATTATTTTTGAACTAGGCAAGGAAGATTTTTACATATTTGACGAAGATATGACCCAAAGAATTTATGAGATTTTTTTGGGAATTTTGGGAATGACAGAAATATAGGTTGCTTCACAACCTAGGGCAAAAACTGCCACATGGACATGACACATAGGCAAAACTGATGAGGTGGCGCCTAGTCATAGCAATAAGTACCAATGCATCCACGTTCACAACCTCATGACCATTTGTATTGGTCGTAATCAGGTAGAAATAAGGTCATGGACCGCTGTTGTCTGCTTTTATGACCATTTGGTCTAAGGCAATTCAGGGTTTGAGCCCTTCTAAGCGAAATGGCCGTGGATTTACGACCAATTCAGCTAGGGTCACTAAGAGAAGGTCACTAGTTGACATATTTCTTGTAGTGGCTGCATCAACTGAATTTGTGCACTTGTTTGCATGGTGGCCTAGTCTTCCACGCCTGCCACACTTGTACTTCCTGGGACCAAGTCCCTTTCCTTCACTCCTAGACCTTATCCTAGTTTTTCTAGCCTGTCTGGTGCTCTGTTTTGAACTGGAGCACATAGTTTAAATCCGGGATTCACAATTTCCCACTATTGTTTTCCTTCCAAAGCTGTAAGGTTATCAGCATATGTAGCTCTGAATTTCTCAACATAGTAAAAGTTGTGCACATACTGATCTATTGCACTAGCTTCACCTCTTAGAGAAATGATAAAGAAGCGAGCATGGATTCATGGCTTACCAGTTATTTGCCACTGTCTGCAACTACAAGTCCACTTCTGTAAGTCAACTGGGTACCTCCATTCTCTTTTTTCTTTGTTAGTAGTAGTAACTTCAGCCTCTGTTGGGCTTCTCCTAATCAAAGTCATCTCTAAACCTTTTGTTTTTGCCATTAAGGCCTACATTACAGATGGAACAATCAAATGGCCTTCAAAATGGTCAATGGCAATCATGTTCCTGATATAAATTTTTTGCATAATATACTGCATGATCTTGTCATACAAATCTACTATGTGAAGCCCCTTGTATTTCTTAATCCTTGAGTTCAAAGCTTCAGCTAGGTTGTTGTTCACATAGTCCACCTTGCAAGTGTCATTGAAGAGTTCCCTAGCCCATATTTTTGTGTGGTGCTCCTCTAAATATTCTTTGACTTTGGCCTGTTGTGCAACTGATTTAGATGGTAGTTGTGCTTCTTAATGTTGTATGTAAGTGAGCATGGCCACAAATTGTCATCATAGAACTTGCCTTTGAACTTCTTGCTGAAGTTCTGAGCCAAATGTCTCATGCACTCCCTGTGCTCTACTCCAGCAAAAACATCATCAACAGCTGTCTCCAATCCTTTGCAAGCATCAGTATGTATGACTAAACCATTTGGATGTCCTATGAGTTTCTCCAGTTATTGGAAAAACCAAGTCCAGCTCTCAGTTGACTCTGCTTCTATGACACCATAGGCAACAAGGAATAACTAGTTGTGAGCATCAAGGGCACCAGCAGAAACAAGCTGACCCCTATACCTACCATTCAGTGCAGTTGCATCCACAGCAAGATAAGGCATGAACCCCTCCAAGAAACCTTTTTGACATGCCTTGAAACACACAAAAACTATTCTGAAGCACTCCTTGTACATTTTTTTCCTCTCTCTGTGTACTCCACAGTGTGCTTGTCAATTTCAACTACACTGCCTGGTGGTGTTCTCTCAACTTCAGCTTTGAATGAATAAATAAGACTGAAACTCTCACTGTACTTCCCAAACATCTTGTCTAGTGCCAGCTCTTTACCAAAATTAACACCTACTGTATGGCACCTCCACTCCATACTTCTCAGTCAACCTATCATGAATTTCCTTTGGGCCCATGCCTGGATTATTTCTAATCCACTTCATACAAGCATCTGCTATACATCTTCTCTTTGCAGCCCTCAATCTCTGAGATCTATCAACACTTGGAAAATTGTGAGAGTAAGGGTTGACCTTAATCTGAAAAAAAAAGGAGAGCAAACAGTTAGTAAATGCAACAAAATTGTTTCACAATTACTATAGAAACTACAGAAAGAAGAAAATGCATAAGTACCTGAAATAATGTGCTTCTCCTCATTAAAGAGGCATGTAGCCTCCACTTACATATGTCAGAGGCACATTTGACAGTAAACCATGTTGGGTCACTTTTCAAAGTAATGAACTCTGTTTCACTCCTAATTGAGAAAGTTGCAACTACATTTCTACACTCAACTGCAGAAGGAAAAACTACACCTTCCTCAATAGAGGGATTTTCTCTATCATACATCATTACAGGTATGTCCTCATCTTCAGTTCCAAATTCTGCATTGTCCTTTTCCTCTAGCTTCTCATCTTCATTTGTATCTGAAAATTCATCAGGAATGTAGGACTCATTTGCTTGATCTTCCTCAATGTTGTGCTGAATATATCCTGGGTAAAGTTTCTCATCCTCTTCATCAGACAAAGGTTTTGCATCAGGCTCTGCTTCCTCCACAATAGGATCAACTGCTATGCTAGGTTTAGCTTGGGTTTTACTGCAAGAATGCTCTGACTGAACATTTGCACTAGGAGTTGTTGGTGGCTTGCAGCTGCTGCTTGTTGCCCTTGTTTTAGTCAGTTTTCCAGATGCTTTCGAACCAGAGGGCCTTGAACCAGTGGGATTGGAATTTTTCTGTGATCTAGGCCTCTGAATAACATTGATTTCCAGATTGCATGACATAGTTTGTGCATTAGTAGCAAACATGACACCTAACTCACTATCAGACTGAATAGGAACCCAAGCAACTTTGGATGCATCCCAATACCTTATCTCCATAGCATCATATAATCCCCATGGATATTTGGCACAAATTGTTGCCCTTAACTGATCTGATGTGCTACTGTTATCAACAACTAATGGAAATGTGAAGCCTAGTTCTTTTCCTTGTGTACCAGCACCAGATAAAATGCATGTCTCCATTCTAACGCTGAGATTAAATGCTCTAGCCAGATCCATCCTATGCAAACATGTCACAATATTAAAATACAGCAAGAGGCTAGCCTAAATAAGATGCAAACATGTATATCCTAACCTAAATCCACCAAGAAACAGTAGATCTAGGGGACAAAGGAAAGAGACAGCAGATCTGGAGGGGATGGGTGAACTTACTGTGATGTTCTCTGCGATGACCGTGTTCTTCCCTCGCAGGCGCTACTGTCGTCCACGTCACCCCCCATCGCCAGCAGGAATGGATCTGGTGGGCGCTGATTCGGTCGCCGTCGCCACCGCCTAGGGTTCGTGAGAGAGTGGGGAATGAGAGAGAGTGGGGAACGGGAGAGTGGGGATGAGAGTGAGATGGGCCCGAGTGGGTTCTGTCCTAGCCAGGGGCATCCGGTGTCCAAAACGGAGCGCCGTATACGGTCAAACGGTTCTGACCAAGCGGAACCGTGATAGAAGAGCAAAAATGAAAGAATCCCAAGGTGACTTGGACAGAACAGGTGAGTTTCTGAAACTAGAGATAAAACAGGAGTCCAAACTGCAATCCATCTCGCAGGTTTCCTCCGAACCGCAATCCGCTTTCAACTCGTTCTACTCTTTCAAAGGCTCGATCACAATGCTGTTCTTCTCCAAGTCAAGGAGCTTATTTCAGGTGAAACTTGCTTTCGAATCCTGTTAATACTTGGTTCCTTAAGAGCATCTTTACGTGGAGTTCCTGTCCGAGTGCACAACGTAACGTAGTGCACGAGCGTGTTTGCTCCGGTACATATTCGTCAACGCAATATAGGAACGGGTACGTGTAATCAATTGTTCACGATGGCAAGTCCGGGCTGGCCGGACCTCCCCGTGGATCTCCTGATCGGCATCCTGCACCTCCTCGAGCTCCCCGAGGCTCTCGCCTTCGGTGCCGTCTGCGCGTCGTGGCGCTCCGCCTCCACGGCGGCCGCCGGCAGCGTCCCGCGTACTCGCCGCACGCCGTGGCTCGTGTCCTTGGCTGTGGAGCCTCCTCCCCCATCAGGGGAACAACAGCGCCCCGTGGGTCGTAGGCTATGGGATCCGGTCACCACCTCCGAGCTCCGGAACCTCTTGGACGCCGAGAGAACCTACCAACGTCACCTTCCCCTGGGGCCGGGCCGTGGCCTTGTGCGGCGCCTCCCATGGCTGGCTGGTCGTGGCGAACCAGCTCGCCGACCTTGTCCTCTACGACCCCTTCACCGCGGCGCTGCTCCCGCTCCCGCCGATCACTGGCTTCACGTCGTGCGTCGAGGGGGGTCTACGGCGACGGCGAAGGGCATACCCTCTTGGGCTGTGATTACGGGTGTTACAAGAGTGACCGTGTTTACGACAATGTGCAGTACCTGGGAGGCTGGGAGGTATTTTCTACGACAAGGTGGTGCTGTCCGGCCCTCCATCCACTGGTCGTGCCGTCGCCATGGCCATACACCTGGACGGCAAGCTACTCTCTTTTGCTAAGGTAGGAGATAGTTCATGGCAACAAATTTCCATGATAACGACAGTCCAGGACAGTTACGCCGACTGCGTCTACCATGGGGGAAGGTTCTACACGCTGAGAATGAATGGGAAATTGAAGTCTTGGGACTTCGGTGGCGGGCCTGGTAAACCGAGGAAGAAGACGGTCGTCGCCGCCGAGGACAGCAGCAGCTACTACAGGTTCGACATCACTGCTAGGTATTTACTTTCGACTCCTTGGGGTGATCTGCTGCAGGTGCGTGTCTTCATCGGCCTCCTCCACGAAAGCTGCATATGGGTTGAGATAGACAGATTGGACCTCGAGAGTCAGACAATGGTAGGTCTGAGCTCGGCAAAGGCTCTGCGGGGGCATGCGGCTTTCGTTGGGCAGAATAGCCCGGGTTTATTATCCATCAAAGAGTTCCCCGAGCTAAGGCATGATTGTATCTACTCCCTCTGTAAACTAATATAAGAGTGTTTAGATCACTATTTTAGTATTCTAAACGCTCTTATATTAGTTTATGGAGGGAGTACTTCACAACTCCTCGTCCTAGAAATCAAGACGTTTTCAACAGCGAGCGTAAACAGTGGAGCGGTGTGAACGTCTATGACTTGAAAAGTCGGACACTTGAGCCGGCTTTCCCGTCAAGGTGGAGGTCATTATGGAACCATTTATCCGTCAGAAGTCTGGTTAACACCAAGTGTAAAGAGCCATTTTGATTCGTAAGTAATTATAAGTAGCATCAATATCCAACATTTTTTTTCTTTGAGCTTCTCCTTGTCAACATTTTGAGTGGGAGCAATGTATTCGCTTGCCTATAAAATGGGCTATAAATAGTAAGAAAAAGGTTGTAAATTTTTTAAAAACAATAAACCCACAATTAGTTTCAAATTTCGTATTTTAAGGACTGACTATTTGTCACCGTAGGTGAGGAATAGTTATTCTGCACCACATCCCCCCTCGTTTTAATATCAATGCACCGTAATTTTACGTTCCGTAAATTTTTTCTTATTTCAAATGTAAAAGGAGAATGTAACAAACATATAATCGCCGTAAACAATATTTTATGTTACGTAAAATAAAAAATGTAAAAACATAGTGTAAAACGTACATAAAATGCATTTGTTTGGTCCTATGACCTATATTTTTTTCTTATGCCAAAATTTATGCAGTGAATCAATATGAATTAATTATTTGTGTTTCAAATGTAATTTATTTATGAAATGATCGTAAGATTACCATGGGTGAAGAGTAACGTATTCTGCACCCTGGATTTTTAAATGAATGTATTTCAAACTTATAATATATTGTTGTACTAGTTCCGCTCTTTACTATGTCCCTCGGATCTGAGCCGAACCTCCGAGTTGTGTTGTGCTCTACGGAGTGCCTCCCCTTTAGGCTGCTTTTCAAGTGTGAATAAAGTGAAGGTACATATCCATGTAGAGGTTTATATAGGATTACTTGACAAATAACAAAACCTATCCTTTGGACCAGAAAAGAAAAGGTGTACCATCAATCACATGCTATTTGGTACAACTTTTTTAAAAGATTACATACATTTATTTAAAAACACTTGAACATTTCTGAAATTCTTGAATGTTTTCCTTAATCCGTGAATATTTTTAAGGTTCCACAAATAAAAAGACGAAAACAAAAAGAAAAAGAAAAAATAGTGTCCCATCGCTTTCTGGATGGCAGCATGGGTGTTTGCTTCACATCGAGTACCCTATAAGTAGTTCAACAACCGTGGGTGGCAAGTGTGTTTTTTTTTATTTGAGGTGATAAAATGCGTGGTTTCGCCTCCTGCCCCTGCAGTTGGGTCAGCCCTGTCGATCCAGCGTGCTCTACGTTGTCGGCTGCTTCATGTTTTTGTGTTTCTTTTTTCATGTTGCTTTGTAATTTCTTTTTTTTCTTTTTCTTTCTTGTGTTTTTCACACTTTTTCTCTGGTTTTATTTTTAATTTTTAATTTAATTTAAATTTTAATGTTATATTTTATCAACACTTTTTTAACAAATTTTAAACACGTGGTGCATTGTTATTATATATGATGACCACTTATCTAATATAGTGATGTTTTACAATATAGGCTAAATATTTTAGAATACACAGAACATTTTAAAATATATGAGAAAATTTTCATAATATGCGATGAACATTTTTTAATATATGATGATCCTATTAAACACATATTGATCTATTTTAAAATACACAGAGAAAACATTTTAATATACACTGAATTGTTTTTGGAACTCACGTGGAACAAGTTTCTAGTACATGTTGAACTATTTTTAATATACGTCAAAAATAGTTTTAATATAAAATTGGCCCGTTTTATTTTCTAATGTAGTTTTAAATATTTACCTTCATAGAAAGCGAAATGGAAAAACAAAAATAAACCGCTGGCGCTAGAGTGGACTAGCCTATTTACGTTGCATGTAGGTATGGCCTCTGCTGTTGGGCGTCATACAGACGAAATCACTAGTTAAGGAGTACTCGTTGCGAAAATCACTCCAACTTCCCCAGGGTGCTACAAGTGGCGCGATGCATATGCGTCACTTGTCGCAACATGGGATATTTTCGCTTTTTCGTAGATCCGTTTATTCAAAATGTTTTATCTTTTAAACCGTGCGTCTAAATCTCGAACCGCTTTCGCCGTTGGATTCCTCGTGTCGAGATCTTCGAAACGAGATCCCATGTTGATAGGTTTTGATGAACTTTTTTTTCATGAAAAAAATAGGATGAAAAAACCGAACCGGGAGCATGGGTTTTTTCCCTTTCCGAAAGAGGCATGCCCGTGCCTCTGACAAAATCACAACCGTGCCTCTCGCGGAAGCAAAACCATGACTCTCACAAAAGAATAAAACGACAGAAAATGCGTTTTATTTCGTTTCCGAGGAGGCACGGCCGTGACTCTCGCGAAAGCACAACCGTACCTCTCGCGGAAGCAAAACCCTGACTCTCACGAAAAAAAAACAGAAAACGCGTTTTTTCCGTTTCTAAGAGGCACGGCCGTGACTCTCGCAAAAGAAAAAAAAACAGAAAACGCATTTTTTTCGGCAAAAAAAAATTTAGTTGAAAAGCTAAGGAAGACCGGTGAAAAACCAAAACGTTGAAAGAACTCGGGAAAAAACCGTTTAAAAAGCCGAAAACGCGTCCGGAAAAATAAAAAAAATCCGGAGGGAGCGCCCAGAACGCGACATGTGGCGAATGACTGAGAGCGCGTCAAGTGACACTGATCGTTGCTAGGATCCCGAAGAAGCGCTCTTAATTAGTTGCTCTCCCATATAGGAGGGTTAGAGACGAAACAGCACCCAGCCCGCGGTATTGGATAGGGCCATTTCTTCTTTTTGCATTTTCCTCTTGTTTCCTTTCGGTTCCTGAACCAGTATTTTTATCTTCCTTTATTTTTTCTTCCCGTTTTTTCAGTTTTCTTTTTTCTCCATTCCATTTAATTTCTCTAACTTTTCCTAAATATATGAAATCACATAACTTCATCATGCTTTATAAAATACCAGTACAACCTTTGGAAATTACAAACATTTAAGAATTTGTGAACATTTTTAAAAATCCAGGAATAGGATCCATATTCGGGAATATATTTGAAACTCGTGTTTTTGTTAACATTTACTAGGCCAGTGCATGAGTGCGTGAGAATACTGGGCCAGATGAGCTCGTGGGCATGGCACGACCCGATCTAGGCTAAATGGGCCAGGCACAACACGGCCCGGGCTGATCCCCCGTAGGTCGTGCCTGGTCGAGAGTTTTGTGCCGGTCCATTTAGAAATATTGAATATTATTCGAATTTTTTTAACATTTTCCAATATCATGAATATTTTTGAATTTTGAATATGTGTTTACAAATTTGCAAATAGTTTTTAAATCCTGAACATTTTACGAATTGATGAATTTATTTACAAATCTGTGAATATTTTTAAATTCTGAACACTTAATGAAACTCACAAACATTTTTTGAAATTATTGTGAATAATTTCTTAAATTTGCAACTAGTGTTTTGAAACTTGTTCCTGCCTCTCTAGCCCAGGGCATAGCTGGCCCGCACATGGCCACAGTCACGCACGCATCGTGATCCTTGTCTCGTCGTTTCCTGCCAGGGATGCTTGCTCGTGACGATCGTTTCCCTGGCTCCCTGCTACATAACAGTAGCACACAAACACTTTTTTTTGTGGAATCACGAGCACGTTTAAAACTTCCAAAAACATAGAAACAAATTTGTATTTATGGGGAAAAATCAGACAAATTGAAAAAAGAAGAATAAATACAGAGAATAAAAAATTTGGCAGTGCCATCATATGGGATTAATATTAAGGTTTATTAGTGCATGCCTCACTGAATCCTTCCATCCCTAAGTAGCAGGGTACAATGCCACACCCTACATTACAAAAGGAAACAAAATTACAAAAGGATACAAACACAAAGGAAAAATAAAAAAACAACAAAGAGTACAACTACACGGCTTGTTGCTCCGTGGCCCGCTCTTCTCTCTTGATATGTTCCATTTTGTGCGGATTTGTACCAGTTGGCTGTGAGCAAAGAGGAAAATACCAATTGGTATTTTCTCTTTCTTTTCCCCCGAAAAAGAGAGAGGAAAATACCAATTGTTCGAATATAGCAATTAATAGTGTTTTTCAGGTACAAATCGTCCTACCCCTTTCTCTTTGAGGCTAAGCCCATTAGGTTGTCATCTTGTTTTAGATTTATCCACTGGTTTTCTTCTCCTGTTTACTGGCCAGTTTCTTTCTACGGTTTTTATTTCTCCGTCTTTCCTTTCCGGTTTTTTACTTTTTAATTTTCGTATTTACATTTTAATTTTTTGCCTATTATAATTTGAACAAAAAAATTTCAACATCTTTTATGAATTCATGAGCATTTCTTTCTCTATGCTTTTCTAGAAAAAATAAAGATTTTTTTATAAAAATCCGCTCACATTTTCAACTGTGCGTACTTTCTATAAATAGATGAACATTTTCTACTCATGAACTATTATTAAATGAGTCATGAATATTTTTAAAAAAACCATGAAGTTTTTTTGAATTCATGCTTTAAATCAGTCAAAAAACACGTAGCTTATATTTTCTAATTCAGGAGTTGCCGGGTTTCTCAGAAGGTAAAGAAAAAGGAGCATGCTATAGATGACCTGAGCGAGCGATCTGTCCGAAAACAGGAGCGAGCAGGTGAGCTGTGTGAGCACACGTGTGAACATTATTGGGCCCAACCCACTATGAATTCTACCAACATTCTATTTTTAAAGCAAATAATAGGAGGAGAGTCCTTATTTGTCGCCCTCTCTGATAAAATTCCCACAAATCGCATAGAACAAGTGATTAGACCAGCCCATTTAGTTCTTGGGTGCTGTGGCAACTCAAGCGTTTCTTCATCCTAGTTTGTAGGTGTTTTTTTTTGTTCACTTGGTTGGAGTCAGTTTTCTTATTTGGTTTTCCAAAGAAAACAGCAATATTTTTTATTTTAAAAATATAAATAACAATGCATTTTTTTGTAAGAACAAGAATAATCTTGAAATTTTAGGAAAGTTTTAAACCTCTCAACATTAAATAAACAAATGTTAAACATTTTTACATAGACACTTCTTTGGATCAAGGTCAAAAGAATTACAAAGTCGGTCGTACAAGTAGAATTACAATAAATCTCTTAGAGGCATCTTCTCCGTTGTATCTATCTTTGCAAGACGAAATAACCTTAAGACTTCAGTAAAGAAATTTCAATTGGATTGAAGTAGCGACACTACCACTCTTTTAAATGCACAAGCCTAATTACTAATAAAGGTTTCTGAAAACTCCTTGAGTCGCCCATATAAAAAAGATGGAAATCCATGCGCCATGAATGTATTTGGGACATGGTTTATCCCTAGAATTGTAGGCCACCATACAACAAAATCTTAAATATTCCAACCCCACAAAAACATCAAGTAAATAAAAGCAGCATGAGTCAATAACACGAACTAATCAGCGTCGATTAATCAAGTTGTGCATGATTTAAATACTTTGTGTGATGAAAATTGAGCATAGTCAGACTATATGATTTTGTAGGAATAGCTTTCTTTGGCCGTATTATTTTATAAGACATGATTGCTTTATTAGTATGCTTGAAGTATTATTGTTTTTATGATAATTTTAAATTATTGTTTTCAATCTTATGGATCTAAATATTCATGCCACAATAGAAAAATTATATGGATAAATATGTTACGTAGCATTCCACATCAAAAATCATGTTTTTATCATTTACCTACTCGAGGACTAGCAGGAATTAAGCTTGGGGATGTTTGACACGTCTTCAACGTATCTATAATTTTTTATTGTTCCTGGCTATTATATTATCCATCTTGGATGTTTTATATGCTATTTATATTATTTTCGGGACTAACTTATTAAAACCAGAGCCCAGTGCCAGTTTTTTGTTTTTTCCTTGTTTTTGAGTTTCACAGAAAAGAATATCAAACAGAGTCCAAACGAGCTGAAAATTTACAGTGATTTTTTATGTACCAGAAGAAGCGCACGATGCATCGAGGTTGGACCAGAAGCTTCATGAGGAAGCAGCAAGGGTGGAGGGCATGCCCCCTACGTTGCCGCTACCTCGTGGATCCCCCCTAACTTGAAACCGACGCCAAAAATTTCTATAAATCCAAAAAGCCCCACGAAGAAACCTAGATCGGGAGTTCCACCGATGCAAGCCTCTGTAGCCACGAAAAACTAATCGGGAGCCCGTTCCAGCACCCTGTCGGAGGAGGAAACCATCACTGGTGGCCATCTTCATCATCCCGGCGGTCCCCATGACGAGGAGGGAGTAGTTCACCCTCCGGGCTGAGGGTATGTACTAGTAGCTATGTAGTCTCTCTCTCTCTCTCTCTCTCTCTCTCTTCTCTCTCTCTCTCTCTCGTTCTTGATATGGCACAATCTTGATGTACCACGAGCTTTGTTATTATAGTTGAATCATATGGTGTTTCTTCCCATCTACCTTCTTGTGATGAATTGAGTTTTACCTTTGAGGTTTCACTATTATCGGATTTGTGAACACTTGATGTATGTCTTGTGTGGGGTATCCGTGGTGACAATGGGGTGTTCTATTGATTGACTTGATGTATGTTTTGGCACTCAACTCGCGGATTCCCGAGGTGACATTGCGGTAATCTATGCATAGGGTTGATGCACGTTTTCGTCATTGTTTCTCTGGTAGGAATCTTGGACCACTTTTTGAGGTTCTTTATGTTGGATTGAACATTATGAATCTGAAGTTGTTTGATGCATATCGTATAATTGACCCACAGATAATTATGGTGCCATGGGAGTATCTAGGTGACATTAAGGTTGATTGATGTGTGTCATATGGTGTTATTTTACTATGAACTCTAGGGCTGTTTGTGATTGTTATAGGAATAGCTCAATGGATTGATCGGAAAGAATAACTTTTGAGGTGTTTCGTACCCTACAAGCCATTTCATCTTATTTTCTCCTCTATAGGAACTTTGGAGTGACTTTTGTCGCACGTTGAGGGATTTCCATACGATTTAGTTATGTTATCATTGTTGAGGGAACTTGCACTAGTGAAAGTATGAACCCTAGGACTTGTTTCCAATTATTGCAATACCGTTTTTCCTCACTTTTACTACTTGTTACATTGCTGTTTTTATATTTTCAGATTACAAAAACCTATATCTACCATCCATATTGCACTTGTATCACCATCTCTTTGCTGAACTAGTGCACCTATACAATTTACCATTGTATTGGGTGTGTTGGGGACACAAGAGACTCTTTGTTATTTGGTTGCAGGGTTGTTTGAGAGAGACCATCTTCATCCTACGCCTCCCATGGATTGATAAACCTTAGGTCATCCACTTGAGGAAAATTTGCGATTGTCCTACAAAACTCTGCATGGTGGCCTTCTCGCGACACGGGGAGGTGGCTGCATCCTATGCTAGATTTGGCGGCTGTGTACGTCCACGACTTCAAGTCAGGTCCCTCTGGATCCAGTGCTTCGAGTCTGAAGGCCAGCGTAGGGTGGTGGCTTACATTGTAATTCAGGTCAGATCCTCCAAGATCTGGCTTGGCGGCCCGGTTTGCGTGCTCCAGCGGCCCAACTGGCTTGTTGCTATGATCCGGATGACCTTCTCGATCCTTCGTTTCGAAGGGTTGAGCACACATGGCACTCTAGTTTCAGTATGTTTCGGTTGACGGCTCTTTGCCGGAACCGGAGCAGATAGAGGTTTGTGGCTTAGGATGGCGACCGAGGAAACTTTGGTCGGCTAGATCGACCCAACATCGGCGGCGGCTATGGCGTTGTTACCATCCTTGGAGGCGAAGCCGAGGTCCCTGCTATCCACCTCTGACCTCCACTCGGACGAAAGTCCAAAATCCCAATTGGATTGGGCGGCGGTGGCACCCTGCGCGTCGTGTCCTCCATGGAGGCGCCGTCTTGGGAGGCTTGGATGTTCGGGAGAGTGGTACTATGGGTGGTGGCCTCTGCGTGACAATTGCAGCAGCGACGGTGTGGAGGTTGGCAGGAGGAGCAGCGTCGGATCTACCGCGTCGACGACGACGAGTTTTGGCTTCATGATGCAGCTGGATCTCGACGACGGATATGTCTGGATGGACGAGCGCATGGCGGTGGCGCTATTTGGTGCCATGGCGGCGTCGACGGCAGGCCTGGCAAGGTCGTTGCATCTAGACCTGCCCAGAAGATGGATAGGTGGAAGATGGCGGTGACGACCCATGTGAGTTGGTCGGACCAGTTTGTGCCTCAGACTCGGTATGTGGCTTGGCTAGGGCCTCCGCTTATGTTAGGCTTAGCTGAGAAGTTTGGGTATTCGGCTCAGCATTTCTGTACTCCTACATCAAGTGGATAGGAGTAGCTAAAAATGTTGTCAAGATGGCAGATTCAGACAAATTAGAGAGAAGAAATTCCAATTGACAAGTGGTGCGGGTTAATCGAATATGTCAAAGCATTAGTGTGAGCTTAGCTACTACCGCCGAGACAGCTAACTAAACATTTTTAAACAACTGGCGGCCAGATCCATAAGACGCGGCAGCGGGAGCAAAGTAGACTTGAAGGGAACTGATATTTTCCACGACTAACTTTTAGGTCTTTGTTTACCTCATCTCTAGAGCATCTAGTCGATCCAATCTAGTGGAAAAGTACTATTCTAACCGTCCTTTCTCATATAGCTTTCTCGACGTTTCAGGTTAGTTAATTTGTGTTACCCGTCTGATACAAATTAAGTACTCCCTCCGTACCGGTGAAAATCATCATCTTACTTTATGCACCGCAACCAAAGTGCGAGGGAGGGGAGTTGCAAAGTACGACATCGCCTCAATTCAAAAACATACACGCCCCACGTCTCTCATTGGTTAATTTCTTTATTAATGTTAAGAAACAATAAACGGGGCGTGAGTTAGTGCATCACGGCGTAAGTGTTTTGGGATTATCCGGTTTGGTACAGAGGAGGTAGGCAAAAGCCAGCTAGGAAGCTGTTGGATTGTTATGGTGAAGAACTCCAAATGCCAGTGATGACTTTTCTTTCCCATGTACACATCAATACACGTAAAAACTGTATGGAAGAGAGATACGCTCTAAAATGGTACATGTAAATGAAGCATGTAGAGTTGCAAAAAAAAAAACAAATCTTTTGAAAGATTAATGCGAAACATTAGTTGGTTCACATTTCCTGCGTTCATAATGCATGCCTGTTCATAATGGTTTGCCCACAGTTAAATTAATCTCAAAATAATTGTGTTTCAAGATAGATGGAGTATTGCTAAACAAACAGTTACTCTATAGTGCACAGCTCGGTCGGGGGTGTCAGGACTTTGATCGATCGAGGTCTTAATGAAGTAGCTAGGCCAGTCAGAGGAATCTGCGGGAGCCACGTTGGGCTAGCGTGATGGCCATCAGCCACTAGTTATTCATGTGCATCTCTCGGAGCCCCTCCATCGATCAGTCCGGCTTGACTTGAGACTCATGGTTTGGAGCACATGCATGTACCATGGTGGAACGTGAAATAAGAAGTACTACTTGACCTTGATTGTCGTACATTAAAGTGTTTGTCCGATCGCAACTAGGTTGACCTTGACCTGCTGGATCTATATTCCAGTGCCTCATGCATGCATATGTTAGTGAATTATTACAGATATCAACGAACCTGCCTAGCAAGCTGTATATGTACACGGCGTAGGAGACATGGGGGCGGGCCGATTAGTGATGGCGCCATCACAATCTGCCCTGCATGACGTAAATCACATGGTGGTGCACCACCCATGAGGATGATTGAATCATCTCACAAAACTAGCTAGTACTAGTATCATTGGAAGTATCGAGGCCCGTATGTGTATACTGATCCGAGGAATCAGATTCGAGCTCCACTTGGATTGGTTAAGGTGATTGCAGTTGATGATCAGTTTATGTCAGGACTTGCATGCATAGATTCAAGTTGTCTGGTATTACCGATCGATCAGACATATGGAAATGAATTAACCTACGGGCATACATGCATGAGTTTGCCGCCTTCGCCTTTGGTTAACGCCAACTTGTGCTTATTTAGTTTGTCTGTTCCACGATTACTAGTGTACTAACAACTTTGTAAGCTTTGATCAAGTATATAAAAATTATTAACATCTACAATAACATTAGATGTATCATTGAATATATTTTCACATCATATTTATTTGTTATTGTGAATGTTCATATTGTTTTGACTTTAACTTGGTCAAAGTTTAGAAAGTCTTTCGCAAATAAAATCATGATAAAGCTAATATACAGAGCACATATTAAACTCTGCGAAATGTTCAACGAGTGCCAAACTCGGCGCGACGCACTCGGCTGGACGGGCCCCGACAATCATTAATACTGCCGAGTGCATTCTATCGATCTCATTGAAATTATAAACAATGTTTGCCGAGTTCCGGCCAGAAAAAACCCGGCGAAGCTCACCGCCAGACTGAACATGTTGTTGACCACGTGGGACAAATATTCACCATGTTTTTGATGGGCCAAACACGGGGAAATCTCACCTATAGAAATTAACCACGTGGCAGAATATATTGCCCGGTTCAAAATATCTGGCGGCTTCATCATTCAGCAGAACTGGGCAATGTGTTTGCCAAGTTCCCCACTCGGAAAACATCTAACAAATTAAGGCGTGCCGTGTGGCACAACATTATTAACCAATGCAAAACTTCATCCAGTTCGTCAAACTGCAGAACTAGGCAAAGCGTTCGCCGGGTTTTGAACTCGGTAGTATGGTAACCGATTAGGGCGTGCCGCGTGTACACACAACCTGCCCAGTGTGCCACATTTCACCGAGTGCCTTGTTTAGGCCAACTGGGCAAACTATTTAGGCACCTGACACTCAGCAACCACATGTTTATAGTTAGCTATAGATACCTACTACGGCACCCCATTAATACCTAGCCCACCTCACTCTCTAACAAAGTTTATTGTAGCCCTGGGTTTCGAATTATATTCAAATCATCTGCATGTAATATTGTAACAGCTATTGCATCGTTTCAAGTGGACTATTTGCAAAATAAAAGGGTACTACTCCCTCCGATCCATAATAAATGTCAAGATTTTAGTTCAAAATTTTCACGATGAACCTTCACCTATGTCCTTGTTTCTCCCCAAAGCATCTAATTGATCCATCAAAACAGCTAATTAGACATTTTGAAAAACACAAGCCATTACGGAATTATACATAATATGTTGTATGCAGAGCAATTTCGATATCAAAGCTCTCAAAAAATAAATGTGAAGTACCAGGAGCAAAAGTAATACCCATCTCACTATAAAGCAGTATGCACAAAGGCTTTAGATTGTATTATAGTGGATTACCCAAAGCATGTGAGGCTCGTAATTGCACTTGGATAGCAAGCTTTCATGTACCCTTTATCCATGACTAGTTCTTTGGTGATACTCCATTCCATTAGATCTCTTTTTACGGACTCCTTTCATGTCAAGTTTGGTCTAACCCAACCTCTCTTGACATTATCAGCATACTTTAGCCGTCCCTGTGCACTGGAGCTTCTGTAGGACTTCGTTGAATTTGTTCAAACCATCTTAGACAATGTTGGACAACCTTCTCTTCAATCAGTGCTACCCCAATTCTATCTCGTATCATTGACAATACGAAAAGGACATTCCAAGATATGGCTCCCCATTCCTCTTAGTCGCTCCACTTGAATCGCTCCGGCGGTCAGCCCAGGGGGATACCCTAGCTGCCGGGCTAGCCCTTCCTCGTCCCTCCTTCTTCCCTCGTCGCCGCCAGCAGTACCACCGGGCTAAGCCCGGTATACAGGGGCGGCGGCGCGACTCCTTTCCCCTTCGTCGTTTGGCTGGCATGGGACTGCCCGTTTGAATGAAGGCGATGGGCTAGCGTGGGGGCGCCGCGGCGTGGCGAGGGCACTCCTGGCAGTGGCGTGCGGTTGGCGCATTGATGACATGGTGGCCTTCTCATGACGCGGGGAGGTGGCTGCATCGTGTGCAAGATTTGGCGGCTGCGTGCGTCCACGGCTTCAAGTCAGGTCCCTCTTGATCCAGTGCTTCTAGGCCGAAGGCCAGCGCAGGGTGGTGGCTTACGTCGTAATTCAGGTCAGATCCTCCAAGATCTGGCTTGGCAGCTCGGTTTGCGTGCTCCAGCAGCCCAGCTGGGTTGTTGCTCTGATCCGGATGTCCTTCTCGATCCCCCGTTTCGAAGGGTTGAGCACACATGGCACTCTAGTTTCAGTATGTGTCGGTTGACGGTGATTGCCAGAACCGGAGCAAATAGAAGTTTGTGGCATAGGATGGCGACCGTAGAAAATTTTGGTCGGCTAGATCGACCCGGCATCAGCGGCGGCTTTGGCGTCGTTACCATCCTTGGAGGCGAAGCCAAGGTCCCTGCTATCCAAAGTCCAAAATCCCAATTGGATTGGGCGGACTTTCGCAAAGTAATAGCAGGCCTAATGCACAATTAGCAAATCTAATATTTGATACACCGGAAACTGGACTGGACAAAATACACCTGCCAGCGTCCTCTTTCCCTATTTTTTTACTGCACATGATCAGGTCATATCATCTGTACAGACTACTATTTCCTCCGGGCCTTTTTACTCTGTATATAATAATTGTCTGAAGTCAAACTTCGTAAAGTTTGATCACATTCATATGAAAAAAAATATCAACATCTACAATGCAAGAGTTATACAATATGAAAATTTAAGTCACGACGCATCTAATGATAATGATTTCACATTGTGAGTGCTCATATACGATATACTAGAGTTGGTCAAACTTTACGAGATTTGACTTCAGACAAATCTTATATGCAACTAAAAAGACCCGAGGAAGTACTAGTTAGATTCCAGACCTAGTGCTCCTACCGCAATACACGCAGCGGCCTGTGTCTACCGGGGGACAAGAGCCGAGAATACGGGGGTGCACGGATCCCAAAAGCATTCGCACGGCCTATATAACGTCGGACCTGGTGTGCAGCCTCTATTGGTCATTTTTGCTCGTGTCCTCAATTCGAAAGTAACGGCTAACACCACAGCTCGTGTCGTGTCCAAACCCAGCGCCAACGCACGCAGAGCAGGACACCACCACTTTCCACGCCTCCGTCTCCGCTTCCGCCTCCCTCACCAGCCAGCGACCTCCGCTCCGCTTCCTCCTCCGGTCCCCGCCGCCACCTCGTTTCCTAAGGTTTGATCCGTCCCTCCCTCCCTGCCACGCTTCCCTGAACCCCTCGCTCGCTGCTCCGTGGCGGCGCAGATTCTGGCTATGGAGCCTGCTGTGCCGTTTATCTCCCTCCCGCCCCGTCGGCGCAATCGCTAGCCAGTTACCCTCGGGAATCCAGAGCATCCAAGTGTTTTGTCCCGATGGGATCTGTTAGGCTACCGAAGTACTGTCTACCCATGTGTCAGCACTAATCTTGTTGACGGAGTCGTGCGGCAAGCTGGCCGAGTCCCGTGTGCAGTGGCTGTTAGCTAGAGTTGTGGGCTGTTAATGCATGGCAATGCATGGCTGAGTTAGTTAGCAGTGGCCGGGTGATCCGCGCGTGCGTGAGTGGCTGGTGTGGCCGTGGCTGTGTGAGTGTGCTAGGCTGGGTATAAAAATCCCTTCGCTGTACTGCTCGGGTGTCTTGTGTCTTGTGTCTCCTCTTTCTTCTACCTTCGTTCGAGCGAGAGAAAGAGAGAGTGAGAGGGAGCTGGCCACCGGCTCAAAGAGGAAGCAAGGGCTCGGCGCCAACACCATGTGCAACTATGCCTACCGAAGTTGAAATAAACTATAGCTGTCGTCAGCCTGCCTGCAAGGACAGCTTATGACAGCTTATCTCTCTTTATTATTATTTTTATTAAGCATAAATGGTCCATTAATGTGATTGAAGTGGTCTGTGCTTTCTTATTCACAATTTTGATTAGTTTTACCAGCCTACCTTTATCCACTAACCTCATTAGTGATGAAAATATCTGCGATGCTTTAGAGCCTTAGAGTTGGAGGTACACTTTGCTAAATACAGCTGTAGTTTCTCCTTAATGTGTTATTACCAGAAACATTGCTTTAGTTACATATTTGAATAAGGGTGATGACACATCAGCTAGGGATAAATTGACATCTTCTTAAAATGATTCAGTTAGTTCTGTGTTTTTGTGCTTGTCGACGTAATTCTTATTAGCAAGATACCTAGCAGTGAATATGTGATGTAACAGGAGTAAATGATTGAGAAGGTTTTCAATTCTCTTATGCAGACCAATGGCTAACGGCGAGGACATCCAGCCACTTGTGTGTGACAATGGCACTGGAATGGTCAAGGTTCGATGCTCACCCCTTTGTTTCATTCAAATTTTAAGCACAGAAAATTAGTTGTTCGGAAAATAAACACCTCATTCTTGTAGGCTGGTTTTGCTGGTGACAATGCCCCAAGAGCAGTTTTCCCTAGTATAGTTGGCCGCCCTCGCGAAAAGATATACAAACGTGTCATGTTTGGATTCGTGAAAAAGATGCCTATGTGGGTGATGAAGCGCAGTCAAAAAGGAGTACCCTGACATTCAAATACCCTATTGAGAATGGCATTGTGAGCAACTGGGATGACATGGAGAAAATCTGGCATCACACCTACGATGAGCTGCGTGTTGCCCCTGAAGAACATCCAGTTTTGCTGACTGAAGCTCCTCTGAACCCAAAGGCAAACAGAGAGAAGATGACCCAAATCATGTTCGAGACATTCAATGCCCCAGCGATGTATGTGGCTATTCAAGCTGTTCTTTCTCTATATGCCAGTGGTCGTACTACAGGTATGTGTCTGTTTTCGCCCTACTCAAGATGAGTTTATGTATATACTTAATCCCAATTATATCCCTTCGTAAGTCGTATGACCGGCAAATGTACTATGTCTTGTCCAGGTATTGTGCTTGATTCTGGTGATGGTGTGAGCCATACTGTGCCGATCTACGAGGGATATGCACTTCCTCATGCTATTCTCCGGCTGGATATTGCGGGCCGTGATCTTACCGAGTACCTAATGAGGATCCTCAGGAAGAGGGGCTATTCGTTCACCACAGACGCAGAGCGGGAAATCGTAAGAGATATAAAGGAGAAGCTTGCCTACGTCGCCCTTGATTACGAGCAGGAGCTGGAGACAGCCAAGAGCAGCTCGTCCGTCGAGAAGAGCTACGAACTGCCTGACGGGCAGGTCATCACGATTGGTGCCGAGAGGTTCAGGTGCCCGGAGGTGCTGTTCCAGCCCTCGCTGATTGGCATGGAGGCTCCTGGGATCCACGAGACCACCTACAACTCGATCATGAAGTGCGACCTGGATATCAGGAAGGATCTCTACGGCAACATTGTGCTCAGTGGAGGGACGACCATGTTCCCCGGCATGGCCGACCGGATGAGGAAGGAGATCACCGCCCAACGGAAGATCACCGCCGATCGGATGAGCAAGGCCCACCGGACATGCAAGGAGATCACCGCCTACTGGAAGAGCAAGGAGATCCCCGCCCACCGGGCGTGCAAGGAGATCACCGCCTACTGGAAGAGCAAGGAGATCCCCGCCCACCGGACGTTCAAGGAGATCACCGCCTACTGGAAGAGCAAGGAGATCCCCGCCCACGCGCCAAGCAGCAAGACGATCAACCTCGTGGCGCCTCCCGAGAGGAAGTACAGTGTCTGGATCGGTGGTTCCATCCTCGCCTCCCTCAACACATTCCAGCAGGTACTTACTTACCTGACCTCCTTACATGACCCTCGTCGTCATGGCGTTTACCATCTTATATTTTGGGGAAAAAGATGCATGTCTTTTTCTTATTCTCTTTTAACAACATCTTGTTACATAAACCAACCAGAAAGCAAATTAATCTTTTCCTACAAAGCAAAGTATTACTTGTGTTTCCAGCTTATGAAGAAAGTACTCCTGATGTTATCAAAAAAGAAAGTAGCCCTGATCCCTTTCCTTTTTGCAGATGTGGATATCCAAGGGAGAGTACGATGAATCTGGCCCATCGATCGTCCACCGCAAGTGCTTCTAGGCCCTGGGCTGTGTCTTACTCCGTGTCTCTCTGCACTTTTCCTATGATTGAGCTTGTATCCGACTCCCCTCCATTGAAGTATTCCCCGAGCTTTCTGCGGCCATTTTTACGGATGATTTGGTATTGCCGGATGAAGGAAAAGTAGGTCCTATATCACTTTAATACAGAAGATGCCGCTTGTTCTTAGTGATATACTACTGTGTTGGTTGATATTTAGCCGGTGCGCGCGGAGGAAGACCGATGCACCGGTTTCGGGTGTGGGCTTGGGCTGTTGTGTCATGTGTGGCTGCATAGTGCATAAAGCTGGCTTTGTATGTTTATATATACTAGTCGCCAACCCGTGCATTCGCACGAGCTAGTTTGGTAAGCTGGTATTTCAACTTGACCTATACTACAAAATATGGGATTCATTGTTTGAGATTATATTTCATTTACTGGGTCTAAGGAAAACAAGAACTCAAAAAATGATAGCAGATGTTTTCCCATGTTGTCTACTGACCACATAGGTTTAATATCCACATCTTAACACAATTAAACTGTTTAAATCAGATAAAAGTATATAAAGCGTGTTAGAATAATCTTGATGTTTAGGTTTAAAGCATAGTTAGCTAGAGTCTACGTAGTGTGTATTAGTAAGTTTAGCTAATCGTGTTCAATCTAGCCGGTGATTGATTAGTACTCCCTCCGTCCTAAAATGCTTGTCGGAGAAATGAATAAAATTGGATGTATCTATAACTAAAATACGTCTAGATTCATCCATTTCTCCGACAAGTATTTCCGGACGGAGGGAGTAGATTATAGGCAAGAGTACTAGTCCGTGTCCTGGTAGGTTGCTTACGTGTGCGTCCGTGTTGTATTTGGAAGTCCAGGTTGAGTCGGTTTGCTAGCCGTAGGTCTAGGTCCAATATATATGCAGGTATACGCGTATGAGATTGTAATGTGTATAGAAAACAGAAAAAGAAATAAAGAAGAGAGGCACGACACGTCGTGTGCTTTTCTCTGTCGTAATTGGATGTGATCGATCCTGTGGGCGAGTTCCAACAATTGGTATCAGAGCAAGGTCGATTTGAAGCCGTGCTTGCCCCGGGAAGGCGACCCCTACTAGCGCCTCGGGGCGGGCGATGAAGTTGCTGGATGATGCGGCGAAGAGGAGGAACAAGCGATTGTCGTTCGGCGGAGCGACAAGGAGGGAGACGGCAGGTTGTCGTCAGGAAGGTGGTGGAAGGAGATCGTTGATGGGAGAGGTGGTGCCGAGGTGCGGTGCTGGAGCTCATCAAGATCGTCGTCTGGGGGAGTCATCTGAGTGAATGAGTCATGCAAGTTTGCACGGTCAGTTATCGTTGCGTCTGTGAGTCGTCGTCGTGTCCAAGTGCTCGTCTTGGTGACGATTCGTTGCAGTCGAAGCGGTGTGCACGGTGTTCCGTGAGTCATGTCCATGTCCTCGTGGAGCGTCCTGGTTGCGGCCAGTGTGGATTCGATGTGATGCCAAAGGCGGACGGTGGTAGGCGAAGCCATCGTAAAGCGAGGAGGTGTGCGACCGGTGAAGAGTGGATCTACTGCAAGCAAGTACAAGGAGTATGGTGCGAACCGAGTGCAAAGCAGCGGCTAAGCAATGGCGGTAGCACAGCATGCCAGAGCAAGGAGGCACTGCATGTTTCCAGGCGGGTCATACTTAGTGTATGGATATGACGGTTGAAGATCAAGCTCGGCATGCAGTGGGATAGTGACCAGTTAAGTTGTACGACGTGAAGATTGATGATGCGTCCAATCTTGCACGTTACACGCGTAGATGCGACCGTGTGAGCCGATAGTCCGGATCATACATTGAAATTTGAATCGACAAGTCATGAAGCTGCAATGAGTCAAGATCGATGAAGCACAGAAAGACCAAAGTCAAGATTAGGGAGAGATTGTTAGAATAATATTGATGTTTAGGTTTAAAGCATAGTTAGCTAGGAGTCTACGTAGTGTGTATTAGTAAGTTTAGCTAATCGTGTTCAATCTAGCCGGTGATTGATTAGTAGATTATAGGCAAGTGTACTAGTCCGTGTCCTGGTAGGTTGCTTACGTGTGCGTCCGTGTTGTATTTGGAAGTCCAGGTTGAGTCGGTTTGCTAGCCGTAGGTCTAGGTCCAATATATATGCAGGTATACGCGTATGGGATTGTAATGTGTATAGAAAACAGAAAAAGAAATAAAGAAGAGAGGCACGACACGTGCCTTTGGCAAAAGTTATCGTGTGCTTTTCTTTGTCGTAATTGGATGTGATCGATCTTGTGGGCGAGTTCCAACAAAGCGAAACATATAGGCAAATAATCTCTCAATATTAGAAACGAAATTATTTCATCACTTCTCATCGTGGTATACACTGTCTTTACAGCACTGGAAATATATTTTTCTTATTGTTCCTTCACCTGATACCTATTCCGACTTGTGTCTAAAGTGATTAGGCAATTTACTCTTGATAGATGATAAGAGAGCTTCACAGAATGAAGAACAGAAAAACAACTCGATCTGCTGTATTTATTTAAGAAAAAGAGATATCGATACACACATAAGTGACCATTTTCTTATTCCCTCATCTCCATAATAAAAAAATCATCGCCTCCGACCGGATATAGTGCAAACTGTAAAAAAATCACGTTTCATGGGACAATCATGTGGTCTAGCTTCCATGCCATAGTGGTTGCATATCTGCGAATCTCATTTGTTTTAAGCATATCATATTATATAGCTCTAAAGATGTCTGCTTTGGCTATATTTGTTATTTACTAAATCTGAAATGTAAAATGTATTTTAAAAATTCATGTCAACATGGAAATTCTATTGCGAAAACATGAGTTGTTGTAGAGAGTAACTATCCAACAATGATTATACTCTGGGTAAATAATTTTTGTTAGCCGGACTCCTGGAGACAATGTGATAGACAACCATCGATGGACTCATCAATCGACTGGTCGTCCTTCAAACAAATGAAAGAAAACACAGTGAACATCCATAGTTAAAACTAAAAACCCTGAAGAGAGAAAAAAATTACTGTGTATTGCTTCTTGGAATATGAAAAGAACAACGACCAAATTTGGTGTTTTTCTTTTACCATGTAGAAGTTAAGCATAACTTGTTTGTGTGCCTAACTTTTGAGAAACAAAGTTTAATGGAGGCATGCAGCAATGCCAAATCATACCAGGTTTTCTCATACAGAGCATCTCATCAAACATACCATGCAACTCGTAGGGACCTTCCTCTAAAAGAAAACGTCCAGCGTTCAAAACCTCAAATACCAGCACACATCAGGAACCAGGTAGCCCCATGCGAAAACTGCCGGAAGAAACGAAAGTAACTAAAAGGAAAGAAGAGTACATGTGGGTAACTCACAACTTCTTTCCTTCCTGATTCCTTTTCTACGCCTTGATCCAATGTGTTCCTTCTATTGTGTGGATGTCTCGATCTAAAGAGTGAAAGTTTCTCATTGAACTGAGGAGACAGCCGGTAAACGGCCAACCGCTTGCTGTCAGCCGGTCACCATTATGAATCAGTATGAAAAAAAACATGAGAATGCATGCCCAGGACATGAGCCAAGTTAAGTTGTGGCACCATTGAGCTGCTGATGCAACAGCGAGCAGGAAGCATGCGCAAGATCACTGAGAGATTGGAGGCCACTACAGAGAATTATTTTAGCCTTAATTAGGAGGAGAGAATTTTAGGGTTAAGATGAGTATTACCTTAATCAGTGTAGGTGTCTAGAATTGCAAGTTCTTCGTTGCTACATCGCAAATACCAACATCTTGAAGCTGCTCCTCACCAGATCAAAGTCATAAAAGAAACATAAGTGACAATGAATTGGATGCCCTGCATCATGCAGTTGAATCAATTAGCGCTGTACAGCGTGTGTACGTGTGTTCATGGAAGAAATCGATCAACCTACTCAGCTCTTGTACCTGTGTGGATTTCATCGGCCAAAAAGAACCCCTCGAAGGGCAACCATCGAACTACCGGCGAATACACACACTGTCCTAGATGCATGTACTATTCCCTACGTGTACAAAGCGTACTCCTCCATTGATTTGCCACTTGCCAAAGGAACCACATAGGAATTCCGAGAGAGAGAGGGATAAGGGTAAACACATGTAGCCATTTATGATGGGTGCCCAAGTCTAAACCTGCTTTAGTTTACACGCATCACCTTAGATCTCATAGACCACCTGGTAAAAGGATTCCAACACATGAGGACCTATGCATAGCAAAGTGGTTGCATCAAAACCAATCACAACAACAATAATCAACATCTATGAATCAATCTCCAATGCTTACTTGCTTCGGGTATGGTACACATCAAGAAGAACTTAGCATCTGCGCCCTGCCCATACAGATTAAATAATGCTAGCATGATACACTGTGCGGACAGGCAATGAATTGTATTTTACGTAATCCAAAGGCTGGGCAGGGCGATATGCATACCGATTATTCACTGCACAACCGAGGGTCCTACAATGAACTTCATCCATCAATTTGGTAGAATCATGCGGAGGCAGCCGATTTCCTAATCAATCGGTATTCATAATCTTCTTTTTAATATCGCTTGTCAAGCATAAAACGCAACGTACAAAGAGAAAGATGGGTTGCACCCGGAAGCTAAGGCCTAGGCCAATCGGCATTGCCTTGGTGCAATACGTATCAATCAGGAGATATGATTTTCCACTGGATCTAACTCGTTGCCATCAAGTCGATGGAAGAGAACTATTGGAGATTTTTTTCGTTGAGAAGAGAGGAGGAAGGCGCACTTGGATTGGATGAGCGATGGAATGGAGACGCATGCGGGGAAGAGGACATTAGGCCCAATGGAGTTGCGATCAAATTGCCTATTTTATGTGTGCAGTCAAATTGTTTTTTTACCTTGGTGGATTTTATTAGATGGGCTGGAAATAGATTGCTACTGCGTTGTGCAAAATTATAGGGTTGGTAGTTCTTTTTTCCTGGAGTCTACTTACGGAGGCTATATCTTTTCTTTTTACAGTACGGAGGTTAGATCTGGACGGTGATAACTTGCACAAAGGATATGATTGGTAGTTTGGTAGTTTCCTTTTACATGGACTCTGCTCACGGAGAGGTTATATCTGGATGATTATAACTTGTTCCTATAAAATAGATGGTTCTTATTTTTTTTTTCTAATGGATATAAAATAGATGGTTCTTTTTTTTCTAACGGATTAATCAACACCGCAATAATTTGGCCCCAAATGATTAACGGCTCGTATTTTCTAATTAACGTGGGAATTTTTAGGAAGTGCCTAATTAGTATAGGTATAGATAGATAGATATAGATAGATAGATAGATAGATAGATAGGTAGATAGATAGATAGATAGATAGATTTTTTAAAAGGAGGATGACCCGCGGCCTCTGCATCTGGGAGATGCATGCGGCCATTTTATTGATTATTCTCGAGGACCTTACAAAGTAGAACAACAATATGCCTGAATCCATCATCTTGGCAACATCTGCTGCTATTGCTATACGTATGATGAAAGGGTGCAAGCTCGGCCAAATACCCAGACCTCTCACCTAAGCCTAACATCTAATGCCGGAGGCCCCGACCGAGCCACATATCGGGTCTGGGGCACAAACTGGTTCGACGCACTCACATGCGTCGTCACCGCCATCTTCCACTGGTCCATCTTCAGAGAAAATTGAGGTGTCAACCTTGGCAGGTCCTCCGCCATCGACGCCACCACGACAAACAACGACTTCCATCTACGCGAGTCCATCTCTAAGCAATGACGTAGATCCATGCTAGGATAGGGCCACACCACCGCCGTCACCCACCATCCACAAGCGCCACCCAACCCCAAGATTCCCAAAGCGGCGCCTTCAAGAAGGGAACGACGCCGAGAGCGCCGCCGCCACCCAACAAAGTTAGGGCTTTCGCCCGGGAGACCTAGGGGAAGGGGAAGTTAGGAGATCAGTCCATACCTACGCCTCCAAGGAGGGGAACGGATCCCTCAGGCGTCACCGTCGGCGCGGCCGGCCATGGCCGGCCAAGGATTTCACCTGAACTAGATCCCCGCCACTAGCAGCGCCTCCTGTACAGAACCGCCGACCAAGGGAAGCGCGGCCCAACCAGGCTGGCCCGCACACCGAACAGGGGGGGAGGCGCCAGATCGCGCGCACCGGCCACCGCAGAAGCCGCCGCCGACACCCCAACGACCACCGGGATCCTGTCGCCCGTGCGGCCAGGACGCCAGATCCATCGCCCGCACGGCTGCTCGTCGGAGCCTGTCGTGCCTCGCTAAAGGAGCCGCTGCTCCAGATCCGAGACTCCCCACACAGAGGCAGGGCAGCCGAGGCCCCGCCGCCACCATCCTTGGCGCCTCGGGCTTGCGGGCGGCTGCCTCAAGCGGCGGAGAGGAAGGGAGGGGGTGAGCCCGGCGGCGGGGCTAGGGTTCGCCCCCCTTGTCACCCGAGCCGGCGGCGCAGGGTGGAAGGCATGCAGTGGGAAGGGGTGGGGAGGGGCGAGGAAGGAGGAGGTGATCCCGGTGGCGCGGCTAGGGTTCGCCCCCCTTGTCGCCCGAGCGGGCGGTGCTGGCTGTATATGTATAATAAGTATATCGGTGTGGAATTATTATTATTATTATTCCTTTAGTTGCTTTGATCAGCAAGGCTGGCCACCGGTCTATTTTGGCTTGCTATTTTTTATCGTATTTATACATACAAAATGAACAGGAAAGTTTCTATTTGTTCCTCCTTCCATTGCAAGAGCTGCTGGCACTATGTATGATGTTTATGCGAAATGTGTGCGACTGAACCCCCGACGCTTTTGTGGAATCTCCCCATCCATCTGCTTTGATGCTTGGCGCCTGTGTTTGTCGCCTCCAATGATCTTATTTTTTTTAAGAACCTCGTCAAGGGCAGGGGCAACTCATTAAGAAGATAGATGATCCATTTCTTTAAAAAAATCAGACCCAGAAACCTAACAGCGCTCGTTTAATTAGGGGATGTTAGGAATATGCAACTTGTATTCCCATGAGGCCAGTATACATGTATATGTGTGGGATATGCAGAAAACACCTTATACGACAGGGTTAATACACAAGGCTACATGGTTACATAAACAGGGGAAACCGAGTGAACACAAGAACAAACAGAAAAGGAGAGATTCTTTAGCTTGGGATAGGGACTAGGAGAGCTGAGCTGCCTCTAGTGAAGAACTGGCCCGCCCTCACTCAGAGCCATGTGACAAAGAGAAAGGAAAAGGAATCAAGTACACCAATGCCAGAAAGAAAAAAGGAACTTGGACTACCAACGAAAACATTGTCCAAGAAACAATAACACAAGGAGCACCACAGTCCACAGGGATCTTCAGCATTCCCAGCCACTTTGCCATGCTGAGATGCCATTCTTGGGTCTATTGGGTCACTTCAGATGGATGCTTTCAACTATTCTAAATGGTCTGACATAATATCTGGGAAATGCTCGGAGCTATGTCGCCTTTGAGAGTCTAGACTGATAGTAACAATATTGTGCCTTCAGTTGAATAGAGCTGCCCCTATAGGTGATGACGTCTTTCTAGCCATACCGGCAATACATGTTAGAAATATGAGCAATTTACCACATGATTTTACCAAAATAGTAGATAAAACATAATATTATAGTAGAGATGGAACAAGTCATGAATCTAGTAGAGTGTAGAAAATAGCATTTGTACATGTGAACTAGAATAGAACACATGTAGAACAGAGGGTAGAACAAGAAAAACCAGAGCAAGAAACTAAAGCAAGGATCTTAAACAGATAGATCACAAAGATGTATGGAATAGCGGCAGAAGTACCGGTCTTGGGGTTGGTATCCTCGCCAGCCATGTTGTCGAAGAGGTTGTCAACGTTGGGGAAGTGGTCGTCGGTGTCCGGGGTGTCCGTGAGGATCTGGTCAGTAGTCGCGCAGAGCGCTCCCCAAAAACCTTATCACCCTTCTCCCGTAGAGGCCACAAAGAGGCGCAGTCTCGGAGGCCTACTGCCCTGACCTGCGGTGCACGGCAAGCCGAGATGGGGAAGATCGTAGTTGCAACTCAGAGATTGGAACTTGGTTGCGAGAGAAAGAAGATGTTCTGGCATGTCTGTTTGGAGAGGAGTGACCTCCCTTTTATAGGCACAGAAGAAGCAAGCGAACAGGCAGCGACGGGAGGTGAAATGAAGTGAACAACTAGCAGCTGAAGGGATGCGCCGTTCGCATTCAGTCTCTTTTCAACTTTCGTATACCAGTCGTGCATGACAAAAAATTAGACATCAGCTCGGCTCATTCCCGTAACCCGAGCCGTGTCGCATCGTGGCGATGCGTGGCGTGGCGGGCGGCGGAGGAGGAGCGCGCGTGGATGTCCCTCTTGTTCTCATGCTCATGTGGTCCATCAATTTTCCTTATAAGGAGGTCCGACTCCCACCAAACTAACAACGTGGGACTAAACTTTAGTTCCACCTCTTTCCTTGCACGAATGGGCTGCGTGGGTCTTTAGGATTTATTAGGAATTTGGAACAACTATTGGGCTGGCCCATAAATAGAAAAAATTCCAGCAATACAAGCACATATGTTCCAACTAGTTCCACTTCCCTGATTTTACTTGTGATGCTTAGAGTTTTCACCTTTTATCTACACTACTATGATCTGCGTAGGTGCTTTCTGTCGTACTAGCAGTACTCCACCCTTCAAGCTTAACAATACACTACTCATAATTCAAAGCTTAGTTGTTCAGATATGATTATGCGATTATACTGATATTAGTTAACAGATACATTTAATTGGTTAGTTAAAGCTCCCACTTGAGTTTCCAAATGCATGTGGTGATGATACGTCCATTTTGCATCATATTTTCTTACTGTTATTTATAATGTTTGTATAAATAATAATACTTTTTGGAGTAATTCTAATGTCTTTTCTCTCATAATTTGCAAGGTACACACCAAGAGGGAGAATTCTGGCAGCTGGTAATCTGGACCTGAAAAAGCTACGTCAGGCTACCTATTCTGCACAACTTCAAACAAGTTGAACCTCCACAGCGATTTTTTATGGAATATTTAAGAAATATTGAAGCAAATATCTACCAAAGGGGCCCCACTAGGTGGGCACAACCCACCTGGGCGCGCCAAGGAGCCCAGGCGCGCCCTGGTGGGTTGTGCCCTCCTCGGCCCACCTCCAGTGCCCATCTTCTGGTATATAAGCCATTTTGACCTATAAAAAATAGAGGGGAGACTTTCGGGACGGAGTGCCGCCGTCCCGAAGCGGAACTTCGGCAGGAGCACTCTTGCTCACGGGCGGAGCGATTCTGCCGGGGGAACTTCCCTCTCGGAGGGGGAAATCATCGTCATCATCATCATCAACACTCTCCCATCTTGGGGAGGGCAATCTCCATCAACATATTCACCAGCACCATCTCATCTCAAACCCTAGTTCATCTCTTGTATTCAATCTTGTTACCGAAACTATAAATTGGTGCTAGGGGGTGACTAGTAGTGTTGATTACATCTTGTAGTTCATTACTATATGGTTTATTTGGTGGAAGATTATATGTTCAGATCCATTATGCTATTTAATACCCCTCTGATCATGAGCATGTTGATTATTTGTGAGTAGTTACTTTTGTTCTTGAGGTCACGGGAGAAATCATGTTGCAAGTAATCATGTGAATTTAATATGTGTTCGATATTTTGATAGTATGTATGTTGTGATTCCCTTAGTGGTGTCATGTGAACGTCGACTACATGACACTTCACCATAGTTGGGCCTAAGGGAATGCATTATGGAGTAGTAAATAGATGGTGGACTGCGAGAGTGACAGAAACTTGAACCCCAGTTTATGCACTATTCCACAAGGGACCGATTGGATCCTAGAGTTTAATACTATGGTTAAAATTTATTCTTAATACTTTTCTCGTAGTTGCGGATGCTTGTGGGAGGGTTAATCATAAGTAGGAGGTTTGTTCAATAAAAACAACACCTAAGCACCGGTCCACCCACATATCAAATTATCAAAGTAGCGAACACAAATCAAACCAACATGAGGAAAGTAACTAGATGAAATTCCCGTGTACCCTCAAGAACGCTTTGCTTGTTATAAGAGACCGTTTAGGCATGTCCTTTGTCTAAAAAAGATTGAGCTACCTTGCTGCATACTTATTGTTACTATCGTTACTTGCTCATTACAAATTATCTTGCTATCAAACTACTCGCTACTTACAGTTTTAGCACTTGCAAACATTACCTTACTGAAAACTACTTGTCATTTCCTTCTGCTCCTCGTTGGGTTCGACACTCTTACTTATCAAAAAGAGCTACAGTTGATACCATAGGCTTGTAGGTCATCAAGGCTATTTTCTGGTGCCGTTGCCGGGGAGTGAAGCGCCTTTGGTAAGTGGAATTTGGTAAGGAAACATTTATATAGTGTGCTGAAATTTATTGTCGCTTGTTACTATGGAAAACAATCCTTTGAGGGGTTTGTTCGGGGTATCTTCACCTTGTCCGGAACCACAATTAGTCACCCCTCAACCTACTGCACCTACTGAAAACATTGAATATGAAATCCCTTCGGATATGATAAAACAACTGCTAGCTAATCCTTATGCAGGAGATACAACCGAACATCGTGATATGCACTTGATACATGTGGAACAATTTTGTGGATTGTTTAAGCTTGCAGGTTTACCCAAGGATGAAGTGATGAAAAAGGTTTTCCCTTTATCTTTGAAGGGAAAATCATTGGCATGGTATAGGCTGTGCGATGATATTGGATCATGGAATTGGAATCGTTTGAAATTGGAGTTCCATCAAAAAAATTATCATATGCATCTAGTTCATCGTGATCGGAATTATATATATAATTTTTGGCGTCGTGAAGGAGAAAGTACCACTCTAGCTTGGGGGAGGCTTAAGTCGATGTTATATTCATGCCCCAATCATGAGCTCTCAAGAGAAATTATTATTCATAATTTTTATGCGTGGCTTTCTCGTAATGATCAAACCATGCTAGATACTTCTTGTGTTGGTTCTTTTATGAATAAAACTATTGAATTCCGGTGTGATCTTTTGGAAATAATTAAACGCAACTCCGAAAATTGGGAACTTGATGAAGGTAAAGAGTCGGGTATAAAGCTTAAGTATGATTGTGTTAAATGTTTTATGGATACCGATGCTTTTGAAAAGTTTAGCACTAAATATGGACTTGACTCTGAGATAGTAGCCTCCTTTTGCGTATCATTTGCTACTCATGTTGAACTTCCTAAAGAGAAGTGGTTTAAATATCACCCACCTATTAAAGATGAAATTAAAGAACCAGTACCAGTTAAATAAGAAACTATACTTTATAATGTTGATCCAGTTGTTCCTTCTGCTTATATTGAGAAACCACCTTTCCCTGTTAGGAAAAAAATATGCTAAAGTTTCAACTGTGGTTAACAAAAGCTATGTTAGAACACCTAAACCTGATGAACAAATTAAAGTAGAACCTAGCATTGCTATGGTTAAAGAACTCTTGGAAGAAGATATGGATGGGCATGTTATTTACTTCTATGAAGAAGCTGCTAGAATTGCTAAACCTGATGGAAAAGATAAACATAGACCTGTTGTTGGCATGCCTGTTATTTCAGTTAAAATAGGAGATCACTGTTATCATGGGTTATGTGACGTAGGTGCTAGTGTGAGTGCTATTCCCCACTCCTTATATGAAGAAATTAGAGATGAAATAGCACATGCTGAAATAGAAGACATAGATGTTACTATTAAACTTGCTAATAGAGATACTATATCACCAATTGGGATTCTTAGAGATGTTGGAGTCTTATGTGGGAAGATAAAATACCCTACTGATTTTCTTGTTCTTACCACCCCACAAGATAAATTTTGTCCCATCATATTTGGTAGACCTTTCTTGAACACCGTCAATGCTAAAATAGATTGTAAGAAACAAATTGTGGGTGTTACACTACTAGGGAAAACCTTATACACAGAATCTTAGCAGCAGCGTGGTTTAAAAACAGACGCTACTGCTAATTAGCAGTAGCGGGCTTCAGGAAACCGCGCTACTAAAAGCTCAGTAGCAGTAGCGCTCCAGGTGAAACAAGCTGAAAGATCGAGGATGTCGCCTAGAGGGGGGGGGTGAATAGGCGCTTTAAAATAATTACGGTTTAGGCTTGAACAAATGCGGAATAAACCTAACGGTTAATTTGTCAAGCAGAAAACCTACAACAACTAGGCTCACCTATGTGCACCAACAACTTATGCTAAGCAAGATAAGCAACTATGTGATAGCAAGATATATGACAAAGAATAATATGGCTATCACAAAGTAAAGTGCATAAGTAAAGGGGCTCGGGTAAGAGATAACCGAGGCACGCGGAGACGGCGATGTATCCCGAAGTTCACACCCTTGCGGATGCTAATCTCCGTTTGGAGCGGTGTGGAGGCACAATGCTCCCAAGAAGCCACTAGGGCCACCGTAATCTCCTCACGCCTCGCACAATGCAAGATGCCGTGATTCCACTAAGGGACCCTTGAGGGCGGTCACGAACCGAACAAATGGCAACCCTTGGGGCGGTCACCGAACCCAGACACTTTGGCAACCCTTGGGGCGGTCACGGAACCGTCAAATTGCTCGGGCGATCTCCACAACCTAATTGGAGACCCGGCGCTTGCCGGAGCTTTACACCACAATGATTGAGCTCGAACACCACCAACCGACTAGGGCGCCCAAGCACCCAAGAGGAACAAGCTCAAGGGCACCAAGCACCCAAGAGTAATAAGCTTCTCAACTTGTAACTTCCACGTATCACCGTGGAAAACTCAAACCGATGCACAAATGCAATGGCAAGGGCACACAGAGTGCCCAAGTCCTTCTCTCAAATCCCACCAAAGCAACTAATGCTAGGGAAGAAAATGAGAGGAAGAACAAGAAGGAGAACACCAAGAACTCCAAGAACTAGATCCAAGGGGTTCCCTCACATAGAGGAGAAAGTGATTGGTGGAAATGTGGATCTAGATCTCCTCTCTTTTCCCCCAAAAACTAGCAAGAATCCATGGAGGATTGAGAGATAGCAAGCTCGGAGAAGGTCAACAATGGGGAAGAACACGAGCTCAAAGGATAAGGTTCAATGGGAAGAAGACCCCTTTTATAGGAGGGGGAAAATCCAACCGTTACCCCACTGAATATCCCCGCACAGAGCGGTACTACCGCTAGGGAAGGGCGGTACTACCGCTAGGGAAGGGCGGTACTACCGCTCCGGGCGGTACTACCGCTCAACCAGCGATCTTGCCAGCTGCCACGACCACTGACCCTGTGGCGGTACTACCGCTAGGGAAGAGCGGTAGTACCGCTTAGGGCGGTACTACCGCTCCTACTACCTCTCTTAGTGCCGCAAAACCCGACACGAAAAACTTCGTTTGAGAATCGAGGCGGTAGTAGCCCAGACGCACAGCGGTACTACGGCCGAAACTCCCAAGCGGTACTACCGTTCGGAGAGCGGTACTACCGCTTGGAGCGGTACTACCGCTCCGAGAGCGGTACTACCGCTGGGGAGCTTCGGCGGTACTACCGCTGAGGATCACGGTACTACCGCTGGCACCAACCTTAAGCCACAACCACGAAAACAAAGAAAACTCCAAGGAAAACCAGAACTGCCATAACTTCTTCATATGAGCTCCGAATTGAGCAAACTCAAGCTTGTTGGATAGAGCAAGACGAGTAGCATCAAAACAGCGAGAGGTATGCTTAGCAAACAAAGGAGTGAAACCTCCAACCGAGAAGAACCGGCATACCCTCCAACATCGAAAACATCATAGAAGATGCATATGAACTCCATTTTCGATGAACTTGAGCTTGTCAGGAACATGATCAAAAACTCCAAATCTCACAAGGAGAAGAACCAAACAAGAACCAATAAAGATGATGCAAGGATGCAATGGTTTGAGCTCTCTATGAACGATACGATCAAGCAACTCATCGAGAGCCCCCCTTGATAGTACGGCAAACGATCCTATAACCCGGTCTTCCACAACTACCATGAGACCGGTAAAATAGAAAACCTATCAAGGGCAAACCTTTGCCTTGCACATGGTCCACTTGAGCTAGATGATGACGATCTTGACTCCTCAAGTTGGACCACCTTTCTTGATTGCATTGGCGGATGAAGACTAGTTGATTGCTCCCCATACTCTCTGTGGGTGAGCCTCTTCCGCTCATCTTCACAAGTCCATTGTCACCACAATGGACGGCAAGCTTCAAGCACTTGATCTCTTCGTGATGCATCACTTGAACTTGCACACCGCAACCTAACCCCACAAAGAACTCTCACGAAGACCATGGGTTAGCACACAAAGCGTAATGGACAATGCTTACCATACCATGGGATCACTTGATCCCTCTCGGTACATCTTCTACGCTTTGTGAGTTGATCAACTTGATTCACTCTTGACTTAGTCTTGATCAACCTTGAATCTTTCCAACTCTCTTCGTTTGGATGATGTCTTGAAGGTAAACATGAATGATCACACAATCTTCTTCTTCAAGACATGCTAGCAATAAGCTCAACACTCATAAGACCAATCTCTGGATAATTCCTTAATAGCAACTTGGTCATCACTTGGTCATCACAAACTCTCCTTGAAACCAACAAATGGACTCCAAGAAAAGCCTATGGACAAACCCTTCAAATATAACTCAAGGCAACCATTAGTCCATAGAGATTGTCATCAATTGCCAAAACCAAACATGGGGGCACCACATGTTCTTACAATCTCCCCCATTTTGGTAATTGATGACAATCACTTTCAAGAGAGTTTATATAAGGAATTATGCATCACCATGCAATGCAACAACCAATAATGCATGCGTATGAGATGCAATTGCTTAGGAACAAAACCAAAGCAAGGAGAAAACTCTGAAGACTTCTCCACAAAACTCTCTAAAACTTCTCCCCCATTGGCATCGATTGCCAAAATGGGCGAAAAGCTAAGAAGACCAATATAAAAGGTGTTCCTCCCAAAAGTTGTGTATTTCTCAACAAGAGAGTGGAATGCCATACACATATCCAAAGGTAATACTTGGAGGAAGACCAACTATATTGATGCCCAAAGATTGCAACAGAAAGATATGCCACAAAGACATAACAAAGAGAGACACAAGCAATCAGAAGATACCAATTGAAGCAAGCAATCAACGGATATCAATTGAACCAACTAGACCAATGATCCTACATGCCACAAGAATAAAGATATTATGAAAAGCGCAAAGGAGTGTTCTAAAGAAACTAGAGAAGCTCCCCATGATTTGTGCACACATAAGAATTTTTGTGTTTGAATACAAAGTGCACAAAATAGGATCATAGCTCCCCCAAAATCAATAGAAACTAACAACAAGTGCAAGAGAGCATACAGGAAACTAAGCCTAGCGCTTGCAACAAGCACATGGTTGAGCAACATTGTAAAAGAAGCAACTTAAGAATAGGCTCAACCAAAATGATGTGTGTGAGTCATGGCAAAACACATGAGAAGACTAATATACGGATGAGCATAAGCATCAACATAGTCTCGAATGAATGAGATACACGGTGCAAAGCCTTTCATTCTCACACACAACTAGCAAATGGGTTCACAAGCTTTCTAATAAGAAAATAGAGTATGCTTGTGACAACCCGTGGTGAAGATAGACGATGAGAGGCTCATCAAGACGAGGGATACCAATTATGATGGCAAAACCTCGTAAAGATAAGCAAGAGAGAAAAAAAATTCACCACACAAGAGTGCAACAAGATGCAACAATAGAGGACATGCACTCAAGGCAAAAGCTTTCACGGAGCCACCAAAGAAATAACATAAGAAAGACAAGGTGGAGGTGAAAGAAAAGATATCAACTAGAGATGTAATTTCTCTCAAGTGTATAAGGTTCTAGTTAGACAAAATCATGATGATATATATCTACAAAGAGGGATGTACACCAAATAGTTACAACATGAAGGAACAAGATATCCACAAGGAAGTCATAAATATACCAATAAGATATTTGCTTGAAAGCATAGCACTTGGCTTGATATGGTCTTATTGTATATAAATGAAGTCCAAACACACATCCATCAAAGGCATCACAACTAGCAACAAGAGATCATCGTTGGGATGCTTTGAGAAAGGAAACAAATATCACAAGATATGAAATGAATATCATGCCAAGATGCAACCTACACAAGGTTGAATGCAAGAGGAGAAAGCATGAATAGATACTTGTTACGAGATATCATTGGAAGGATGTAGTAGATACCAATTGAAGGTAGATAGTAGTTCATTGATCATCCTTGCTTGACTCCAATATGCACATGGTGACAACACCTTCCTTGTGAGTGAGCCGAGCATCCAATGCATCTCCAAATGTTCCTAGAAGAACAAGACAAACTAAACGGTACCCAAACTCATCGGGACCAAATAGTTAGAAACACCAATACATAGGACAAACTCCACATAAATATGTGCATATAGATATGAAAATGAATTTCATGCACATCTCATCCAAATTGAGACTAGGTGGAGTTTCCCCTATATATTGAGTCAACGAAAGAAAGCATGCCAAATAGAATACATGAAGTAAGTATGCATGCTCAAAACTTTCAAGAACCGATACCAAAAGATAAAGAAATGCCAAGTGAAAAGGATTACCAAATGGAAAAATCATCACTTGGAAGATATCATTAAATATACATCAAGGAATGAGATATCCATTGATACACACTAAATTAAAGATGTCAAACTCCCAAAGAGAGGATGGTTCCAACAAACCAAGCTCCCAACAAAGTTTCATGATGGAACAGGTACCAAAAGAAAACGGCTTGCCTTCCACCAACACACACTTGATAAGGATCACAAGAAGAGTGTTCTAAAGAACATAGGATAGCTCCCCCACGAGTTGTGCATTATAAAGAATTTCCTTTTGAATACAAAATGCACAAGGTGGGATCACCACTTTCACTATATCTAGAAAACACTAGACAAGAACAAGAAATTAACAAGATCCACAAGTGGTATGGAAGACAACGGGAGTTGACACAAACCTTGGCAAGAGAAAAGGCAAATAAAAACAAAATCCAATGTAAAGATGATCAATTAAATTCTACCACACATAAGTGATTACCAATTGTCTAAAGACAAGAAGTATTTGGAAATAATTCCTGGTGGTAGATAGCAAGGATATCCGACATCATCTTCACTCCAAACAAAAAGCAAATTGCAACTTGTAGAGCTAACATGCCACCTAGGAACAAGATAATTTACAATATCAATTATAGGTGACAATATCTCAAATGTACACATTTTCTAGGCTTGTAATATGCACATAGCATATTACTCCCCGTAATGTGATACCAATGAAGAAAACTTAACAAGAGGCAATAAGAGGATCCAACACGAGATAATCAATGGAATTTTAGAATTTGAATTTCTCATGAGAGATACACCACCTAGCGACTAGATAATCTTGAAATATCAATACTAGATGGTATTACTCATGTGCACACATTTATAGGATTGTGAGGTGCACAAAGCACACCACTCCCCCATAATGGATATTACATTAATCTCTCACAAGAGCCAACTAAGAAATAAACAAGATGCACTAAGGCTCAACGAACGAAAGACAAGTACATGATGTGCAAACCAACATACACAAAGGCAATTTGGAGACACATCATATACAAACACATGCAAGGAACAAAACCAAAACATGGAAAGGAGCAAGTAACTTTCAATGTAAACAATTTAAGTACAAGTTACCGCAAGGAGGCACATTGGATATAAGATAGAAACTTGACAACCCAATTGACTTGGCTTGAGACAACAAGAAAGATGAAGTCCCCTTAATTCTTCATAATGTAGCCAAGTCTCCAATGACCTCCAACAACACCTATTGATCAAGTTTGGGCTTGTTGGTCCCCAACCAAGTTGGGTCCTAAGAGGTTAGTCACAATAGGTTTGGCTACCCAAATGGTTCTTTGCTTGACACCACTTTGAGTACCAACAAACTTGGCAAACACATTGCCAACCTTATCCTTACCAAGAGAATAGATATCATCAATAATAATTGGGTTGGATAAGTTACCACTAGTGCATGAAGAAGCGACGTGACCTTTCTCACGGCATAAGTAGCAACGTCTACTCTTCACTTTCTTCTCACTTGATTTCTCAATTTGAGAAGCATTAACTTGAGTCTTCTTGGGAAGAGGCCTTTCTTCAACTTGATGTTGAGCTTGAGATTGAACTTGTGCCCTCTTCCCTTGTTGCTTGACACTAATGGCCTTCTTCTTCAATGGGCAAGATCTAACATGATGCCCTTCGACTTTGCACTTGAAGCAAACAATCTTGGCCGAATTCTTGACTTGTTCTTGGCCCTTCTTCTTGTTCAACTTGGACTTCTTCTTCTTGTTGGAGTTGAATCCAAGTCCACCTTTGTCATTGGGGGATTTTTGCACACTCAAGATATTGTTGAGTGTGGCCTTCCCTTCATGACACTTTTCCAAGTCTTTCTTCAAAGAAGTGACTTGGGCCTTGAGCTCTTTGATTTCCTCTACATGGTTAGTCTCAACACAAGTACTAGAGGAAGTATAAGCTTCATCATTAGAGCAACAAGGCAAGGAAAGCAATTCATCACAAGATGTACCAACATTGTGAGTAGATGAATTACAAGGACTAGCACATGGCAATATACTATTTTGACTAGAAGTAGTGCTAGTATCCAGATGAGGCTCACTAGATGTTACCTTAGCAATCATGGCCTCATGAGCTATCTTTAGCACATTATGGGATACTAGAAGATCATCATGAGAGCTTGTGAGCCTTACATGATTTTCTTCCAACATCCCATAATTGCTAGATAGCAACTCAAATTGAGCCCTTAGCTCAACATTCTCCTTCAATATGGATGCTTCACAAGAGATAGAGTTAGTAGCACAAGCATCATCATTAGCAACAAGAGGAGAAGACAACTTGGCAAGCTCTTTTGAATATGAAGCTTTAAGTTGAGCATGAGACTCGGTGAGTTTGATGAGCTCACTCTTAATGACCCTTGAGCCATTTTCGAGGTGCTCAAAGTCCTCAAGGAGTTTAGCATGCACAACTTCAAGCTCCTCATTTTAGTTTCAAAATCATTGGCCACCTCGAGAGCTCTATCATGAGATTCCCTCACTCTAGATAATTCTAGAGCAAAAGTCTCCTCAAGAGATTCCTTGGTGGTTTGTTCAAGTTCAAGAGCTTGAGAGAGGTCCATAATCTCATTAGCGTAATCACGCTCATGACCTTCCATTTTATCAATGGTGACCTCATGCTCCTCAAGACGAGATTCCAACTCATCAATATATTTCTTGCTCTCAATAGCAATAGACATGATTTCCATGAAGTTGGAACGAGCAATTTTATTTTTAAGAAGAGCTTTAAATATCATTTCCCCCTTAATTTTTAAGGAGGCAACATCATCACTCTCTTCATCATAATCAACATCATCATCACTCTTGCCATCATCAATATCATCACAAGATATATTGGGATTCAAAGTGGGAGATACCTTTGAAGCCTTGGCCATAAGGCAAAATGCAATAGATGATGGTGTAGGATCCCTTGAGGCACCATTAAACACCACATCTTGTTCCATGGAGTGTTGGGTTTCCTCTACATTGTTAGCACAACAATTCGAGGAAATAGATGCATTTTTATCATGGCAACAAGACATAGCAAGCATATCATCATGAGATTTAGTCAAGCAATTTCTACATGATAAGCAAGGACTATCAACACAAGCATGCGAAACATTTGGAGTGCTCGAAGTGTTAAAGCCCAAATAAGGAGCATTGCAATAATATAGTGATGAAGGATCATCCATAATAAGCATACTATCATCATTGCAATGACCAACACTACTCACCATATCATTACCTTGTGGCAAACCACATGTAGGTGAAGTAGAAGAAGTTGAGAAGACTATACGACCGGAGGTGGAGGGAGAACAATCATCCTTACAAATCTTGGACACGCCATATTTATCTTGAAGCTTTGTCCATAACTCATGAGCATCCCGAAACGGCATGAGTTGAAATATTACTACATTGCTCAAAGCATCGAAAAGCACATTAGAAGCTTGAGCATTGAGATAAGAGTTTTTCTCATCCTCTAAAGATAACCTTTGGGGATCCTTTGGAGGAGAAAAACCCATATCTACAATTCGCTCTAAATTTGGGTCCATGACCCTAAAGAGATTAAGCATGCGAATTACCCAAACATCAAAATTTGTGCCATTGAAACTAAGAGTGTCGAGAATCCTAATCCCTAGTCGACATCTTTACTCTCTGGCGGTTAAGCCCATCAAAGAGAGACGAGGCTCGATACCAATTGAAAGATCGAGGATGTCACCTAGAGGGGGTGAATAGGCACTTTAAAATAATTACGGTTTAGGCTTGAACAAATGCGGAATAAACCTAATGGTTAATTTGTCAAGCACAAAACCTACAACAACTAGGCTCACCTATGTGCACCAACAACTTATGCTAAGCAAGATAAGCAACTATGTGATAGCAAGATATATGACAAAGAATAATATGGCTATCACAAAGTAAAGTGCATAAGTAAAGGGCTCGGGTAAGAGATAACCAAGGCACGCGAGACGACGATGTATCCCAAGTTCACACCCTTGCGGATGCTAATCTCCGTTTGGAGCAGTGTGGAGGCACAATGCTCCCCAAGAAGCCACTAGGGCCACAGTAATCTCCTCACGCCCTCGCACAATGCAAGATGCCGTGATTCCACTAAGGGACCCTTGAGGCGGTCACCGAACCCGCATAAATGGCAACCCTTGGGGCGGTCACCGAACCCGTACACTTTGGCAACCCTTGGGGCGGTCACGGAACTCGTCAAATTGCTCAAGGCGATCTCCACAACCTAATTGGAGACCCGACGCTTGCCGGAGCTTTACACCACGCAATAAGCTCAACACTCATAAGACCAATCTCTGGATAATTCCTTAATAGCAACTTGGTCATCACTTGGTCATCACAAACTCTCCTTGAAACCAACAAATGGACTCCAAGAAAAGCCTATGGACAAACCCTTCAAATATAACTCAAGGCAACCATTAGTCCATAGAGATTGTCATCAATTGCCAAAACCAAACATGGGGGCACCACATGTTCTTACAATCTCCCCCATTTTGGTAATTGATGACAATCACTTTCAAGAGAGTTTATATAAGGAATTATGCATCACCATGCAATGCAACAACCAATAATGCATGCGTATGAGATGCAATTGCTTAGGAACAAAACCAAAGCAAGGAGAAAACTCTGAAGACTTCTCCACAAAACTCTCTAAAACTTCTCCCCCATTGGCATCGATTGCCAAAATGGGCGAAAAGCTAAGAAGACCAATATAAAAGGTGTTCCTCCCAAAAGTTGTGTATTTCTCAACAAGAGAGTGGAATGCCATACACATATCCAAAGGTAATACTTGGAGGAAGACCAACTATATTGATGCCCAAAGATTGCAACAGAAAGATATGCCACAAAGACATAACAAAGAGAGACAAGCAATCGAAGATACCAATTGAAGCAAGCAATCAACGGATATCAATTGAACCAACTAGACCAATGATCCTACATGCCACAAGAATAAAGATATTATGAAAAGCGCAAAGGAGTGTTCTAAAGAAACTAGAGAAGCTCCCCATGATTTGTGCACACATAAGAATTTTGTGTTTGAATACAAAGTGCACAAAATAGGATCATAGCTCCCCAAAATCAATAGAAACTAACAACAAGTGCAAGAGAGCATACAGGAAACTAAGCCTAGCGCTTGCAACAAGCACATGGTTGAGCAACATTGTAAAAGAAGCAACTTAAGAATAGGCTCAACCAAAATGATGTGTGTGAGTCATGGCAAAACACATGAGAAGACTAATATACGGATGAGCATAAGCATCAACATAGTCTCGAATGAATGAGATACACGGTGCAAAGCCTTTCATTCTCACACACAACTAGCAAATGGGTTCACAAGCTTTCTAATAAGAAAATAGAGTATGCTTGTGACAACCCGTGGTGAAGATAGACGATGAGAGGCTCATCAAGACGAGGGATACCAATTATGATGGCAAAACCTCGTAAAGATAAGCAAGAGAGAAAAAAAATTCACCACACAAGAGTGCAACAAGATGCAACAATAGAGGACATGCACTCAAGGCAAAAGCTTTCACGGAGCCACCAAAGAAATAACATAAGAAAGACAAGGTGGAGGTGAAAGAAAAGATATCAACTAGAGATGTAATTTCTCTCAAGTGTATAAGGTTCTAGTTAGACAAAATCATGATGATATATATCTACAAAGAGGGATGTACACCCGAAATAGTTACAACATGAAGGAACAAGATATCCACAAGGAAGTCATAAATATACCAATAAGATATTTGCTTGAAAGCATAGCACTTGGCTTGATATGGTCTTATTGTATATAAATGAAGTCCAAACACACATCCATCAAAGGCATCACAACTAGCAACAAGAGATCATCGTTGGGATGCTTTGAGAAAGGAAACAAATATCACAAGATATGAAATGAATATCATGCCAAGATGCAACCTACACAAGGTTGAATGCAAGAGGAGAAAGCATGAATAGATACTTGTTACCGAGATATCATTGGAAGGATGTAGTAGATACCAATTGAAGGTAGATAGTAGTTCATTGATCATCCTTGCTTGACTCCAATATGCACATGGTGACAACACCTTCCTTGTGAGTGAGCCGAGCATCCAATGCATCTCCAAATGTTCCTAGAAGAACAAGACAAACTAAACGGTACCCAAACTCATCGGGACCAAATAGTTAGAAACACCAATACATAGGACAAACTCCACATAAATATGTGCATATAGATATGAAAATGAATTTCATGCACATCTCATCCAAATTGAGACTAGGTGGAGTTTCCCCTATATATTGAGTCAACGAAAGAAAGCATGCCAAATAGAATACATGAAGTAAGTATGCATGCTCAAAACTTTCAAGAACCGATACCAAAAGATAAAGAAATGCCAAGTGAAAAGGATTACCAAATGGAAAAATCATCACTTGGAAGATATCATTAAATATACATCAAGGAATGAGATATCCATTGATACACACTAAATTAAAGATGTCAAACTCCCAAAGAGAGGATGGTTCCAACAAACCAAGCTCCCAACAAAGTTTCATGATGGAACAGGTACCAAAAGAAAACGGCTTGCCTTCCACCAACACACACTTGATAAGGATCACAAGAAGAGTGTTCTAAAGAACATAGGATAGCTCCCCCACGAGTTGTGCATTATAAAGAATTTCCTTTTGAATACAAAATGCACAAGGTGGGATCACCACTTTCACTATATCTAGAAAACACTAGACAAGAACAAGAAATTAACAAGATCCACAAGTGGTATGGAAGACAACGGAGTTGACACAAACCTTGGCAAGAGAAAAGGCAAATAAAACAAAATCCAATGTAAAGATGATCAATTAAATTCTACCACACATAAGTGATTACCAATTGTCTAAAGACAAGAAGTATTTGGAAATAATTCCTGGTGGTAGATAGCAAGGATATCCGACATCATCTTCACTCCAAACAAAAAGCAAATTGCAACTTGTAGAGCTAACATGCCACCTAGGAACAAGATAATTTACAATATCAATTATAGGTGACAATATCTCAAATGTACACATTTTCTAGGCTTGTAATATGCACATAGCATATTACTCCCCCGTAATGTGATACCAATGAAGAAAACTTAACAAGAGGCAATAAGAGGATCCAACACGAGATAATCAATGGAATTTTTAGAATTTGAATTTCTCATGAGAGATACACCACCTAGCGACTAGATAATCTTGAAATATCAATACTAGATGGTATTACTCATGTGCACACATTTATAGGATTGTGAGGTGCACAAAGCACACCACTCCCCCATAATGGATATTACATTAATCTCTCACAAGAGCCAACTAAGAAATAAACAAGATGCACTAAGGCTCAACGAACGAAAGACAAGTACATGATGTGCAAACCAACATACACAAAGGCAATTTGGAGACACATCATATACAAACACATGCAAGGAACAAAACCAAAACATGGAAAGGAGCAAGTAACTTTCAATGTAAACAATTTAAGTACAAGTTACCGCAAGGAGGCACATTGGATATAAGATAGAAACTTGACAACCCAATTGACTTGGCTTGAGACAACAAGAAAGATGAAGTCCCCTTAATTCTTCATAATGTAGCCAAGTCTCCAATGACCTCCAACAACACCTATTGATCAAGTTTGGGCTTGTTGGTCCCCAACCAAGTTGGGTCCTAAGAGGTTAGTCACAATAGGTTTGGCTACCCAAATGGTTCTTTGCTTGACACCACTTTGAGTACCAACAAACTTGGCAAACACATTGCCAACCTTATCCTTACCAAGAGAATAGATATCATCAATAATAATTGGGTTGGATAAGTTACCACTAGTGCATGAAGAAGCGACGTGACCTTTCTCACGGCATAAGTAGCAACGTCTACTCTTCACTTTCTTCTCACTTGATTTCTCAATTTGAGAAGCATTAACTTGAGTCTTCTTGGGAAGAGGCCTTTCTTCAACTTGATGTTGAGCTTGAGATTGAACTTGTGCCCTCTTCCCTTGTTGCTTGACACTAATGGCCTTCTTCTTCAATGGGCAAGATCTAACATGATGCCCTTCGACTTTGCACTTGAAGCAAACAATCTTGGCCGAATTCTTGACTTGTTCTTGGCCCTTCTTCTTGTTCAACTTGGACTTCTTCTTCTTGTTGGAGTTGAATCCAAGTCCACCTTTGTCATTGGGGGATTTTTGCACACTCAAGATATTGTTGAGTGTGGCCTTCCCTTCATGACACTTTTCCAAGTCTTTCTTCAAAGAAGTGACTTGGGCCTTGAGCTCTTTGATTTCCTCTACATGGTTAGTCTCAACACAAGTACTAGAGGAAGTATAAGCTTCATCATTAGAGCAACAAGGCAAGGAAAGCAATTCATCACAAGATGTACCAACATTGTGAGTAGATGAATTACAAGGACTAGCACATGGCAATATACTATTTTGACTAGAAGTAGTGCTAGTATCCAGATGAGGCTCACTAGATGTTACCTTAGCAATCATGGCCTCATGAGCTATCTTTAGCACATTATGGGATACTAGAAGATCATCATGAGAGCTTGTGAGCCTTACATGATTTTCTTCCAACATCCCATAATTGCTAGATAGCAACTCAAATTGAGCCCTTAGCTCAACATTCTCCTTCAATATGGATGCTTCACAAGAGATAGAGTTAGTAGCACAAGCATCATCATTAGCAACAAGAGGAGAAGACAACTTGGCAAGCTCTTTTGAATATGAAGCTTTAAGTTGAGCATGAGACTCGGTGAGTTTGATGAGCTCACTCTTAATGACCCTTGAGCCATTTTCGAGGTGCTCAAAGTCCTCAAGGAGTTTAGCATGCACAACTTCAAGCTCCTCATTTTTAGTTTCAAAATCATTGGCCACCTCGAGAGCTCTATCATGAGATTCCCTCACTCTAGATAATTCTAGAGCAAAAGTCTCCTCAAGAGATTCCTTGGTGGTTTGTTCAAGTTCAAGAGCTTGAGAGAGGTCCGCAATCTCATTAGCGTAATCACGCTCATGACCTTCCATTTTATCAATGGTGACCTCATGCTCCTCAAGACGAGATTCCAACTCATCAATATATTTCTTGCTCTCAATAGCAATAGACATGATTTCCATGAAGTTGGAACGAGCAATTTTATTTTTAAGAAGAGCTTTAAATATCATTTCCCCCTTAATTTTTAAGGAGGCAACATCATCACTCTCTTCATCATAATCAACATCATCATCACTCTTGCCATCATCAATATCATCACAAGATATATTGGGATTCAAAGTGGGAGATACCTTTGAAGCCTTGGCCATAAGGCAAAATGCAATAGATGATGGTGTAGGATCCCTTGAGGCACCATTAAACACCACATCTTGTTCCATGGAGTGTTGGGTTTCCTCTACATTGTTAGCACAACAATTCGAGGAAATAGATGCATTTTTATCATGGCAACAAGACATAGCAAGCATATCATCATGAGATTTAGTCAAGCAATTTCTACATGATAAGCAAGGACTATCAACACAAGCATGCGAAACATTTGGAGTGCTCGAAGTGTTAAAGCCCAAATAAGGAGCATTGCAATAATATAGTGATGAAGGATCATCCATAATAAGCATACTATCATCATTGCAATGACCAACACTACTCACCATATCATTACCTTGTGGCAAACCACATGTAGGTGAAGTAGAAGAAGTTGAGAAGACTATACGACCGGAGGTGGAGGGAGAACAATCATCCTTACAAATCTTGGACACGCCATATTTATCTTGAAGCTTTGTCCATAACTCATGAGCATCCCGAAACGGCATGAGTTGAAATATTACTACATTGCTCAAAGCATCGAAAAGCACATTAGAAGCTTGAGCATTGAGATAAGAGTTTTTCTCATCCTCTAAAGATAACCTTTGGGGATCCTTTGGAGGAGAAAAACCCATATCTACAATTCGCTCTAAATTTGGGTCCATGACCCTAAAGAGATTAAGCATGCGAATTACCCAAACATCAAAATTTGTGCCATTGAAACTAAGAGTGTCAGAGAATCCTAATCCCCTAGTCGACATCTTTACTCTCTGGGCGGTTAAGCCCATCAAAGAGAGACGAGGCTCTGATACCAATTGAAAGATCGAGGATGTCACCTAGAGGGGGGGGTGAATAGGCACTTTAAAATAATTACGGTTTAGGCTTGAACAAATGCGGAATAAACCTAATGGTTAATTTGTCAAGCACAAAACCTACAACAACTAGGCTCACCTATGTGCACCAACAACTTATGCTAAGCAAGATAAGCAACTATGTGATAGCAAGATATATGACAAAGAATAATATGGCTATCACAAAGTAAAGTGCATAAGTAAAGGGGCTCGGGTAAGAGATAACCAAGGCACGCGGAGACGACGATGTATCCCGAAGTTCACACCCTTGCGGATGCTAATCTCCGTTTGGAGCAGTGTGGAGGCACAATGCTCCCCAAGAAGCCACTAGGGCCACCGTAATCTCCTCACGCCCTCGCACAATGCAAGATGCCGTGATTCCACTAAGGGACCCTTGAGGGCGGTCACCGAACCCGTACAAATGGCAACCCTTGGGGCGGTCACCGAACCCAGACACTTTGGCAACCCTTGGGGCGGTCACGGAACCCGTCAAATTGCTCAGGCGATCTCCACAACCTAATTGGAGACCCCGACGCTTGCCCGGAGCTTTACACCACAATGATTGAGCTCCGAACACCACCAACCGACTAGGGCGCCCAAGCACCCAAGAGGAACAAGCTCAAGGGCACCAAGCACCCAAGAGTAATAAGCTTCTCAACTTGTAACTTCCACGTATCACCGTGGAAAACTCAAACCGATGCACAAATGCAATGGCAAGGGCACACAGAGTGCCCAAGTCCTTCTCTCTCAAATCCCACCAAAGCAACTAATGCTAGGGAAGAAAATGAGAGGAAGAACAAGAAGGAGAACACCAAGAACTCCAAGAACTAGATCCAAGGGGTTCCCCTCACATAGAGGAGAAAGTGATTGGTGGAAATGTGGATCTAGATCTCCTCTCTCTTTTCCCCCAAAAACTAGCAAGAATCCATGGAGGGATTGAGAGATAGCAAGCTCGGAGAAGGTCAACAATGGGGGAAGAACACGAGCTCAAAGGATAAGGTTCAATGGGGAAGAAGACCCCCTTTTATAGGAGGGGGAAAATCCAACCGTTACCCCACTGAATATCCCCGCACAGAGCGGTACTACCGCTAGGGAAGGGCGGTACTACCGCTCCGGGCGGTACTACCGCTCAACCCAGCGGTACTGCCGCGCTGCCACGACCCTGACCCCAGGGCGGTACTACCGCTAGGGAAGAGCGGTACTACCGCTTAGGGCGGTACTACCGCTCCTACTACCTCTCTTAGTGCCGCAAGACCCGACACGAAAAACTTCGTTTGAGAATCGAGGCGGAAGTAGCCCAGACGCACAGCGGTACTACGGCCGAAACTCCCAAGCGGTACTACCGTTCGGAGAGCGGTACTACCACTGGGGAGCTTCGGCGGTACTACCGCTGAGGATCACGGTACTACCGCTGGCACCAACCTTAAGCCACAACCACGAAAACAAAGAAAACTCCAAGGAAAACCAAAACTGCCATAATTTCTTCATATGAGCTCCGAATTGAGCAAACTCAAGCTTGTTGGATAGAGCTCCGAATTGACCATGCTTACCATACCATGGGATCGCTTGATCCCTCTCGGTACATCTTCTATGCTTTGTGTGTTGATCAACTTGATTCATTCTTTGACTTAGTCTTGATCAACCTTGAATCTTTCCAACTCTCTTCATTTGGATGATGTCTTGAAGGTAAACATGAGTGATCACACAATCTTCTTCTTCAAGACATGCTTGCAATAAGCTCAACACTCATAAGACCAATCTCTGGATAATTCCTTAATAGCAACTTGTTCATCACAAACTCTCCTTGAAACCAACAAATGGACTCCAAGAAAAGCCTATGGACAAACCCTTCAAATATAACTCAAGGCAACCATTAGTCCATAGAGATTGTCATCAATTGCCAAAACCAAACATGGGGGCACCACATGTTCTTACACAAGCGCTACTACTACAATTGCCACAGTGTTGCCTCCAAGCTAGATATAGTAGTAGCGCCCTTATTCCGAACGCGCTACTGCTAAAGTAATTAGTAGCAGTGTTTTTCCCCAAAACTCACCGCTGCTAAGTATCACCCCTGGCGACTAATTAAGTTTAGTCCCATACTGCTAAGCGAACAAGATGTCTACCACCTTAAATATGTTACTTCCCAAACTATCTCGAGCACTTGTTCTTCATTGAACTATATGTGTAGGATTTGTGGCTGCAATATGAATCATTGCCTGTACCTATACAGGTACAGTGAGGATTCATGTTGACTATTTAGATTCTACACAAAAAGATCAATGATGACCAATGTATATTTTTGATGTTTTTACATGCTTAGACTTAGCAGTAGCGTTTTTTCTTGACAAAGCGCTGCTGGTATAGGTCTTAGCAGTAGCGCCCTCCCCGTACCCGCGCTACTGCTAAAGCAAAACAAAACACACGGCTCGGCTGCACCCTCCCCCCCCCCCCCCCGCATGCTCATCTCTCAATCGTCTCCCTCCGCCCGACGCCGGCAGCTGCGGTTAGGGTTTCTCCTCCACCACCGCCGCCGCAGGTAATGCTCCTCCCCCTCTTGCCACCCCTCCACTGCTCCTCCACCCTCTCTCTGCCCACTCTGTCGCTGCCCGCGAGCTCTGTCTGGGCGCCTTTGGCCGACTGCCCTCGATCCCCTCGCCGGCCGCTGTCATCGCCCCCTCTCGTAGGAAAGTCACCGGCCTTCCCCTCGTAAGCACCCCCGACCGAGGTCACCATGCCATCCCCCCTCCTCGACAGCACCCCCCGAGGGCTGCCCTACCTAGATGCAGCGAGGGCTTACGAATTTCATATGGATAACTAGATGCTTTTGTTTTTCTGTAATAAGTTATTTTTTGCAAAATGTAGGTGCCAATTTAGTTGAAATGCTTTGGTAGGTGGTACCATGATCTGCTAGATATTGGTTTTGATACAAGTATTTAGTTTGCCAGTGCTAAGTTAATCACAATTAAATTTGCCACTTGTTTTTTTAATCAGTTATCTTAGGCAATAGGGGCCAAATTAGATGAAATGTGTCTTGGTAGGTGGTACCTTGATTTGGTAGATAACTTATTACAGATCTTAGGATTATACCTTTGGTAGGGGCAATATAGTTTTTTCGGCAATAGGTGCCACTGAAATGCTTTCGTAGGTGATACCTTGTCATCGTGTATGTTACTAGATCTTAGGATTATAATTGTCCATCAAATTGCTTCTTGCAGAAGAATCTCTTCATCCAATTGAGAGCTTGTTGTTTACTTTTTGGATTCGGGTTCCACTATGAAAATATAACTGAAGAAGTACCAAAAATAGCACATGCTATTGTTTTTCTTTCCTGTGAAGATCGTTAATCCTTTGCTCATATTGCTTTAGGAAAATGGCTCCACCACCAACACCACCATGTCGACTGTGCAAGTCAAGGTGCGCCAGCAGCCTTGCAACTGGTAAGTTGTTCGGCATCTACTTCCAGCCGATTTTTCGTCATGCGGCGGTAAGAAATTATATGAAATGTAACCATTATTTTATTTTTAGTGTTGGCATTACTGCATTGTGTCATTTTGCTTATTTTACACAGATCGTCCCATGCAATGTGAGGTTGAAATTCAACAAGCCGACAGGAGACACTGTGACATTTGAGGCTCCTGGGGGGTCGTACACTATGGAGGTCAAGAAAGAACGCAATATGTCGCGGATTGGAGGAGATGGATGGGCCCATTTCCTCGCCCGCATGCGTCTTACTGGTAGTGAGTTGATCAGCTTGTCCTTCAGAGCAGAAAGACCCAAGCTGGCTGTCATTTATATCAACCTGGTGGAAGATGATGAAGATGATGAAGATGATGAAGATAATGAGGACCCACTCGATAAAGATGATGAGGACCCAGTTGATGAAGATGATGAGGACCCACTTCATGAAGCCATCGTAGCTCAAAGAATGAGGTTGAGCGAGGAGGAGGTGTCCAACCTGTGGGACATAATTCCGCCATGTGCTGACTTTGTCGGGGTGCCATTCGTGACCCGCCTGACAAGTACCATGGCTGATCGACATGATATGGTATGTTATACTTACAAATGCAAATTATCCGATGAAATACTTAGTGTAGAGTCCAATGATATGGTATGTTGTGTGGAATCTAGTCAATGATATGTTTTAGTGTAGAGTTCGATCACATGCTTATTAGTGTAGAATCTAAGGAACTATTAATAGTGTAGATAATCCATATATACTTATTTGCAAGAGTATGTGTGAGGCTATTTATTAATTGATATGTTTTTCTTATTCAGAAATTGGCAAAGAGCCTATCTGTGAGTTATGGTATCGAGCCTGATGAAGAAGGCTCAGCTGGACTACGCCTTATCGCAAGGGGCTCCGTCACAACCGGCCTCGGTTGGGCGGAAGAAATTCCTCGATGGAAAGAATCTTCGTGTTGGACAGGCCATCCTAATTACTATCAGGAACACCAACCGCCCAGGCTTGAGGATGATGATTGTCTTCGATATCATCTAGAACTACATATGTGTGTGTGTGGCTATATCATCTAGAACTACATATGATGATCGTCGTCGATATCATCTAGAACTACATATGATGATCGTCGTCGATATCATCTAGAACTACATATGATGATCGTCGTCGATATCATCTAGAACTACATATGATGATCGTCGTCGATATGACCTTGTACTGCTTGAGGATGCATGTTGACTATGCATGAAATTGTTATCTAGTACTCCCTTCGTTCCAAATTACTCGTCGTGGTTTCAACTAAAACCACGACGAGTAATTTGGAACGGAGAGAGGACTACCTAGTACTTATAATGGTTTATGAATTTGATATCTAGTAGTACCTAGTATCTGAAGATTGCAGTTTATTGGAACCGAGAGGGAAAGGGTGCAACGGGAAAATGATGAAAGATATAGCAGTAGCGAGGGACAAGGAAATCGCTACAACTAACTAATAGTAGCGCGTTCCGCAAAAGCGCTGCTGATATCGTCAACAGTAGTAGCGCGGGTGCGGACCGCGCTACTACTATAAGTTAGTTGTAGCGCCGTATTAGTAGCGCGGCCACCCCCGCTGCTGCTAGCCTCAAAACCCGTGCTACTACTAGGGTTTTCCCTAGTAGTGTTAACTTTGGTGATGAGTTTCATGAGTTTAATTTTTCCAAGTTTAGTAGAAATCATCATGAAAAAGAATTGGCCTAGTAAGGATGAATTAATTGGTCTTGCTTCTATTGTTGTGCCACCTACTGATCCTTTAGAACAATACTTGCTAGACCATGAGAATGATTTACATATGCATGAAAGAAATGAAATAGATAAGATCTTCTTTGAACAACATCCTCTACTTAAACACAATTTGCCTATTGAAACTCTTGGAGGTCCTCCTCCACCTAAGGGTGAACCTGTGTTTGAATTAAAACAATTGCTAGACACTTTGAAATATCCTTATCTTGATGAAAAGAAGATATATCTTGTTGTTATCAGTGCTAACCTTTCAGAACATGAAGAAGAAAGATTATAGAAAGTTCTAAGGAAGCACCGAGCTGCTATTGGATATACTCTTGATGATTTAAAGGGCATTAGTCCCACTCTATGTTAACACAAAATTAATATGGAACCTGATGCAAAACCAGTTGTTAATCATCAACGTCGGTTAAATCCAAAGATGAAAGAAGTGGTAAGAACAGAAATATTAAAACTTTTGGAAGCAGGTATAATCTATCCTATAGCTGATAGTAAATGGGTAAGTCCTGTTCATTGTGTCCCTAAGAAGGGAGATATTACTGTTGTTCCTAATTATAATAATGAGCTTATTCCATAAAGAATTGTCATGGGCTATACAATGGTAATTGATTATAGAAAATTAAATAAATCTACTAGAAAAGATCATTACCCTCTGCCTTTTATTGATCAAATGTAGAAATACTACCTAAGCACACACATTTTTGCTTCCTTGATGGATACTCTGGCTTTTCACAAATACCTGTTTTACAACCTGATCAAGAAAAAGACCACTTTTACTTGTCCTTTTGGAACTTTTGCTTATAGACGTATGCCTTTGGGTTTATGTAATGCAGCTGCTACCTTTCAAAGATGTATGACTGCTATATTCCTTTTGGGAAAAGATTGTTGAGGTTTTCATGGATGACTTTTCTGTTTATTGGAAGTCCTTTGATGATTGTTTAAGCAATCTTGAGCAATTTTTGCAGAGATGTGAACAAACAAATCTTGTCTTGAATTGGGAGAAGTGTCACTTTATGGTTAATGAGGGCATTGTCTTGGGTCATAAAATTTCTGAAAGAGGTATTGAAGTGGACCAAGCTAAGGTTGATGCAATTGAAAAAATGACATGTCCTAAGGACATCAAAGGTATTCGTAGTTTCCTAGGTCATGCTGGGTTCTATAGGAGATTTATTAAAGACTTCCCTAAAATTTCTAGGCCTCTCACTAGTCTTTTGCAAAAGGATGTTCTTTTCGTTTTTGATGATGATTGTTTAGAAGCATTTGAAACACTCAAGAAAGCCTTAATTTCTTCACCTATTGTTCAACCACCTGATTGGAACTTGCCTTTTTGAAATTGTGATGCTAGTGATTATGATGTTGGTGTTGTTCTAGGATAAAGAGTTGTTAAGAAATTGAATGTTATTCACTATGCTAGTAAAACTCTAGACAGTGCTCAAAGAAATTATGCTACTACTGAAAAAGAATTTCTAGCAGTGGTGTTTGCTTGTGATAAATTTAGACCTTATATTGTTGATTCCAAAGTAACTGTTCACACAGACCATGCTGCTATTAAATATCTTATGGAAAAGAAAGATGCTAAATCTAGACTTATTCGTTGGGTTCTCTTGTTACAAGAATTTGATTTACATATTATGGATAGAAAAGGAGCTAAGAACCCCGTAGCAGACAACTTGTCTAGGCTTGAAAATGTGCTTGATGACCCACTACCTATTGATGATAGTTTTCCTTATGAGCAGTTAGCTGCAATAAATGTTGCTAATAGTACTCCTTGGTATGTTGATTATGCTAATTACGTTGTTGCTAAATATTTACCTCCTAGCTTTACATACCAACAAAAGAAAAAATTCTTCTATGATTTAAGACATTACTTTTGGGATGACCCACATCTTTAAAAAGAAGGAGTACATGGTATTATTAGACGTTGTGTACCTGATCATGAATAGGGACAAATCCTACGGAAATGTCATGGAGGGCATCATACTGGGGATAGAACTGCTCACAAGGTATTGCAATCTGGATTTTATTGGCCTACTCTCTTCAAGGATGCCCATAAGTTTGTCTCATCTTGTGATGAATGCCAAAGAATAGGTAATATTGGTAAGCGCCATGAAATGTCTATGAATTATTCACTTCCTGTTAAACCATTTCATGTTTGGGGATTTGATTACATGGGACCTTTTCCTTCCTCTAATGGGTATACACATATTTTGGTTGCTGTTGATTATGTTACTAAATGGATAGAAGCTATTCCAACTAGTAGTGTCGATCACAACACCTCTATTAAAATGCTTAAGGAAGTTATTTTCCCAAGGTTTGTACTCCCTAGATAGTTAATTACTGATGGTGGTTCACACTTTATTCATGGTGCTTTTCGTAAAATGCTTGCCAAGTATGATGTTAACCATAGAATTGCATCACCTTATCATCCTCAGTCTAGTGGTCAAGTTGAACTTAATAATAGGGAAATAAAATTAATTTTGCAAAAGACTGTCAATAGGTCCAGGAAGAATTGGACTAACAAATTAGATGATGCACTTTGGGCTTATAGAACCGCATATAAAAAATCCTATGGATATGTCTCCTTATAAAATGGCTTATGGAAAAGCTTGTCATTTGCCTCTTGAGTTAGAACATAAAGCATACTGGGCAATTAAAGAACTCAACTATGATTTCAAACTTGTAGGTGAAAAGAGGTTATTTGATATTAGCTCTTTAGATGAATGGAGAACCCAGGCTTATGAAAATGCAAAATTATTCAAAGAGAAAGTTAAAAGATGGCATGACAAAAGAATCCAAAAGCGTGAGTTCAAAGTCAGAGAATATGTTCTTTTGTACAATTCTCGTTTTAGATGTTTTGCAGGAAAGCTCCTCTTGAAATGGGAAGGCCCATATGTCATCGAGGAGGTTTACCGGTGTGGAGCCATCAAAAGAAATAATTTGGAAGGCACCAACCCGAAGGTTGTCAACAGGCAACGAATAAAGCATTATATCTCATGTACGCCTATTAATGTTGAAAGTAATATTATCCAAACTTTGACACCGGAAGAACACATAAAAGAGTTCTTCCGGAACACCCCAGAATTGTCAAAATAAGGAGGTACATCGGTAAGTAAACGGTCTCCGAAAAATCTGCAAAAATATTTTAATAGAGAAACTCCCAGGAGACGTCCCCTGGTGGGCATAAGACACCAAGGCGCGCCCAGGCGGGTTGTGCCCACCTGGGGCATCTTCCGGACTCTGTTTTTCTTCTGTATACTTGTCCTGCAAGATAAAAATTCTATATATACTTCCCGAACCTGTTAACCACCGTATCGCAAAGAAATCCTCTGTTCTCTTTTCTTGCTATTCCTGGTCAGATTTATCAAGCAAGGAAGCTACCGTAAATCAGACAGCACAAGCACGGCTAGCCGAGGAGGAAGAAGCTTCTTCACCACCAAAGGATAACTGATTATCGGGTATGGGCACTCCCCTTGGCTTCCGCCAAGCTTGGGGGAGGTGCCCCGATATCGTATCACCCCACTATCCTTTTGCTTTTACTTATCTTAGTTTGATCTTTTTGCTTTAGATGAAATAAAGTTAGTTCGATCCTTTCTTATTCTAGAGTCTGCTTAGTGATCTATCCTCGTAATCGTGTGCAAGTTTTATAATAAAGTTAGTCTGAGTTTTGCTTTCTTTACTTTCATGTTGCAAAAGAAAAGAAATAAGAAAGGAAAAAAATAAATAAATAAAAGAAAGGAAATAAATCAATAAGATCATATACTAATCCTATGGTAGGTGATAGCACCACATAAGGAAAAGTAAAAGTAGGAAATTTTATTAGAGATTGACAAACAAAGTATCAGTCAATGATGCAACTCGTGAAAGAATTAATAAGGGAAGAGAAGACCCACATATAAATATACTATCCTAAAAATCATTTGTGATTGTGAGCCCTCAGAAAAATATTATATGCCAAAAAAATTGACGTTGGACAAGGAAGACAACATAATGATTTATGTATATTTATATTCACATAGAAGTCATATTGGCATAGATCCTTTAACATGTGATGCTTGCCCCCTATCTTTGCTAGCCAAAAATTATGCACCAAGTAGAGATACTACTTGTGCATCCAAAACCCTTAAAGCTAGTATTGCTAGCCAAAAATTCCTGTTAGACTAAAGGATCATGCTAAAGCTTCAACTGTTGTTCGTAAGAGTAATGCTAAAACACCTACACCCGCGGAGAAAATTAAAGTTGAACCTAGTATTGCTATGGTCAAATATCTCTTGGTCGATAATATTGGGGCATGTTATTTATTTTTTTGATGAAGCTGCTAGAATTGCTAAACCCGATACTAAAAATAAACATAGACCTATTGTTGGCATGTCTATTGTTTCTGTTAAAATAGGAGATCATGGTTATCATGGCTTATGTGATGTGGGTGCTAGTATGAGTGCAATACCTCATTGCTTATACAAAGAAATTATGCATGATATTGCACCTGCTGAGATAAAAGATATCTAGTAGTGACTTTAGGTTCTCGTAACTACTTCCTCCCAGAGAGCCCTTCGTTCCAGATGATTGCTACATCTTGAGCTTGTGTTGGTTTTCCTTGAAGAGGAAAGGGTGATGCAGCAATAGTAGCGTAATTATTTCCCTCAGTTTTTAAGAACCAAGGTATCAATCCAGTAGGAGGCTCCTCAAAAGTCCCACGCACCTACACAAGCAAACAAAGAACTTGCAACCAATGCAATAAAGGGGTTGTCAATCCCTTCAAGGCCACTTGCGAAAGTGAGATCTGATAGAGATAGTATGATAAGATAAATATATTTTTGGTATTTTATAATATAGATTGGAAAAGTAAAGATGCAAATAAAAGTAGATTGAAAGCTTATATGATAAAAGATAGACCCGGGGGCCATAGGTTTCACTAGTGGCTTCTCTCAAGATAGCATAAGTATTACGGTGGGTGAACAAATTACTGTCGAGCAATTGATAGAAAAGCGAATAATTATGAGATTATCTAGGCATGATCATGTATATAGGCATCACGTCCACGACAAGTAGACCGACTCCTGCCTGCATCTACTACTATTACTCCACACATCGACCGCTATCCAGCATGCATCTAGAGTATTAAGTTCATAAGAACAGAGAAAGATGACATGATGTAGAGGGATAAAGTCATGCAATATGATATAAACCCCATCTTTTTATCCTTGATGGGAACAATACAATACGTGCCTTGTTGCCCCTGCTGTCACTGGGAAAGGACACCGCAAGATTGAACGCAAAGCTAAGCACTTCTCCCATTGCAAGAAAGATCAATCTAGTAGGCCAAACCAAACTGATAATTCGAAGAGACTTGCAAAGATAACTCAATAATACATAAAAGAATTCAGAGGAGATTCAAATATTTCTCATAGATAAACTTGATCATAAACCCACAATTCATCGGATCTCGACAAACACACCGCAAAAAGAGTTACATCGAATAGATCTCCAAGAAGATCGAGGAGAACATGGTATTGAGATCCAAAAAGAGAGAAGAAGCCATCTAGCTAATAACTATGGACCCGAAGGTCTGTGGTAAACTACTCACAACTCATCGGAGGGGCTATGGTGTTGATGTAGAAGCCCTCCGTGGTTGATTCCCCCTCCGGTGGAGCGCCGGTGAAGGCTCCAAGATGGGATCTCGCAGATACAGAAGGTTACGGCGGTGGAAATTGTTTTTCGTTGGCTCCCCTGTTGTTTTCGGGGTACGTGGGTATATATAGGAGGAAGAAGTAGGTCGGTGGCCGCCCAAGGGGCCCACGAGATAGGGGGGCGCCCTGTAGGGGTGGGCGCGCCCTCCACCCTCGTGGCCGCCTCAGCTACTTCTTGGCTTGCACTCCAAGTCCTCTGGATCATGTTTGTTCCAAAAATCACGCTCCCGAAGGTTTCATTCTGTTTGGACTCCGTTTGATATTCCTTTTCTTCGAAATACTGAAATAGGCAAAAAAACAGCAATACGGGCTGGTCCTCCGGTTAGTAGGTTAGTCCCAAAAATGATATAAATGTGTAAAGTAAAGCCCATAAACATCCAAAACGGGTAATATAATAGCATGGAACAATCAAAAATTATAGATACGTTGGAGACGTATCAATGATCGCCTGCTTCATCAGAAGATTCCGAAGATAATATTGGATGTTTTCCCGAGACCCTTGTTCCCTTCACCTTTGCAATTCCCTACCATTGATATATCCATGTGAATAACGACATACACTTGTCGTTCATAAAATCATTCCCAGTTGCTCTTGTTACTACAACATGCCCTGAAATACTCTCTGTTGTCCTGAAAATCATTTGAGCTTGCATCCTTGAAGTTCATTACCGCATGAAAGCCCTTACGAATTATTTCTCACACTTACTGGGGATCCGTTCAACCCCAATTGTTCATGTGTTTCACAAAATTCTTCCAAATAGAATTTGATCTTCTAAAAATCCTCAACATCCCATTGATCCTGAATTTATTGCCTTCCTGCATTCTAGTTAATTCCATAAGTCTATACATCTCCGTTGACATCCCTTGTCACTATCATTTTGAGTACCTTGATTCAATATGTTATGACTACTCGCAATCATCAATATTAACTAGAATTCATCCCTTTGGCTAAGACGCCACTCTAGACATGAGCTGGTTCTCAGCAAATCGAACTTTGATTGATTGTCGATCTATATCTATTCAACATATCCATACTTGATCAGATTGTCTGCTTCTCAGGAAATCATGATGCCTTTGTTATTGAAACATCAAATTATTCAGATGTTCTATAAACCGATGCATTTGCATTCTTTCTTCCTTTGATTGAGTACCAATACTCACATCAGGCTACGTTGATGATCACCATATCCCTTGTTGGATAATTAGCTGACAGTATCCTTCATATTTAATCACCTTTTGAGTTCTTTCTCTGATACATAATGCCGTTGGTAAACTATATTCCGTGCTTTGTCCACCATGCTCTAGGTTGTGTTGTTTATTCCTGAAGTTTGTGGTATATGTTCCTAAGCTGCCTCGATTGGTTAAACCAATGCCTTCCCTAATCCGTGTGAACTCGGAAGATTTCACGGGTTATACTCATCTGGTATTTCGCCAGGTAAAAATTTCAACACTAATGCCATTTTCAAAACATGAAGTGAATGTAAGAGTATGCATTAAAGAAGTGGGAGTCGACCTTGAACTTTGTGTTCATGCCCGTGGACCCGATGTGGACCTTATCATGGAAGCTTCTTACAAAACATTTAATCATTTGAATAATTCTTCCGTTGCTTTGATTCCATTTCTTAGACAAGTTAAAGTGCTTGCCTTCTACAGATCAATACACTAGTCTAACATGTTGATCTACCCTCGATTTTATCCTATAGTATCTTGAGAATATCATGGAACTACATAACTTCTTATGAGTTCTTCATCAACTATTATTTATCACCAATTCTAGTTTTTCCTGGGTACTGAGTCGTTAGACACTCAAGGACAGCGATAACTGAATCGAGTCCGCACTGCGGATCAACAACTCCTAGTAATCTTCATTACTTACGATTTTTGTACTCGATCATGCTAATCCCAGTCGATTGGTACATCATCATCGTCATGCTAAATGCTTGACCGTACTACCTATGTCCTTCATCTCCCGAACACAATTTCAACATCACACTAAGCTCACATCAAGCTTTCAACTTCATGTTGATGGCCTTGAAAGGCAATTTCGATTCCGAGCTTGCAATCTTATATGTGGTTCTGATAACTTTTTGCTTCGCCATTTCTTTTGCTTGTTGTCGTCGTTGATCGATGACATCTTTAGGAAACCTCTCCACAAATGTGTCATGATTATCATCAACAATCTGAACTCTTCCAGGTTATCAATCGAATTCATGATGAGAAATACCATCCTTGCCCCTCGATGAATTGTTGTTGATCCCCTCGGCCACATCCTCATCATTTCCTTGTTGAAATTGTATGACTTATTTTATAAGTTGTTTCTGAAGCATGTCTATGGTACCCCGATCATCAAATAGAACATTGGAAGAGCAATGCTAAATGTTTCTTGATCACGTATCCAAACAACGTTGTATGGGTACATATCATGATTCTCCTTGCCCCTTTGATCTAAATGGTTATTTACTTGATTTCCTGCCATGTATATCATGCCCTACTTATACTTGGGAAGGATATACTCCTATTACTTGTGTATAATCACATTTTCCTTTCCATTGTTCTGATTATTGTAGTAATCACATTTTCCTTTCCATTGGTTTGTTTAACCATCTCATATATTTTTGTGATCTAGGCAGTAATATTTCCTTCTTATGTAAACACCTCATTGTACAACTCTGTCGAAGACCTTGGTACTACTGTTGATGACATTCGATCACCAACGATGGACGAGAACTTTACCTATTAGTCTGCCTCATTTAACGAGCGGAAAAATGGTTCTCTTCGTCCCTCGCCCTTGGTACCGACGTTGTTGCCGACATAACCAACAGGCTATTCTCTGACATGCCTCGCTATCACGACCGTGCAATATGTCAGCGTCCTTCCTACTTTTAATCCACATGGTGGGCCCATAACCCACTGTTCCACAGGATCGAAACCTGACTCTCCTCTGTAGCCCTGTTTCCAAAGTAATTCCTCATGCTTGGCTTTGTCTGTACATCACGAGCCACCTTCCTAGAGATGATCTTCTCTATGAACCCCTTTCACACTCTGTTTCAGGCATCGAACGACTGCTAACCGCTTGAAACTTCTTATTGTACCTTCTTAGTTTGCTCCTGATATTTTTCTTAAGTTTCAATTCAAGAGTTACTTTCCGCCACATTCCCCGAGGTTATCTACTGGATAATCAACCTTGTAGAGGTCCGTTCTACCGAAGTTACCCCGTTGTCCTTTCGTAAGTACGATGAAGACCCCGAAGAGAGGATGACGAATTCATCATGAAGTCCTGAATCAGTGGCATGAAGATGTCAGTGGAAGAGATCGACTTCTTTGAGAAGAGCAACCCAGAACAAAAAGATCCGTCAGCATTTCATAACCAGAACTTTCTTCCTTACCCCAGCTCTAAAATCTCGGGACGAGATTTTTTGTAGTGGAGGAGATTTGTAACACCCCCATTGTCATGCTACAGTAACCCCCTTGGTTAAGATAATCATTTTGCTAAAATAGTGCTTAGTCACCTTAATCAATATCTCATTTCAAATTCCACTTGAATTCAAATTCAAATAACTAGTGAAATTCAGAATTTTCTCAAACATGAATACTAAAATGTTCATCATGTGGAAAATATTCCAGAACTAATTATGATGGTGAACCATCATTCTTATAAGGTTTTTAAATGCCCTAAAATAAATAAGACAGGAACCAAAACATTATTTTAAATTATAAAATTTGCAAACTAATTTATTTAAGTGCCAAACTTTTTGCGGCAGTGACATATTTTGCAATACTAATTAAGGTGCTAGTTTTATTTTTATAAAACTAAATACTACAGAAAATAAAAGAATACAGAATAAGAAAAGAAAAACAGAAAAGAAAAGAAAGAAAAGGCCGAAGTGCACTGTGCACTTAGGCCTGCTAACTACAGTGCAGAACCAGCCCACGGAGTCGGTCATCCCCTACCTCTGTTCACAGAGGCGAGGTGGACGCCGCATGCCCGTACACGACACGGATCCACCGTGTGGCGATCATCCGGCAGCCCCCGACACTCTACTAGTCCTCCCCACGCCCCTGGCAACCCTAGCTTCTCACTCCGCCTCCCTCTCGTTCTCCCTCGCCTGTCTTACTCCCTTCCCACTTGCCCGAGCGCAGCCGTCACTGTGCCGTTGACGCTGGCATGCTCCGAGTAGCGCTGGACATGAGCCGAGCCGAGCCGAGTTCGGCCTGAGCCATGCTTTAGCTTGCTCTGAAACGAGTCAGCTCAGCTCGGCTCGGTGATGCAACGAGCTACATATGGGTGGCTCGGCTCGTTTTTTGCAGTGGCTCGGTCTAGCCCAAGCAGCTCATGAGTGGATGGACAGGGGTCACTGCCAGGTGGGCCCTGTTTACGTCTTCTTTCCAAGAACCTCGCTGCCGCTAGATGTAGGATCACCGGGGGTGCTACGGAACTCAGGCGAGGTGGAGTGGTGCTTGGAGACGAGAGGAATACTTGCAGACCCATAGGATGTCGACGAATCACTTAGCGGCATGGTCGCCGCCCTGCAGCTGGTGCGCGACGGCCGCCCTGTGCGTGCCGGTGCTTGATGTGGTGAGGAATGGCGCATGTTGCGGAGTCTTTTGCGGCGCTGCGAGGGCGGGCTACCGGCGCCGCTCGACAGGCTACTCAAGCAGTGGAGGAGAGGCATGCAGCAGCGACGTCGGCAGGTCCGTGTGCGGCGCTGGTGGCGGCGTGGCATTGAAAACCTAGCGTGTGACTGTCGAACGAGAGAATTGACCAGGATGGGCTGCGGGGAGCTTTCTGGCAGTGCGGGAGTTCACAAACTAGTGGGATGGGTTGCTTGGGCTGCCTCGTGCACGTTTGGGCTTTGCCTGAAGCGAGCCACCCGAGCTGGGCCGAGTATTTTTAGGCTCGGCTCATTGGCCCAGCGAGCCCAGTTTACAAACCCGGCTTGGTACACTAGTAGAAAAAGGGCCTATAGTCCCGGTTGGTGAGGGCCTTTAGTCCCGGTTCATGAACCGGGACTAAAGGGTTGGTACTAATACCCTCACCCTTTAGTACTAATACCCTCACCCTTTAGTCCGGTTCTATCCAGAACCGGGACAGATGGGCCTCCACGTGGCCTGTCCGCTAAGCCCAGGCAGGAGGGCCTTTGGTCTTGGGTGGTGGCACCAACCGGGACCAATAAGCATCCACGCGTCAGCATTTTTTTGGCTCTAGTTTTTGTTTTTTTTTTTCAAAGGGGGGTTTGGGGGTTTTGGGGGTTAATTTAGGTGTTTCATATATTGTGCTATAGCTAGCTAATTAATAGAGAAAAGTGTTCTTTCTTTTGTCCGTGCTTGGTCGACGCTACGTACTATACATACGTATAGAGAGGACTAAGTAGACATGCTAGCTAGCTAGTAATTAAGCAAACAGAAGATCGTCATGAACATATATATGCATACAGAGAAGTGATATCGACCACCTCTCCTTCTCCGAGAGATTGGTCGAACAACAAGTTCTCGTATATCTATCCGACACTACCGGCTACATATATACAATAATTATCTTTTACAATACGGACGCGTGGTCCACATGGTATTCCCGTCTTCAGCGATCACATAGTCAAGAAAGAATGCCGCCAATTCCTCTTGAATTGCTCGCATGCGATATGGTGCTAGGAGTTCATCCGCTTCGAAACATCTAATTTTAAGAAAGGGTCAATACATATATATATATATATATATATATATATATATATATATATATATATATATATATATATATATATATATATATATATATATATATATATATATATATATATATAATGAATGAAACTCAACACAAATGATGGTAATAAAATAAAATTGTGAATATTTTTATTTACGCACTTCAAATTGTTTGTCGGAGTAGCCCTCTCACAGGTCGTGTGGCGGATGGACTCATAAACGTAGTATCCACATAAATCATTCCCTTGTTCCTGCCACAACCACTTTACAAGAAACAGAGGTCAATCAAACTGATAATTAGCAAGCACATGCTAAATGGTATTGATGAAACTAGCGCTTGAATCACTAGGAGATGCGTGGAATATGCTACTATATAGTACTTACTTTGGTGTCTAAATTGCAGCTTCTTCGGTAGTCCCGGAGCTTTTTTGGTGAATTTTCCCCAAGCCCTGCCATACAAAGAAAACAATTACTTGATATCAGAAATGAACAAAGTTGCTGATATGGTGGATAATGATCGATTTAACTTACTCCTTGGGATCTTTTCGTCTCGAGTCTAAGACAGTTACTACTCCCTGCTCAAGCTTAATCTCTAGGAGAATATAGTGGAACCTGCGCACGCATGCATAACTCATCAATATTACATTTCTATAACCTGGACTAAATAAGGGAAACCGAATATGCCACAAGACAGTAACACTCACGTGTAGTTGTAAGGAAAGAGTATTGTATTTTTGTGTTCATTTATTTCCAACGATCGTAGCAAGTTGGCCTCGGTTTCCTTGGCACGATATTCAACCTCATTTGCATCGATGAGATATGTGTTAATGAACCCAATATCACCCACTTGTTTTTTCTTCATTTCTGCGATCTTCAATCTGCATAATATAGTGAGGATATTTATAAATACATGCAATGAAAGAGCTGAGTTATATAGAGATACTTAATGACAGAAGTAGTACTACTTACAGACAGTAGCAGGTGACCGTTGCTTAATCGAGGGCCAATTGATTGAAAAACTGATAGAACTCCTCAAATGGAATAGGCGACAGTTCAATTCCAAGGAGGTCATGCTCCTTTTTAACTCTCACATACAAAGTATTCCTCCCCTCAGACTCTTTGCAGGTTTTCATTTACCAATCATGCAATCTTCACATCATCGTTGTTAGAGAGCTTTCATCTTTGACGAGAGGCTTCCCGTACTCGTATCTTTGTATCTGCACCTCCAAGAAATCAAATTGTACATCGTCGGGCAGGTAATCTTCAGGATTGCCATAACCGGGCACCATCCTCGGATCGACGATGTCGCTAGCAGGCACCTTGAGCGGGGGGCACGATTGCTTCGCTTGTTCGCCGAGCTGGGCAATTCTATTTTTTCTTCTTCTCCTCTATTCCTTTCTTCTTCTCCTCTTCTTTTTCTTCTTTTTCCTCTCATTCTTTTTCTTCTTCTTCTTCCTTCTTCCTTCTTCCTCTTTTCTTCCTTTTCCTTATTTTACTTTTTCCTCTACACTAACCTAATTAAAATGCACTAACCTAATTAAAATTGTAACTTTATATATATGAACAAAAAACTAAACTAATAAAAATAAAAAACATATACATTATAGCCACATACACATATACATCACATATGAACAAAAAAAATAAACTAATAAAAATAAAAAAGGGGCGGCTCGACGGCGGCGGCTCATAACGGGGGCGGCCGGCGAGGGCGACGGCGGCAGGCGAGGGCGTCGGCGACGGCGACGACGATCGGGCGGCAGGGCAGGGGGCGACGACGGGCTCGGGGCGGCGCGGGGCAGAGGCGACGAGGACGGCGGGCTCGGGCAGGGCGACGACGGCTCGGGCGGGCAGGGCAGGGCGTGGCGGCGACGGCGCTGCGCGACGACGACAACAGCGTCGGCGGCGGGCGGCGTCGAGGCAGCTGCTGGCGGCGACAGGGCAGGGCGACGGCGGGCAGGGCGACGACGGGGCGCGCGGACGGCGTCGAAGCGCGCGACGGCGGGCGGCGGCGGGGCAGCGGACGGCGTCGATCTGGGCAGCCTGGCGGCGTCGATGAGCTCGGCGTCGTCGGGGGGGAACTGGCGAGGGAGATGTGAAATTTTCACAAGTCCTGGTTATATAGCAAGGGCATTGGTCCCGGTTCGTGGCACAAACCGGGACTAATGCCCCCCTTTAGTCCCGGTTGGTGCCACCAACCGGGACCAAAGGCCTGTTTTCAGCAGCCCAAAGGGCGGGAAGCGGCGTTTTGGTCGGTTGGTGGCCCAAACCGACTAAAAACCATTAGTCCCGGGTCGAGGCACCAACCGTGACTAAACCCCCATTTAGTCCCGGTTGGTGCCACCAACCGGGACCAAAGGCCGTGTGCTGCCCTGCGCCAAATGTTTAGTCCTACCTCGCTAGTTCAGAGGGAGCCGCACCAGTTTATAAGGTGCGGTGCGGCTCCCCTCTCGAGCTCCTCTCTAAAGCAGGCTTTCGGGCCTATCTCTGCCACCTATGCCTGTGGGCCTCTTTGGGCCTTCCATGGGCCTGAATCCTGGCCCATAGGGTTTCTAGTCGTATTCAGGCCGTGGGGGCCCAGTAGGTGGCACTTTTTTTTTGCTTTATATTTTATTTCTTTTTGCTTTTAGTTTTAGAAAAAATATAAACTTTCTATTAGTGCCATTAGTTTTAAAATTTGAAAACACTTTTTTGTTTTCTTTGTTGCTTTATTTATTTTATTTTGTTTCTACTTACAAGAAAATACTTATTGTTGCTATTTTTATTTTTTCAAGTTTTTTGTTTTGTTTTCTGCATTATTTATTTTCTTTTGTTTTTTGCTTTATTTTTAATTCTTTTTGCTTTTAGGTCAGCAAAATTATAAACTTTGTGTTGGTGCTTTTAGTTTTAGAAAAAATATAAACTTTCTGTTTGTGCCATTAGTTTTAAAATTCGAAAACACTTTTTTTGTTTTCTTTGTTGCTTTATTTATTTTATTTTGTAGCATCACCGTATTCAGGGGGCACATAGTTGTCTTCGTACTCTTCTTCCTCGCCGTCTTCCATCATAACCCCTATTTCTCTGTGCCTCGTCCAAACATTATAGTGTGGCATGAAACCCTTGTAAAGCAGGTGGGTGTGAAGGATTTTCCGGTCAGAGTAAGACTTCGTATTCCCACATATAGGGCATGGACAACACATAAAACCATTCTGCTTGTTTGCCTCAGCCACTTCGAGAAAAGCATGCACGCCCTTAATGTACTCGGAGGTGTGTGCATCACCGTACATCCATTGCCGGTTCATCTGCGTGCATTATATATAATTAAGTGTGTCAAAAATCATTACAGAACATCATGAATAGATAATTAAGTGACCAAATTAATAGAAGTTCATCGTCACATAAAAACCAAAGTACATACATAGTTCTCATCTAACAACATAAAGCTCTGCAGAGCATCTAAATTAATTAAACCATACATTGAAACTATGTAAAACATTTCAATGTGAAAACAAATCGATCATAATCGCAACCAAGGTAACAACTGATCCAACGGCATAATGATACCAAGCCTCGGTATGAATGGCATATTTTCTAATCTTTCTCATCTTCAAGCGCATTGCATCCATCTTGATCTTGTGATCATCGACGACATCCGCAACATGCAACTCCAATATCATCTTCTCCTCCTCAAGTTTTTTATTTTTCCTTCAAGAAATTGTTTTCTTCTTCAACTAAATTTAACCTCTCGACAATAGGGTCGGTTGGAATTTCCGGTTCAACAAACTCCTAGATAAATAAAATCTATGTCACGTTGGTCGGCATAATTTTCATAAACAATAAATGAACCAATAGTTATGAAAAGATAATATATACCACATCCGAATCATAGACAGGGCGAGGGCCGATGGGGCGGATTCCAAAACCATCGCACTATATAAGATGCAATAATAAAAGTAAGAAAATAATACAAGTAAGAATATTTTTCCTTTCGAAAGAAGATAAGAACAAGAGGCTCACCACGGTGGTGCTGGCGATGAGATCGGCGGGTGATCGACGGCGGTGAAGACGGGGACGGGGCGTGACGGACCGCTAAACCTAGACAAATATTGAGGAAAATGGAGGTTAGAGGTCGAGCTTGGAGAGGAGAAAGCTTAAGTAGTGTGGCTCGGGCATTCCATCGAACACCTTGTGTGCATAGGAGGTGAGCTAGAGCACCACCAAGCCCTCTCCCCCTCGGCCAGAAAAAACAGAGCAGTGTGCTCTGCTCTTGCGCGAGGGGCTATATATAGGCAGCACCATTAGCCCCGGTTGGTGGCATGAGCCGGGACTAAAGGGAAGCCTTTGGTCCTGGTTCATGCCACCAACCGGGACCAATAGTGGTGGGCCAGGAGCCAGGACCATTGGTCTCGGTTCGTCCCACCAACCGGGACCAAAAGGTCTGGACGAACCGGGACCAATGGCCCACGTGGCCCGGCCGGCCCCCTGGGCTCACGAACCGGGGAAAATAGCTCCATTGGTCCCGGTTCTGGATTGAACCGGGACTAATGGGCTAAACTGCCCTGGACGATAGCCCCTTTTTCTACTAGTGGTAGGTTTTGTTATCGGGCCGAGCCAATTCGGGCTTAGCTAAAATGAGTTTTGAGCCGAGCCAAAAAGCTCGCTCGGACGTCCAGTCCTAGCTCCGAGGCCACCCCGTGCCTCGTGAAGATGTCCAGGAGATGCGCTGGCCTCGACTACGTCGTCTATGCCAATCCATCTGATTTAGGGGACCACCACCATGCCAGATCCGCCGTCATCTTGAACCTCCGACCACCGCATCGCCGATGTTGATTCTGTCGCCGTAACTTCCTACCGCGCCTCCCCGAGCAGCTCCCCGTCATCTATGTGAGCCCGCGTGCGTTTCCCCTCTGTTCCCCCTCGATACGCTGCTCGCTTTGCTTCCACCAGTGCCGTAGGTCCGCTGTCGCCACTACACAACGTGTCATCGCCCTGAAGCTACTCTTGTTCAATAGAGCATGCTAGTGCTCAGTACATCGCCGCGGTGCCGCCTACACCCTTAGATTGCTCGATAGGCTGCCCATGGCCTCATTGTCGGCGCCGCTACAGGCCCCCCCAGGCCAAACCGCGGCCGTTGTTCGATGCGCCACATTGTGGGTGTTCGAATGGGCCCAACCGCGCGTCCAGTCGTGGCCCTTAGCCGTTTTCTGACCAACTCCGGTGTGGATCCGCCGCGGAAATTGTCGCTGGCCTTACTCCGGTCGCCGGTGCTGACCTGGCTGCCACATGGCCCACTCTCCCACCATGCATACCTTATCCTTTTATTTTCTTCTTCCTCAGTTCGCATCCACTCCACTGCTTCTTCCCGTCCTTTTCTCGCATAGCAAAACCATTGCAAACTGTCGGTGTTGCATCGGGGCGGTAAGGTATGCTATAAGGGATGTCGGTATTGCACATCAGCCACTTCAAGATTGAACCTCCGCTTTTCCCCACTACTGCCACGCACACACCGCTGTGAGGTCGACTAACACAACGATACATCAGTCGCCATGGATGCGCCCAGACATACCTTAAGCAAGGTGCGCTGCAACCCGGGAGCGAGATGCTACAACCGGTTGTTAGATATGTTGCATTCAATGGCGAGGGATGCTACAACCAATAATGTTTTTGCTGGAACCAACTACTGGAGTTTGTTGCTGAAATTGGATTGTTGGAACCAGCAGTTGGTTTTGCTAATATGGACAACTTCAATTGCTACTAACGGTGATGAATTGTTTTTTGCTACATCATTCAAGAAGATAGTTCGACCCAGATGAGTGCTCTCTCCTTCGACTTCCCTAGAGCCTCCGGTATCACAACCGGCGGCGGACAACATTTTTTTTGCTGCAAACCATGCAACATGTTGCTACCATCGGCGACAGGTTTTCTTACCACCATACACAGTAGTTACCGGTGTCGTTTTTTTGCTACAACCGCGCCGTTTTTTTGCTGTAACCGGCAACCACAAAATCTACAATCAGTGAGCATTTTTGCTACGATGGCGTAGAAGTGGCGGCACGGGCAACCTATTTTTTTGCTGGAACCCACACGCTTTTTTGCTACGACAGGCCAACCTTTTTGCTGCTACCAGCACACCGTGGAAGAGTATCTTTTTTGTGAATTCCTCGTCGGACGTGCTGCGACTGGCGAGCATTGCCACCAGAGCTGCGACCGTCACCATACGGTGCTGCAACCACAGTGCACGATGTTGCATGCATGGAGCTGGAGAGAAGCACAGGAGACGATGGCAACGAGGGCGGCGATAGGCGAGATGCGTCGGGCCGGTGTTTCGAGGCCGGCATGTCGCTCGCCCATTGCAGTGTAATGGGGGTTGTTTCTCATAGAAGAATGCACGTGGGGAGGAAGGGGGAGATCATGCGCCTCCAAATCGATTTGGTCATACAATGCGGGTGCGACCGGCCCAAAGTTGGGTCGGTCGACCATCGACTAGCCCTGCCCATATATAATGCTCATAGAACAAATATGCAAGAGAGAGAGAGAGAGAGAGATAGAGGGGGGAGGGAACAAGCTGGTTCCTATTGGCGCCTCAGCGCGAATCTGATAATCGTCAGGCGCATACCCCCCCTCGCGACGCGGGCCGGCCCAAATTCTTTCTTTCTATCTATCTAAACGGATGCAAAAGGAAGTATGAGGGAGGACTCAAACACGCGCGGTAGCGGTTCAGCGTGCCACGTGATAACCACCCCGCCACTCAACGTTTTCTGATCAAGTATATTTTCTTACCTATTGTGTTCGTGTTCCTTCTTTTCTTTTTCTTTCTTATTTCCTTTTTCTTTCTTCTTTTCTTTTCATTTCTATTTTGCTTTTTTTTTACTTTTTCTAATTCGTAATGTTCACCGGATTTCATGAACTTTTTTTCAACTTCGATGAACTTTTTTCAAAATTTGATGAACTATTTTTCAAATGTAGTGAACTTTTCTTCAAATTGGATGAACTTTTTTATAATTCGGTGAACTTTTTTGCAAACGCGATGAACTTTTTTCAAATTCGATGAAATCATTTTTAAGTCAATGAACTTTTTCCAAATTCGATGGTTTTTTTGAATTCGATGAACTTTTTTCAAAAAATCGATGAACTATTTTCCAGATTCAGTGAACTTTTTTTGAATTATGATGAACTTGTATTATATTTTGATGAACTTTTTTTAATTATGATGAACTTTGCTAAAATTTGATGAACTTTTTTTCAGATTCGATGAACTTTCTTCAATTTTGATGAACTTAAAAAACCAATGAACTTTTTTCAAATTCTTTTTTCAAATTTGAAAAAAGTTCATTTCTTTTAAAAAAAATGTTTCCGTTGATTTTGTTTAGAAAAGTTCACGTATTTAGGAAAAAGGCAAATAAAATCGTTACATAAAAAGAGAAAAAAAAGGTTTGGGACGCTTCGCTACACCAGGGGCTTTGCGAGCTGGAGAAAGGATAAAAGAAGGAAAACGAAGTCTGTGAACACAAGTTGTTTGATGGTCTAGTGGTTCATGCACTGATATGTGAAGGGTGACGTGCTGAGTGCGAATCCGACTCCCTGCAAAATTATCCTTTTTTGTAGTTGATCTACTTGTTCGCTGAGAGGCACAGCGATCAAGCGAAGGTTTCTGGGCCGGCCCAGTAGACATCTCCTTCAGGCGCCAGGAAGCTGGACGGAGGGAGTAACTTTTTTCACTTATCTCCTGCGTGATGGATGATAAAATTTGAGCAAGAGTAGCCCAAATTGGACGATGACGTGGGGTCTACATCCTTATTTCAGGAGTATACATCAGCCAGCTCAAATAAAAGATGATGTGCCGTGGGGTCTGCATCCTTACTGTCATCTACAACGCTCAAACTTAATGACAATGACTTCTCAACTAACTATTAATTGCATCATTGACGAACTAGAACCAGCTATCATTCTTAAGTAAGGGAGAACCGCCAATCAGTTTCCTATTCAGTTATAGTAGAAGTATATCGCTTCTCTGGAGCGTGTACCTACCACTAGTTGATCCCTATAATAGCGTCCATTTGTGATCATTCCATAGATCAACTCGAGTGCCTCAACAAATATGGATGCACGCTCTGCCTCTCTACTCCTACTAAATTTGGTTCATCTGTTTTTGCGCATCTCAGCTCATGAATTCCTCTTGCCAGGCTCCTCTCTCTCCATAGAGGATAGCTCCCATATGCTCCATTCACCAGATGGCACTTTCACCTGTGGCTTCAAAAACTTTTCCCGAAATGCCTCCGTCTTCTCTATTTGGTTCTCCAACACAGTTGAGAAGACTGCCGTCTGGAGCGCAAATCATCTCCATCCTGTGTACTCCTGGGGATCCCGAGTCATGCTATATGCGGATGGCGGAATGGTTCTAGAGGATTACAATGGACAGTCCGTGTGGGAAAACAATGTCAACTCTTCATCAAAAGCTGTAAAAGCTCAGTTATTGGACACCGGGAACCTCATCGTGAAGGGCCAAGGTGATATTATTCTATGGCAAAGCTTTCATTCTCCTACTGATACATTGCTGCCCTATCAGAACATTACTAGTGCTACCAAGTTGGTATCTACTAGTAGGTTACTTGTTCATGGGCGCTACAGCTTTCATTTTGATGATCAACATCTACTCACATTGTTTGATGATGAGAAGGATATCTCTTTTATCTACTGGCCAAATCCTAATAGTGATATATGGACAAAGCAAAGAAACTCGTTTAATACCACCACAATTGGGGTCCTTGATAGTTGGGGGTATTTCCTTGGAAGTGACAATTTAAATTTTAAGGCTAGTGATTGGGGCATCAGGATTATGAGGAGGCTAACCTTGGATTATGATGGTAACCTTAGATTATATAGTCTAAATAAGACAGATGGAACATGGTCTGTCACATGGATGGCGCTTCCTCGACCTGCTCTATCGTAGTCTATGTGGTATGAATGGAATATGTGTGTATACACCTAGGCCTTCTTGTGCATGTGCCCCTGGATATGAGATCATCGACCCAAATGATAGGAGCCAAGGTTGCAGGCCGAAATTCAATCCTAGTTGTGATGGGCAGGAGATGTTTGTGAAGCTACCAAACACTGACTTCCGAGGTAATGACCAAAGCAAGAATACCTCAGTTTCATTTCATACGTGCAAGAAGATATGCTTGAACGATTGCAATTGCAAAGGTTTTTTATACTGGCAAGCAAGTGGAGGTTGCTATCCAAAGTCGTCCCTTTTGGGTGGTGAAATGAGGCCGGGTTTGGGTCGTTCTATCTATATCAAGCTTCCTTAGACATTACAGGTCTCAAAGTCCTCAATTCCTCAATCTCAACCTTTTGATCCTAGATACGCTCCTAATTGTAGTGCAAAGACCGAATATTCCATTCCCGATTTTCTGGATCAACCCAAAGATAGTCATAGTGGATTAAACTCGCAGTACTTGTACTTGTTTGTATGGATTCTTATTAGCAATATTTTTTGTGGAGGTGATATTTGTGGCACTAGGGTGCTGGTTTGTGTTGAGAATGGAGGGCAAGCAGTTACCAGGTGTATGGCCAGCTAAGATTGGCTATGAAATGATAACCAACCATTTTCGCGGATACACTTACAAGGAGTTGCAGAGAGCGACTCAAAATTTTAAGGATCAAATTGGGTGTGGGGCATCTGGTCATGTATACAAGGGGGTCTTGAAGGACAAGAGAGTAGTGGCGGTGAAAAGGTTGGCAGACATAAACCAAGGCGGGGAAGAATTCCAACATGAACTGAGTGTGATTGGAAAGATTTACCATATGAATCTGGTGAGGGTATGGGGGTTTTGTTCTGATGGCCCGCACAGGATATTGGTTCTAGAGTACGTTGAGAATGGTTCATTGGATAAAACTTTGTTTAGTAGCACAAGGTTACTTGAATGGAAGGAAAGGTTTAATATTGCTATAGGGGTGGCAAAAGGATTGGCGTATCTTCATCATGAATGCTTGGAGTGGGTTATCCATTGTGACCTGAAGCCTGAAAATATATTGTTGGATGACAACTTGAACCCTAAGATCAGTGACTTTGGCCTTGCTAAACTTGTGAGTAGAGGTGGATCCAATAAAAACGTGTCGAGGATCCATGGAACAAGAGGTTACATAGCCCCTGAGTGGGTCTCTAGCCAACCAATAACAGGAAAGGTTGATGTCTACAGCTTCAGAGTGGTTGTCTTGGAACTACTGAAGGGGGCTCGTGTTTCAGATTGGGAATCAAATGCTGACGAGGAAGTGGAAACGGTCTTTGGATGGGTCATTAGGATGCTTGCAGAAAATCTAATGTTGGAGGGTGGCCAACAGTTATGGATCTCCGACTTCGTTGATTCAAGATTGAATGACCAGTTCAATGAGTTGCAAGCAAGAACTATGGTCAAGTTGGCCGTTTCTTGTGTAGAAGAAGATACTAGAAAAAGGCCCACCATGGAAAATGTTGTGCAGATGCTTCTTTCGGTTGTTGATGCATAATGCAACAATATGCTACCCCCCAAAAAAGGAGTTTGACGTTTTATGTACTATGCAACATGTCATGTAATGCTTATTATTGTTGTATCGACAACAAGGTATCTATGATGTGTATCATGTTTGAGTAAGCATGTCATGTATCTATTAGTGTAAGTTCCGTTTTGTTTATGGTTTGAAATTCTTCACCAAGTCGGTTTGTAAGTCAGTTATGTGTATTCTAATAAAAAAACCACCAGAAAAGCTGTAGATAACAGCACCAAATCCATCCACCGATTCTTACATTGTTAGCCAGCTTTGCTGCGGAGACCATATTGTTTAGCTGCGGCAAAATCAATGTAAGTCTAAATCAGTTTGGTTATTGTTAGCCAGCTTTGCTGCATTTACATGAGTCCTCGCATGGGCTGATGTGACTGAAGCAGTTCAAGGCCAACGTGTCAATGTAAACCAAGAACTCCACGAGCCACTAGTATGCTAATATTGTATTTTGTATTTGACCATTGCGCCAGATTATGTACCGCAATAGTTATGCTAGCTCTACTATACAGTAGCTTTCCCTACGAAAGTGCTTTTATGATCCTGACCTCATGTGAGCTCAGGTGAACCGTAAAATCCAAAGAAATGGAAACAAATTCAAAAAATTCTGATTTTTTTCCAAACATTGACAAATGTTTGGATAGCTTCCAAAGTTTCATCATGAAATGACATTCATGGAAAACCTGGCAAAAAACCCGATGCTTCAATGCTTTTGAAAATGACATTTTGGAGCACCAATTTTTTTGCCATGTTTTGCACGAATGCCATCCGGTGATGAAACTGTGCAATCTATCAAACATTTTTCAATGTTTGGCAAAAAATAACAATTTTTAAAAAATATTTTTTATTTTAGTGTTCTTATCAACGGTGATGGCAATATATATATATATATATATATATATATATATATATATATATATATATATATATATATATATATATATCTGTGTGTGTGTGTGTGTTGTTCTTGTTCCGCTCTTTACTAGGTCCCTCGGATCTGAGTTGAACCTCCGAGTTGTGTTGTGCTCTACAGAGTGCCCCCCCCTCCTCCCTGGACTGCTTTTCAAGTGTGAATAAGCGAAGGTATCCATGTGGAGGTTTATATAGGATTACTGGACAAATAACCACAAATCGCATGGAAGAAGTGACTAGGCTAGCCCAGTTAGTGGGTGTTGTGGCAACTTAAGTGGTTCTTCATCCTAGTTTTCTAGCTGTTTTTTTATTTACTTGGTTGCACTCAGTTTTTTATTGGGTTTTCCAAAGAAAACATCAATATTTATTATTTAAAAAATCTACAAAAAAATGTGATATTTTTGTGAGGACATGAATAATATCTAAATTTTAGGAACATTTTAAAACCTGTGAACATTCAAAAAAAAATCTTAAACATTTTTACATATACACTTCTTTGGATCCAAGGTCAAAAGAATTACAAAGTCAGTCATACAAGTAAGAATCTATACATATACTACAGACTCCCAATAAATTACCGCATTAATCAGAAAATACGAGCCGTTAATCTGGTGGGACCGAATTATTACGGTGTAGATTAACCCGCGTAATTCTAGGCTTAATCTATCCTAATCTATGCTTTTTCAAAAAAAATCTGGGCTGAATCTATCATAACCTATGTTTTTTAAAGAAACGGCTGAATCTATGTTTAGTTCAACCAAAAAAAATATGACCGGAAGGCCCACACACATTGAAAATAGAAGCAGACCCGCAGTTCCACATTTTGTTTGCAGATCAATGCTTTCACGTTTTTTTCTCTGCAGTTCAATGCCCTCACGTTTCACGGCTGTAGAATAGAAGATGATGGATATAATATACCCCCAAAATATCTACTACTCCAACGTCCCTATATCTACAGTGTTTCTTCTTCTCTCCGTGAAAAGGAATCCCCTCTCTCGGTGAATTAGAAACCATGATGCAAACTTACACCATGCTCTTCATCTCTCTCCATGAATAAAAAACATGAAGCAATCTTACGCCATGGAATCTCTACTGTCTCTCTTCCTCCCATAGAAAGCAAATCCATGTATCTCCATGGACCAAGCGACTTGAGGTATGGATCCGATCGATTTGACAATGGAGCTTGCGGATGGATTTTCTTTTCTCATCAAGATCAGGTTCATCTTCTCACACTGAAGTTCTTTTTTGACCGGTTTATGATTGATTGGCAGTACCTGGAGATTCAATTCAAATTTGTGTAGATCGGTTCATATTGGAATCACAACTAGGGTTAACGTTGCTCGAGCGCCTCAGCAGGTCTCTTTCCAATGATGGCGACAGCTAGGGCTCCGATCAAAGTTGTGGCAAGCAACACTGCGCTCAAAACTCCTCAATCCGTCCTGAAAGTTAAGGCAAGCTTGCATAGTGAATAGAAACATCCAGCTGAGTTTTCTTTGATTCACTGATTGGTTTGTCTTCATCACAATCGATGTGTCTGCAGAACCAAAAGGACCAAGGTAACTTCACAGAGATTAGTTAATTAGCCAGTTACATATAAACAGTGAATGTAAACAGGATCTACCTACAGTGCGGCACCAGTATGGTGTACCGTGCCACGGTCATGCCTAACATCCGCATGGCAGGTGCAGAGTTTACATGGCGAATCAGCATTGCACGTTAAGACGAGCGGTCTCACGTTTGCACATTATCTTTGTTGCTTAAATAACCGTAATTGTTTTGTGAAGTTTCAGGTATCTCTATGCCCACCTATTTCTTAAAATTTCCCTTGGATTAGACGCATTTGTATGCTGGTCTTTCTGAAAACTAGATAGGAAGATCCATGTTCTTCATCAATCAAATAAGAGTAAAACAATTGTTTTTGTACCAATGCTAATCCTATGAATTTCCTTGATGAAAGTCCCACAGTCTCATTAGTAATTAGGTGTCAGCACATATGTTCTGATATATTGCATTTAGGCGACAAAACCTTCCTATTTGGCTTTCAGTAAGGACCAGATTAACAAGAATAGGGACGATTAGGACTTTCGGAGTTGATCCAGTACTACATTTTTGTTGTCATAGTCAGTATAAAATCACTATATATAGTAGAAAGTTGGACAGTGCTAAGATTGATGAACATGTAAAGTTGTAAATTGCAGTAAGGACATTAAATTTTGTGTTAGTGGATAACGATTTTGGTATTATTGTCTTGGCATATTAGTGTAAAGCATTCACCAATAAGTGGAATCAGCTGTAATCCTATGTACGTTTCTAATGTACCTTGACATATATTTTGGTCACCACTCACATTGACATTGACACGACATTATATAGTCTGGACCTGTGAATATGTTCTCCTGAGTATGCAAGAGAAAAGCTAATGTATGATGTCTATTTGGATATATTGGGCAATAGAGAAGATTATGTCAAATTACCATTTATGCTTATATGAATTCAATATTATGGGCAGGCCAATTCAGAAGTTTTAGGCACTAAATTTTGAAGAAGAACGAGTCTTTGTCAGAAATTGAAAAACTAATTATGAATTGGTTGAGCTCAGCTAACTAAACTTTAGTTTTAATTCTGCACCAATTTGATGTCACATGGTTTGAATTAATTATCACTGTTGCATCATTCGAAGCAATTACTCTTACCCTGAAAAGGTTGATGTGTGATTCCTTTTTGTTACAGATAAAATGCATACATTCAGTTATTTGTCTTTATTTGTACAGTGAAGTATTTCTCTCAGATTTGTGTTATCCATGTGAATGGATCTGGTAAGAATAAAAACGTCTCTTGCTGAAGTTAGTGCGTACTTTACAGTTGTTGTTACCATTGCATGAACCGTACCATAACATCCATAGTATGATAGCATCATTTTATGTCACTAACAAGTTTGAAGATCTCCTGTGTGTTTCGGCATTCATTGTCATAGGTGGTGTTGACCCAGCAATGGCATAATTAGAAGGGATGATAATATCATGTACAATCAGCTGGTAATCATGTTTTTACTTAAAATCAAATATCCATTTATTGAGGCCTCAGAAATAGTTGTAAAGAATACTATCTTAGCTAATATGGCACAGCCAAAACCAGCATAAATCAGTACGTGGTAGGATATGCTTGATGCAGATCTACCTACATAGCATGTTTATTTCTCATATATGCCTCCTTATTTTTTTCATATCTGGTGTTTAAGGATATTGAAATATGTTCCTAGCTTGCTTTCATTTCTTACTCGCATTTTCGTTTACAGCCACAAGAATTCTCATGTCAAAAAACATGATATATTTACATGATCCTCAATGTTGAATAACAGAACGAGATCTCTTAATCTTTGAAATCTACAAAGCACTTATGGCATGAAGTTGAGCTATATAAGATTAGGAGAGAGCTTATGGTGGACTCAGTGTTTTAAAATTGTGACCACTAACATGAGAAATGCACATGAAAAACAAATAAATATATATGAAACAAATAAATATAAATATACGAAAGGACAAGAATTGCACACGATAGAATGAATACAAGTTCATACATAAAGTTCATATACAACACTTAATTAAATGCAACATACAAATAACTCTCTAGCTAAATAATTTAAATGCAACAACAAATGCGATCAAGATCGCAACTAAGGTAACAATTGATCCAACAGCATAATGATACCAAGCCACACTATCAATGACATATTTTCTAATCTTTCGAATCTTCAACCGCATTTTCTCCATCTTGATCTTGTGATCATCGACGACATCGGCAACATGCAACTCCAATTCCATCTTCTCCCCCTCAATTCTTTTCAATTTTTCTTTCAAATACTCGTTTTCTCTTTCAACTAAATTTAACCTCTCGACAATAGGGTCGGTTGGAATTTCTGGTTCACATACCTCCTAGATAACACTAGTGCAGAACCGGGCAATAGCACCGGTTCGTAAGGACCTTTCACTAGTGCAGAACCGGGCAATAGCACCGGTTCGTAAGGCCCTTTAGTGCCGGTTCCATAACCGGCACTAAAGCCCCTTAGTACCGGTTCAGCACGGACCGGTGCTAAAGGGCAACCACGTGGCACGAACCAGCTCGGGGGGCCTGGAGCCCTTTAGTACCGGTTGGTAAGACCAACCGGTACTATAAGGTTCGGGGGGTTTTTAGTTTTATGATTTCTTTTTCATTTAATTTTGTGTTTCCATTTTAATTCTTTTTCGTTTGCTGGTATTTTACGATACTACAGATTGTACACGTATATATATATATATATATATATATATATATATATATATATATATATATATATATATATATAAAATTTCTAGTAGAACCAATCATGCATATATATATCATCAATGTCTCACAAACCACCATATTAATTAATTCACACATACACACATGTACAGCTATATACAATTTCTCCTATATATGCATGTTGCCTTGAACACGATGACAATTGGAAGTGGTTTTCATGGGGTGGTAGTGGGTAATAGTATTCTCCTTGGGATTTATGACCTGGTCGAGCAAAAATCCTGCTATTTCCTCTTGAAGTGCTTCTACACGCTCCGTTTCTAGGAGCTTCTCCGCACCTCATTGAAATGTTAAGAAGAAGATCAATATGCATGTGTATTAGTTGTGTGACTAGATATCGATAATGGTGTAAAATTGTGAATAGTGTTCGACAAGCGTACCCATTCCTGTCTTTGAGATCTGCTCCTTTGGACGCCATCATGCGAATGTTCTCGCAAATGCAGAATGCACACAGATCAGTCCCTACGCCTGCTTCAGGGCCTTTACGAGAATGGAATTTGATCAGATAATAATTAATCAAGCATGATAATTAAAGAGATGGCAGCTAGCTAGCTAGCTAGTACTATAATTACTTACCTTGGGTGAAACCATTTAAGCTTTTTTTCCATTCGCCTTCCGTGACGCTGATGAACCTTGCCCAAGCCCTGCCCCTGTTGAAAGAAAATGAATAAAGGGGTTATTAAATAGTTCATATCATGACAAAAATAGAAAATGAATAAAGGGACTATCCCAAACAAGATTATTAAATAGTTCATATCATGAAATGACGAACTAAATAGGCGAGATATATAGTTAATAATGATTGAAATTACCTGTTGACTATCCCAAACAAGATGTTATAGTCAGTATTTGCTTTGAGTAGTGAGTCCAGTATTTCAACTGTTCAAGGCGAGCTCAACTTAAGTGATACACAAGATCCAGTGAAATCTGCATGCACACACGTTTGCATGTCTTAATTAAGCGGGCATATGTAAGCAAAAACATGTAGCTAGCTAGTAGGCAAAAACAGAGAATTTGTAGTACAAGACAGTGTGACTCATAAGGCCTCTGGAAGTTGTAAGGCCTTCGCTTGTACTTCTTGTACTACTGCTGCAGCCCCTTTGCTGGACTTGGAGGAGGTGGACCCGGACTTGGAGGAGGAGGTGGCGACACTTTGCGGACTGGGTAAGTGAGTCGATCTGCTCCTGCTGCCGCTGGAATTTGACTGCCAATTCCGCTTGACTTGCTTCTAGGCCTTGAAGGCGTTCATAGTCCTGCTTCCTCTTCTCCTCCTCCATCTTGCTCTTCTTCTCCTCCGCATCTTCTTTCTCGCACAGGTTCTGTAGTCGGTGTTCCAGTCTGAAAACCCCTCATACCACGGAATAGCGCCCTTGCCTCGTGTTCTTCCCGGGTGTTCAGGATTTCCCAGGGCACGCGTAAGCTCGTCGTTCTCTCTGTTGGGCTGGAACACCCCCGATCGTGCCTCTTCTATTGCAACAAGTATCGCATCGTCGGCTCCCTTCAGACTTGCCCTCGTCGAAACATTGCCTGTCTTCGGGTCCAACTCCCCCCCATGCGCATAGAACCAAGTCCTGCACCTGGGGGGCCAGCTCTTAGTAACCGGAGTGACACCTGCATCCTCCATCTCTTTCTCAGACTTATCCCACTTAGGCATTGCCACCGCATAGCCACCTGGCCCCAGCTTATGGAACTTATCCTTTTTTCGGCATTCTTCTTGTTTATTCTCGACCGTTCCTTAGCTAATTCCGAATCCTTGAATTTCACAAAATCGTCCCAATGAGCACGTTGGTTCTCTAGTGTTCCCTCGAATACTGGAGTCTTCCTTCCTCCCTTGACGTACTTGTCCCATTCACCATTCTTGTGGTTCTTGAATGCAACCTCCATCTTCCTAAGAGCAGCGTCCTTCACTTTCTGCACATCTGCTTCTGTGAAATGATCTGGTAGGGTGAAATGTTCCATGAGAGTATCCCAAAGCAGATCTTTTTGTCTTTTGTTGACAAAAGTAACATCTGGACGTGGAGCAGCGTCCTTTTTGTCTTTTTGTATTTTGTCTTTTGCTGGCTCTCTCCATTCTTGAAGGGAGATCGGGAGTTGGTCCTTCACAACAACTCCGCACTGACGAACGAACTTGTCCGCAATCTTCTTAGGCGCTAATGGTTCGCCATTAGGTCTGATTGCCTCGATATTGTACTTTACGCCCTCCTTCAACTTTTTGTTCGGGCCTCGTTTCGTCCGTTTGCTTGAAGATTTGCTCGGTCCGGATGGCTGAAAGAACAAAGATTGATTCGTTAATATATCTTCAAGTCATTAAAACATGTGATGATCACCAGATGCCTGCTTATATAAATATATATACCTCGCTGGTCTTTGTTGTTTCAAGATCAACATTTTCTTCGTCATCATCATAATCATAGTTCATGACTTCATCAATTCGGTCGTCGCGATCGAATATCATATCACCCTCTCCGGTGTTGTTTAGAAATTCGGAGCCGCCATAATCTAATTCATTCTGATCATCATCTGGCCCGTGAGGATGGCGTATCATATCGAACATGGCCTGTTCTCCCTCTCTGCCGGTATTGTCCACCATAGCTTTTATTTAACTAATCCAAAAGAAATATAAAACAATTCAGTATTCAAATTACATCGTCTCGAAAAATAGATATAATCTCGAATACATCGTCTCGAATAATAGATATAATCTCGAAAACATCGTCTCGAATAATAGATATAATCTCGAATACATCGTCTCGAATAATAGATATAATATCGAATACATCACTGGCTAGGTAGCTAATAAAGATCGAATACTACAGAAGAATCTAGGACACTCACGGTTCCTGCGGCGCGGGCGGTGGACATCCAAAGAGAAGGAACCCTCACAGGATCATAGCTGAAGTGAGATCCCTGAAGAAACTGCCAGGTATTGGAGAACCTGCCGCCCTCTAACGCAACCATGTAGCGATGGACGTGCTCGTCCTCCTCCCTGACACGGCGACGTACCACCTCCGCGGGGCAGCTCCTCCCACCAAACTGGCCCACGCGAACGCCACCAGACGAGATCAGGGTCGACGACGGGACCCGGGGTCGGGTTTCTCATCAAGCGGCGCGCCCCTCCTGGCAGCACCTCCCAGTGCCAGCCCGGCGGAGCCCAGTCCAGGACATGGGTCAGCCGGACGTCGTCGCGGACGTGTCGACGGCGAGGATGCAGGTCGGGCATCGTCGAGAACAAATACTAGCTATATGCCCGCAAAAAGTAACATTTTTTTAATGATTGGATTTTTGATAACTAAAATTTCTAACATTTCTATATAATTAACATTTCTATAACATTTCTAACAATGCTATATATAACTAACATTTCTATAACATTTCTAATATTTCTATAACTAAAAAATAGAAAAAAATTATAATATTTTTATATATATAACTAACATTTTTATAACTATTTCTATAACTAAAAAACAGAAAAATTTCTAACAATTCTAACTTTTTTATAACTATTTCTATAACTAAAAACAGAAAAATTTCTAACAATTCTAACATTTCTAACAATTCTAACAATTCTAACATTTCTAACTATTCTAACATTTCTAACTATTTCTGAAAAACAGAAAAATTTCTAACAATTTCTAAAAAAACAGAAAAATTTCTAACTATTTGTATAACTAAAAACCAAAAAATGTATGTGTGTGTGTGTGCAGCGCTCACAGCCGGCGCGGCAGGCGGCAGGGACGAGGGCGGCGACGGGGCAGCGGCAGGCGCGGCGACGGGAGATAGGCGACAGCAGAGACGACGGGATGACGGCGGCGGGACAGGGACAGGCGGGCGGCGGCAGCGGGACGACGGGCAGGGCGGCGCGCGACGGCAGCATACAGGGCGGCGCCGACAGGGACGGGACGACGCGGGACGGGCAGGACGGGCGGCGGCAACGAGGGACGGGGGCGACGCGGCGGCGGCGACGACGGGACGGCGGGCGGCAGGCGGCGACGAGGATGGAGACGTCTGAGGCGGCGGCGGCGGTGCAGAGGAGAAGAAGCGGATGAGAAATTGAAATTTTCATAAGTGTTGTTTATATAGGAGGGCCTTTAGTACTGGTTTGTGCCACCAACCGGTACTAAAGGCCAGTTCTAACCAGCCAAGCGGCGGAAGCGACCCCTTTAGTACCGGGTGGTGGCACAAACCGGTACTAAAATCCCTACTAGTACCGGTTTGTGTCATGACCGGTACTAAAGAAATCTTATTAGCGCAGGTGCGGTCTTGACAAGTTTAGTCCCACCTCGCTAGCCGAGGGGCGACCGCACTGGTTTATAAACCCCCGTGTGGTCGCTCTCTCGAGCTCCTCTCCAAAGCAGGCCTACTGGGCCTACGTGTTGTTTGCTGTCCTGTGGGCCTACTTGGCCTTTGCGGGCCTGCATCCTGACCCAACAACAGGTCGGGTTTCTAGTCATATGCAGGCCGCTCTGGCCTAGTAGGCGGGCTTTTTTTTATTTTTTTTGCTTTATTTATTTTTGTGTTTTTTTTGTGTATTTAGAGTTTCTTTGTGAATATTTTTGCTTTAGGTACAAAAAATTACAAACTTTTTGTTAGTGCCCGTAGTTTTCAAATTTGAATAGTTTAAATTTTGAATTATTTGAAATTAGTGTGAATCACTAGTTTGTGAATAACTTAACTTTAAAAATCAGTAAAGGCATGAAAGAATTTGTGTGCACATAAAATTTCTTCGCGTTTCAAATGCCAAAACACATAACTACCCTAACTATTAAGAGATTCCCCTCTGGGTGTGAAACACAGAAGAAAGTGATGATAGTGAAGCCGATCACATCCCAGATCTTTGGGTGTGAAACTTTTTCTTCGCGTGTGTCCCTTTGCGCTGTAACCATGGAAAATCTTCATCATTTAACGGGATGCTCGGGTCAATATTCACTGTGAATGGAGCAATTTTATCAAACATTTCATAATCTTCTGACTTGTCTGTCTTGTCATCCACTCCCACGATGTTTCTCTTCCCAGAAAGAACTATGTGCCGCTTTGGCTCATCGTACGATGCATTCGATTCCTTATCTTTTCTTTTTCTTGGCTTGGTAGACATGTCCTTCACATAGAAAACATGTGCCACATCATTGGCTAGGACGAATGGTTCGTCTGCATACGCAAGATTGTTTAGATCCACTGTTGTCATTCCGTACTGCGGGTCTTCCGTTACCCCGCCTCGTGTCATATTGACCCATTTGCACCGAAACAAAGGGACCTTTAAACCACGTCGATAGTCAAGTTCCCATATGTCCTGTATATAACCATAATATGTTTCCTTTCCCGTCTTGGTTTCTGCATCAAAGCGGACACCACTGTTTTGGTTGGTGCTCTTCTTATCTTGGGCGATCGTGTAAAATGTATTACCATTTATCTCGTACCCTTTGAAAGTCATTATATTCAAGATGGTAACTGGGACAGCAAGTACAGGTCATCTTCAATAGAGGTGTCATGCATGGTACGCGTGTCGCAACCAGCTGGCGAAACTCCTGGTTTGTTCACGTGTAATCCAGTCATCGAGCGCTCCGGGTGTTTGGAGCGTAGCAAATTCTTGTGTTCATCCATATACGGAGCCACCAAGGCGGAATTCTGTAGAACTGTGTAGTGTGCTTCAGTGAGAGAATGTCCGTCCATACATATTATTTGTTCCCCTCCTAGCGTGCCTTTTCCATCCAGTCTGCCCTTATGCCGCGATTCAGGAGCACCAATCGGCTTAAGGTCAGGAATAAAGTCAATACAAAACTCAATGACCTCCTCATTTTGATGGCCCTTGGAGATGCTTCCTTCTGTCCTAGCTAGGTTATGAACATATTTCTTTAAGACTCCCATGAACCTCTCAAAGGGGAACAAATTGTGTAGAAATACAGGACCCAAAACGTTAATCTCTTCGCATAGGTGAACTAGGACGTGCGTCATGATGTTGAAGAAGGATGGTGGGAACACCAACTCGAAACTGACAAGACATTGCACCAAATCATTCTGTAACCTTGGTATGATTTCTGGATCGATTACCTTCTGAGAGATTGCATTGAGAAATGCACATAGCTTCACAATGGCTAATCGAGCGTTTTCGGTAGAAGCCCCTCAATGCAACCGAAGCAGTTGCGTCATAATCACGTGGCAGTCATGAGACTTTAGGTTCTGGAACTTTTTCTCTGCCATGTTTATTATTCCCTTTATATTCGACAAGAAGCCAGACGGTACCTTAATACTGATCAGGCATTCAAAGAAGATTTCCTTCTCTTCTTTGGTAAGAGCGTAGCTCCCATGACCCTGATGTATGCCGTCTTCTCCGTGCATACGTTGCTGGTCCTCCCGTGCCTCAGGTGTATCTTTTGTCTTCCCATACACGCCCAAGAAGCCAAGCAGGGTCACACAAAGATTCTTCGTCACGTGAATCACGTCGATTGCGGAGCGGACCTCTAGGTCTTTCCAATATGGCAGGTCCCAAAATATAGATTTCTTCTTCCACATGGGTGCGCGTCCGTCAACGTCCTTCGGAACAGGTTGTCCGCCAGGACCCTTTCCAAATATCACCTTCAAATCCTTGACCATATCATGTACATCAGCACCAGTACGGTGGCGAGGCTTCGTCCGGTGATCCGCCTCACCTTTGAAATGCTTGCCTTTCTTTCTTATGGGATGCCTGCTCGGAATAAATCGACGATGTCCCAGGTACACATTCTTCTTACAACTATTCAAATATATACTATCGGTATCATCCAAACAGTGCGTGCATCCGCGGTATCCCTTGCTTGTCTGTCCTAAAAGGTTACTGAGAGCAGGCCAATCATTGATGGTCATGAACAGCAACGCCTTTAGGTCAAATTCTTCCCCCATGTGCTCATCCCACGCACGTACACCTGTTCCATTCCACAGTTGTAAGAGTTCTTCAACTAATGGCCTTAGGTACACATCAATGTCGTTGAAGGGTTGCTTAGGGCCTTGGATGAGCACTGGCATCATAATGAACTTCCGCTTCATGCACAACCAAGGAGGAAGGTTATTCAAACATAGAGTCGCAGGCCAGGTGCTATGGTTGCTGTTCTGCTCCCCAAAAGGATTAATGCCATCTGCGCTTAGACCAAACCATACGCTCCTTGCGTCATCTGCAAACTCCTTCCCGTACTTTCTTTCGATTTTTCTCCACTACGACCCGTCAGCGGGTTCTCTCAACTTTCTGTCTTTCTTACGGTCTTCTCTGTGCCATCGCATCGCCTTGGCATTCTCTTTGTTTTGGAACAAAGGTTTTAACCGTGGTATTATAGTAGAATACCACATCACCTTGGCAGGAATCTTCTTCCTGGGCGCTCGCCCTCGACATCACCAGGGTCATCGCGGCTGATCTTATAGCGCAATGCACCACATACCGGGCAAGCGTTCAAATCCTCGTACTCACCGCGGTAGAGGATGCAATCATTAGGGCATGCATGTATCTTCTGCACCTCTAAACCTAGAGGGCAGACAGCCTTCTTTTCTTCGTACGTACTCTCGGGAAATTCGTTGTCCTTTGGAAGCATATCCTTTATCATTACCAGCAACTTTCCAAATCCCTTGTCAGATACACCATTCTCTGCCTTCCATTGCAGCAATTCCAGTGTGGTGCCCAGCTTTTTCTTGTCACCTACGCAATTCGGGTACAACAATTTTTTGTGATCCTCTAACATGCGCTGCAACTTCTTCTTCTCCAAATCACTTGCGCAGTTTCTCTTTGCATCCGCAATGGCCCGACCTAGATCATCAGCGGGCTCATCGATGCCTCTTCTTCAGCTTCTTCCGCATTGCCGGCTCAGCTTCTTCCGCATTACCGGCTCAGCTTCTTCCCCATTGTTGTATCATCGTATTCAGGGAACCCATGGCCAGGATAGATGTCGTCGTCCTCTTCTTCTTCATTGTCTTCCATCATAAGCCTCCGTGCTTGGTCCAAACATTATAGTGGGGCATGAAACCGGACTCAAACAGGTGGACGTGAATGGTTCTTGACGTAGAGTAATTGCGACCATTCTTACAGCCAGCACATGGACAAGGCATAAAACCATCCGCCCGCTTGTTTGCCTCAGCCGCAAGCAGAAAAGTATGCACGCCCTCAACGAACTGGGGAGAGCATCGGTCATCGTACATCCATTGCCGGCTCATCTTCATTACACAACACCGAATAGACCAAATTAATACAAGTTCATACATAAAGTTCATACAACACTTAAATGCAACAAACAAATAACTCTCTAGCTAAAGCATTTAAATGCAACAACAAATGCGATCAAGATCGCAACTAAGGTAACAATTCATCCAAGAGCATAATGATACCAAGCCTCACTATCGATGGCATATTTTCTAATCTTTCTAATCTTCAAGCGCATTTTCTCCATCTTGATCTTGTGATCATCGACGACATCGGCAACATGCAAGTCCAATTCTTATCAATTTTTCTTTCAAGTACTCGTTTTCTCTTTCAACTAAATTTAACCTCTCGACAATAGGGTCGGTTGGAATTTCCGGTTCACATACCTCCTAGATAAAAATATCTATGTCAACTTGATGGGCATAATTTGTCATAAAACACGAAATGCAACAAATAATTGTAAAAGAGAATATACCACATCCGAATCATAACAAGGACGAGGGCCGACGGGGACGGATATCAAAACCATGGCACTATGTATAACAAACAACGTACGGGTAAGATAATTATACGAGTAACTATATATCCAAATCACACAAAAATCAATTTTTTATATAAATTTTCATGAACAAGAGGCTCACCACAAGGTGGTGCCGCGACAGAGACAGTGCGGCGATCGGCGGTGGTTCTGACGGAGATTTAGAAGGCACTAAGAAAAACACACCTACGTATGCAAACTAAGTGTTATTTTGACCTCAAATTGCATATAAATCAAATACTACCACATATAATTCCTCCCAAATTACTAAAACCCACAATTAATCACTTATAAACCAATGCAAGAGCTAAGCTAGCAATGAGAGATGAAAGGACAAAGTTGCTAACCTTGGTGATCATTTGAATGGATGGGGGCCTGCAAATCTTGACAAATTTTGGGCAAATTTTGCTTTGATCTCGAGAGGAAGAAGGGAAGAACAGAGGAGAGGGAGAGGGGAAAGGGGGAAGAACAGAGTGCGGGTGGACGAAGGGTTTATATAGGATGACCTTTAGTACCGGTTCGTGCCACGAACCGGTACTAAAGGTGCTGGAAGGGCTCCACTCTGACAACATCCTGCCACCACTTTCTTTTGTACCAGTTTGTGGCACGAACCGGTGCTAAAGGTTCACCACGAACCGGTACTAAAGAGCTCCTCCCACCTAGCCGTTGGAACCGGCACTAATGGACACATTAGTGCCGGTTCTGTTACAAACCGGGCCTAATGTGTCTCACATTTGACCCTTTTTCTACAAGTGTTTAGTGCCGGTTCCATAACCGGCACTAAAGTATGGGCACTAAAGCCCCCCCCCCTTTAGTACCGGTTCAGCACGAACCGGTGCTAAAGGGCAACCACGTGGCACGAGCCAGCTCCGGGGGCCTGGAGCCCTTTAGTACCGGTTGGTAACACCAACCGGTACTATAAGGTTTGGGGTTTTTTTAGTTTTATGATTTCTTTTTCATTTAATTTTGTGTTTCCATTTTAATTCTTTTTTGTTTGCTGGTATTTTACGATACTACACATTGTACACGTTATGCATATATATATATATATATATATATATATATATATATATATATATATATATATATATATATATATATATATATATTCTAGTAGACAACCAATCATGCATATATATATCATCAATGTCTCACAAACCACCATATTAATTAATTCACACATACACACATGTATAGCTATATACAATTTCTCCTACATATGCATTTTCCTTCGGAGCCAGTGGCATTAGCCTAATTGGTGCCTTTGGAGCACGATGATGGGGGCGGTAGCGGGTAATAGTATTCTCCCTTCGGATTTATGACCTGGTCGAGCAAAAATCCCGATATTTCCTCTTGAAGTGCTTCTACGCGCTCCGTTGACGTACTTGTCCCATTCACGATTCTTGTGGTTCTTGAATGCAACCGCCATCTTCCTAAGAGCAGCGTCCTTGACTTTCTGCACATCTACTTCTGTGAAATGATCTGGTAGGGTGAAATGTTCCATGAGAGTATCCCAAAGCAGACCTTTTTGTCTGTTGTCGACAAAAGTAACATCTGGACGTGGCTTTGCTGGCTCTCTCCATTCTTGAAGGGAGATCGGGAGTTGGTCCTTCACAAGAACTCCGCACTGACAAACGAACATGTCCGCAATCTTCTTAGGTGCTAATGGTTCGCCATTAGGTCTGATTGCCTCGATATTGTACTTTACGCCCTCCTTCAACTTTTTGTTTGGGCCTCGTTTCGTCCTTTTGCCTGAAGATTTGCTCGATCCGCATGGCTGAAAGAACAAAGATCGATTCGTTAATATATCTTCAAGTCATTTAAAACATGTGATGATCACCAGATGCCTGCTTATATAAATATATATACCTCGCCGGTCTTTGTTGTTTCAAGATCAACATTTTCTTCGTCATCATCATAATCATAGTTCATGACTTCATCAATTCGGTCGTCGCGATCGAATATCATATCACCCTCTCCGATGTTGTTTAGAAATTCGGAGCCGTCATAATCTTCTTCATTCTGATCATCATCTGGCCCGTGAGGATGGCGTATCATATCGAACATGGCATGTTCTCCCTCTCTGCCGGTATTGTCCGCCATAGCTTTTATTTAACTAATCCAAAAGAAATATAAAACAATTTAGTATTCAAATTACGTCGTCTCGAATAATAGATATAATCTCGAATACATCGTCTCGAATAATAGATATAATCTCGAAAACATCGTCTCGAATAATAGATATAATCTCGAATACATCGTCTCAAATAATAGATATAATATCGAATACATCACTGGCTAGGTAGCTAATAAAGATCGAATACTACAGAAGAATCTAGGACACTCACGGTTCCTGCGGCGCGGGCGGTGGACACCCAAAGAGAAGGAACCCTCACAGGATCATAGCTGAAGTGAGATCCCTGAAGAAACTGCCAGGTATTGGAGAACCTGCCGCCCTCTAACGCAACCATGTAGCGATGGACGTGCTCGTCCTCCTCCCTGACACGGCGACGTACCACCTCCGGCGGGGCCAGCTCCCTCCGCACCGAAACTGGCCCACGCGAACGCCACCAGACGAGATCAGGGTCGACGACGGGACCCGGGGTCGGGTTCCTCACCAAGCGGCGCGCCCCTCCAGGCAGCACCTCCCAGTGCCAGCCCAGCGGAGCCCAGTCCAGGACATGGGTCAGCCGGACGTCGTCGCGGACGTGTCGACGGCGAGGATGCGGGTCGGGCATCGTCGAGAACAAATACTAGCTATATGCCCGCAAAAAGTAACATTTTTTTAATAATTGGATTTTGATAACTAAAATTTCTAACATTTCTATATAACTAACATTTCTATAACATTTCTAACAATGCTATATATAACTAACATTTCTAATATTTTTATAACTAAAAACAGAAAAAAATTATAACATTTCTATATATATAAGTAACATTTGTATAACAATTCTAACATTTCTAACTATTCTAACATTTCTAACTATTCTAACTATTCTAACATTTCTAACTATTTCTGAAAAACAGAAAAATTTCTAACAATTTCTAAAAAACAGAAAAATTTCTAACTATTTGTATAACTAAAAAACAAAAAATGTATGTGTGTGTGTGCGCTCACCGGGGAGGCGAGGGACGACGGGGGGCGGCGACGTGGGCCTTGGCAGCAGGGACGGCGGCAGGCGGCGGCAACGAGGGACAGGGACTGGCGGTGACAGCGGGGGCGGGAGACGGACGGGCAGGCGGCGGCAGCGACGGGGCGTACATGGCGGCGCCGACGACGGGACGGGACGACGCGGACGGGCAGGACGGGCGGCGGTGACAGACGGGATGACGGGGACAGGGACGACGGGCGGCGGCGAGGGGGGGCGGCGGCGGGCGGCGACGAGGATGGAGACGTCTGGCGCGGCGACGATGCGATGCAGAGGAGAAGAAGCCAGATGAGAAACTGAAATTTTGTAAGTGTTGTTTATATAGGAGGGCCTTTAGTACGGTTGGAGCCACCAACCGGTACTAAAACTAGTTTTGGCCAGCCCAAGCGGCGAGCGACCCCTTTAGTACCGGGTGGTGGCACCAACCGGTACTAAAGAGGCTTTTAGTACCGGTTTGTGCCACCACCCGGTACTAAAGGGGTCTTGCCAGCGCAGGTGCGATCTTGACAACATTAGTCCCACCTCGCTAGCCGAGGGGCGACCGCACTGGTTTATAAACCTCCGTGTGGTAGCTCTCTCGAGCTCCTCTCCAAAGCAAGCGTACTGGGCCTACGTGTTCTGTGCTGCCCTGTGGGCCCACTGGGCCTTTGCAGGCCTGCATCCTGGCCCAACAACAGTTTGGGTTTCTAGTCGTATGCAGGCCGCTCTGGCCTAGTAGGCGGGCTTTTTTATTTTTTTTTTCTTTATTTATTTTTGTGTTGTTTTTTTTCTGTATTTAGAGTTTCTTTGTGAATATTTTTGCTTTAGGTACAAAAAATTACAAACTTTCTGTTAATGCCCGTAGTTTTCAAATTTGAATAGTTTAAATTTTGAATTATTTGAAATTAGTGTGAATCACTAGTTTGTGAATAACTTAACTTTAAAAATCAGTAAATGCATGAAAGAATTTGTTTGCACATAAAATTTCTTCGCGTTTCAAATGCTAAAACACATAACTACCCTAACTATTACAGAGATTCCCCTCTGGGTGTGAAACACAGAAGAAAGTTATGATAGTGAAGCCGATCACATCCCAGATCTTTGGGTGTGAAACTTTTTCTTCGCGTGTGTCCCTTTGCGCCGTAACCATGGAAAATCTTCATCATTTAACGGGATGCTCGGGTCAATATTCACTGTGAATGGAGCAATTTCATCAAACTTTTCATAATCTTCTGACTTGTCTGTCTTGTCATCCACTCCCACGATGTTTCTCTTCCCAAAAAGAACTATGTGCCGCTTTGGCTCATCGTACGATGCATTCGCTTCCTTATCTTTTCTTTTTCTTGGCTTGGTAGACATGTCCTTCACATAGAAAACCTGTGCCACATCATTGGCTAGGACGAATGGTTCGTCTGCATACGCAAGATTGTTGAGATCCACTATTGTCATTCCATACTGCGGGTCTTCCGTTACCCCGCCTCGTGTCATATTGACCCATTTGTACCGAAACAAAGGGACCTTTAAACCACGTCGTTAGTCAAGTTCCCATATGTCCTGTATATAACCATAATATGTTTCCTTTCCCGTCTTGGTTTCTGCATCAAAGCGGACACCACTGTTTTGGTTGGTGCTCTTCTTATCTTGGGCGATCGTGTAAAATGTATTACCATTTATCTCGTACCCTTTGAAAGTCATTATATTCGAAGATGGTAACTGGGACAGCAAGTACAGGTCATCTTCAATAGAGGTTTCATGCATGGTACGTGTCTGCAACCAGCTGGCGAAACTCCTGGGTTGTTCACGTGTAATCCAGTCATCAGCCGCTCCGGGTGTTTGGAGCGTAGCAAATTCTTGTGTTCATCCATATACGGAGCCACCAAGGTGGAATTCTGTAGAACTGTATAGTGTGCTTCAGTGAGAGAATGTACGTCCATACATATTATTTGTTCCCCTCCTAGCGTGCCTTTCCATCCAGTCTGCCCTTATGCCGCGATCCAGGAACACCAATCGGCTTAAGGTCAGGAATAAAGTCAATACAAAACTCAATGACCTCCTCATTTTGATGGCCCTTGGAGATGCTTCCTTCTGGCCTAGCACGGTTATGAACATATTTCTTTAAGACTCCCATGAACCTCTCAAAGGGGAACATATTGTGTAGAAATACAGGACCCAAAACGTTAATCTCTTCGCATAGGTGAACTAGGACGTGCGTCATGATGTTGAAGAAGGATGGTGGGAACACCAACTCAAAACTGACAAGACATTGCACCAAATCATTCTGTAACCTTGGTATGATTTCTGGATCGATTACCTTCTGAGAGATTGCATTGAGAAATGCACATAGCTTCACAATGGCTAATCGAACTTCCGGTAGAAGCCCCCTCAATGCAACCGGAAGCAGTTGCATCATAATCACGTGGCAGTCATGAGACTTTAGGTTCTGGAACTTTTTCTCTGCCATGTTTATTATTCCCTTTATATTCGATGAGAAGCCAGACGGTACCTTAATACTGAGCAGGCACTCAAAGAAGATTTCCTTCTCTTCTTTGGTAAGAGCGTAGCTTGCATGACCCTGATGTATGCCGTCTTCTCCGTGCATCGTTGCTGGTCCTCCGTGCCTCGGTGTATCTTTTGTCTTCCCATACACGCCCAAGAGGCCAAGCAGGGTCACGCAAAGATTCTTCGTCACGTGCATCACGTCGATTGCGGAGCGGACCTCTAGGTCTTTCAATATGTTAGGTCCCAAAATATAGATTTCTTCTTCCACATGGGTGCGCGTCCGTCGGCGTCCTTGAACAGGTTGTCCGCCAGACCCTTTCCAAATATCACCTTCAAATCCTTGACCATATCATGTACATCAGCACCGATGCGGTGGCGAGGCTTCGTCCGGTGATCCGCTCACCTTTGAAATGCTTGCCTTTCTTTCTTACGGGATGCCTGCTCGGAAGAAATCGGCGATGTCCCAGGTACACATTCTTCTTACAACTATTCAAATATATACTGCGGTATCATCCAAACAGTCGTGCATCCGCGGTATCCCTTGTTTGTCTGTCTGAAAGGTTTACGAGAGCAGGCCAATCATTGATGGTCACGAACAGCAACACCTTTAGGTCAAATTCTTCCCCCATGTGCTCATCCCACGCACGTACACCTGTTCCATTCCACAGTTGTAAGAGTTCTTCAACTAATGGCCTTAGGTACACATCAATGTCGTTGCCGGGTTGCTTAGGGCCTTGGATGAGCACTGTCATCATAATGAACTTCCGCTTCATGCACAACCAAGGAGGAAGGTTATACAAACATAGAGTCACAGGCCAGGTGCTATGGTTGCTGCTCTACTCCCCAAAAGGATTAATGACATCTGCGCTTAGACCAAACCATACGCTCCTTGCGTCATCTGCAAACTCCTTCCCGTACTTTCTTTCGATTTTTCTCCAATGCGACCCGTCAGCGGGTACTCTCAACTTTCTGTCTTTCTTACGGTCTTCTCTGTGCCATCGCATCGCCTTGGCATTCTCTTTGTTTTGGAACAAACGTTTCAACCGTGGTATTATAGGAGAATACCACATCACCTTGGCAGGAATCTTCTTCCTGGGGCGCTCGCCCTCGACATCACCAGGGTCATCGCGGCTGATCTTATAGCGCAATGCACCACATACCGGCCAAGCGTTCAAATCCTCGTACTCACCGCGGTAGAGGATGCAATCATTAGGGCATGCATGTATCTTCTGCACCTCTAACCCTAGAGGGCAGACAGCCTTCTGATAACCGTCACGTACTCTCGGGCAATTCGTTGTCCTTTGGAAGCATATCCTTTATCATTACCAGCAACTTTCCAAATCCCTTGTCATATACACCATTCTCTGCCTTCCATTGCAGCAATTCCAGTGTGGTGCCCAGCTTTTTCTTGTCACCTACGCAATTCGGGTACAACAATTTTTTGTGATCCTCTAACATGCGCTGCAACTTCTTCTCCAAATCACTTGCGCAGTTTCTTTTTGCATCGGCAATGGCCCGACCTAGATCATCTTCAGCTTCTTCCCGCATTGCCGGCTCAGCTTCTTCCCGCATTACCGGCTCAGCTTCTTCCCCCCATTGTTGTATCATCGTATTCAGGGAACCCATGGCCAGGATAGCTGTCGTCATCCTATTCTTCTTCATTGTCTTCCATCATAACCCCTCTTTCTCCGTGCTTGGTCCAAACATTATAATGGGGCATGAAACTGGACTCAAACAGGTGGACGTGAATGATTCTTGACGTAGAGTAATTGTGACCATTCTTACAGCCAGCACATGGACAAGGCATAAAACCATCCGCCCGCTTGTTTGCCTCAGCATAAGCGAGAAAAGTATGCATGCCCTCAACGAACTGGGGAGAGCATCGGTCATCGTACATCCATTGCCGGCTCATCTTCATTACACAACACCGAATAGACCAAATTAATACAAGTTCAAACATAAAGTTCATACAACACTTAAATGCAACAAACAAATAACTCTCTAGCTAAAGCATTTAAATGCAACAACAAATGCGATCAAGATCGCAACTAAGGTAACAATTGATCCAACAGCATAATGATACCAAGCCTCACTATCGATGGCATATTTTCTAATCTTTCTAATCTTCAAGCGCATTTTCTCCATCTTGATCTTGTGATCATCGACGACATCGGCAACATGCAACTCCAATTCCATCTTCTCCCCCTCAATTCTTTTCAATTTTTCTTTCAAATACTCGTTTTCTCTTTCAACTAAATTTAACCTCTCGACAATAGGGTCGGTTGGAATTTCTGGTTCACATACCTCCTAGATAACACTAGTGCAGAACCGGGCAATAGCACCGGTTCGTAAGGACCTTTCACTAGTGCAGAACCGGGCAATAGCACCGGTTCGTAAGGCCCTTTAGTGCCGGTTCCATAACCGCACTAAAGCCTCTTAGTACCGGTTCAGCACGGACCGGTGCTAAAGGGCAACCACGTGTCACGAACCAGCTCGGGGGGCCTGGAGTCCTTTAGTACCGGTTGGTAAGACCAACCGTACTATAAGGTTCGGGGTTTTAGTTTTATGATTTCTTTTTCATTTAATTTTGTGTTTCCATTTTAATTCTTTTTAGTTTGCTGGTATTTTACGATACTACAGATTGTACCGTTATATATATATATATATATATATATATATATATATATATATATATATATATATATATATATAATTTCTAGTAGAACCAATCATGCATATATATATCATCAATGTCTCACAAACCACCATATTAATTAATTCACACATACACACATGTACAGCTATATACAATTTCTCCTATATATGCATGTTGCCTTCGGAGCACGATGACAATTGGAAGTGGTTTTCATGGGGGCGGTAGTGGGTAATAGTATTCTCCCTTCGGATTTATGACCTGGTCGAGCAAAAATCCTGCTATTTCCTCTTGAAGTGCTTCTACACGCTCCGTTTCTAGGAGCTTCTCCCGCACCTCATTGAAATGTTAAGAAGAAGATCAATATGCATGTGTATTAGTTGTGTGACTAGATATCGATAATGGTGTAAAAATTGTGAATAGTGTTCTGACAAGCGTACCCATTCCTGTCTTTGAGATCTGCTCCTTTCGGACGCCATCATGCGAATGTTCTCGCAAATGCAGAATGCACACAGATCAGTCCCCTGCGCCTGCTTCAGGGCCTTTACGAGAATGGAATTTGATCAGATAATAATTAATCAAGCATGATAATTAAAGAGATGGCAGCTAGCTAGCTAGCTAGTACTACTTAATTACTTACCTTGGGTTGAAACCATTTAAGCTTTTTTTCCATTCGCCTTCCGTGACGCTGATGAACCTTGCCCAAGCCCTGCCCGCCGACAAAGAAAATGAATAAAGGGGTTATTAAATAGTTCATATCATGAAATGACGAACTAAATAGGCCGAGATATATAGTTAATAATGATTGAAATTACCTGTTGACTATCCCAAACAAGATGTTATAGTCAGTATTTGCTTTGAGTAGTGAGTCCAGTATTTCAACTGTTCCGGCGTCAACTTAAGTGATACACAAGATCCAGTGAAATCTGCATGCACACACGTTTGCATGTCTTAATTAAGCGGGCATATGTAAGCAAAAACATGTAGCTAGCTAGTAGGCAAAAACAGAGAATTTGTAGTACAAGACAGTGTGACTCACTGGAAGTTGTAAGGAAGTAGTATATCTTCATTGTATTTGAGGCGCTTCAAGAACTCTAGCATGTTGTCCTCTACGGCCTTTTCATGATGTGGATTTATTAGCCATGTGTATTCATTAACGGTGTTTGGGTCAATGAACCCAATGCCAAAGCGTCCACCTTTTCTCATTTCATACATCTTCATCCTGCATAATACCACGAAAAAGAATATAGTGAGGATAATTACATGTAATGATTGATCAAAAGGATCACTACAGCTAGCTTGAGACTTAAATTACAGAAAGAAATCACTTGAATTCAACGTCTTAACTTAGGATCGGCTTCTTCATTATGGATTTTGCACACTTAACTGTCATTCGCATCTCTTCTTGAGAACGTTAGTTGTATAGCTACGTAACTTCTAACGATGCCGTAATGATACAAACTCGAGTTCCTCAATCATTCACAGTCATTACAACGATTTGTCCTGTCACCTGCACGTTAGTCACCTAACGTCTATTTTGCCTCTTCTGATAGGCCATCAAGCCCTTTTCTCATTTTCATCAAACAATTCGCATCAACTTCGGGTCCATCGAAACACATCAGTACCAGTCATACCGATGTGTTTACGAAATTGCGCCTTAAGATCTGATTTTGATCCTCATATATATCGCTCTGAACTTGGTTGGTACTAATCAGATTCTGTACTGTTCAATTTGATAGTTTACTGAATCTATTGTGAATTGTTGCACTGTGTATATCTAACATTAAACAGTAAATAATAATTCTTGAATAATAGATTAAATGAATAAAATCCTACGATGAAACTATTAATCAAATCAAAGCAGAACTAACGATATCAACGTGAATACCATACCGACTCGATATATTTCATAATCCATCTGAATTCAGATATTCATAACTAGGTTGCAGGATCACTGCGGTCCAGCAATCTATTCTACATAGCTTCCAAGGAATCTCTCATCAACTGGCTGTACTCCTGGTCATGCGAGTGAAATATGTCTTGATGAACATACATCCTAACTACTTGCAATAGTGAAATGTCTCACATAGGACACTCTATTGGCCAAGAACCCGCATGTATAGCTACATTGTAATGCTGATATATTGCTCATCTCCTCGGTAATGTAACAAAGTCGCAATAGAGACGGACCTATTCATGCCTCGAATGTACCGAACTCAAGCGATATAACATCAGGTCTAAGATCAGTTATGACTCGATCTAAAACATACAGCTAATCCCTCAATACTTCAATCTATTCTGAACGAAATCACTATAATCAACATCTATTGATCACAACAATTCGTGATTGAGACGGTCGTGCAAGACGGCTAATGGCAAGATGCAGTGACGGACGAAATGGTATGGAATCGAGGACGAATGAACTCGGGTTGACACAAGGTAGTGCGATGAACATAGCTAGTACGCCATAGCTTATAGGATGTCTATTTAACATCATTGACTAAACATACTCACTAATTACTTACACTTTCTACACTTTAAATTTCATCATCTAATAAACTAAATTTAATCTTAGAATCAACAGAATCATATCTATAACGACTATTTATAGTAAAATGTATAGCTTTTGTACGTTTAGCATTCATACGACTAGAGGATCTAAATAGTTCTAGCGTCTGCAGTTGACTCAGCAAGGCACGACATGCTATAGCTAAACTAGAATGCACTCCTAAAAGAGGATTAGCTCTATTTTCGAGTCACTATGGGATTCTCTTGACTGGGCACAGAACGATGGGGCACAGGCGCAATCGGCGAAGGAAGACTGCAGCAGACTATCGAGCAGGAGACGATTGGACTGATTACTGGGCGATTGATACGAAAGTGCGAATGCAATCTAGTTGTGTAACAACGGACATGGCTTATATTGGTAGATGCGCGAGGGATAGGCATGGTTATTGCACTGTTGCAAGTGTGTCTAATATATTTCTAGAAATTGTACTTGAGATAGACGGTTGCATTAAAAGTCTAGCGATCTCGCTTACCTTGCGCTTAGACCGTGCTACAAACCAGCCTTTAGGACTTCAGGCTTACTGGGTGAGATTGGCAGCAAGTTGCCAATCTGGAGATCCGAAAACTTAGGTGTCGTTTCGAGCATGGAGGTCGTGGGCAGTGAGCTGCTTGGCTGCTCGTCAATTTGGATGCAGAGTTTGCTATCGAGTTCATCGTGGCTTTAGTATTTTTGGTGTAATTCACATTCAGGCTATTGCCAATTGTCTCACCCATCGTGGCACGACTTATTGATCGCCTTTGAATGTCATTTGATACTGTAATCTGTGCTGACTCAAGAGACGTTAATGCCAGTCGTAAATTGGTAACCGAATTCTTATTCAAAATAGCTCATCCGTTCTTATATAACACTTCTTACACGTACTTAAGCGTCATAATCCAGAGTACAACTTGTACGTGTTGTCACTGTAGCCATCTCGTTGTTGCTCTCTCTGGTGCTACTGTCTGTTCCAGTTAGATCTCATCTTTAACGGCATGTCAAGTACGGCTTTCGACTGTGAATGATGCATTTAATAAGCATTTCTAACTGATTTGTGTTATCAACAGTGCTCTTGTTCCATATTACTATCTTTAGGTAGACATGCATCTTTTTGATGCATCGTCCTTTCGTCTTGTGGACAATTTGTATCATAGATTCTTCAACGTACATGAGACAATGTCAATTATTTGTAGTGGATCTTAATCCTTGCAGATCGAAATCTAGCATGATGCTCTTCCATAATCCTATCCCATTGACATAGGACTTACCAGCACTGTCTCACAAGTCCACGGTAGTACAAGCTTTCAATGTACCTGATCCAAAGGACATTCCATCGACTCAGCGGTTAGTGCTCTTGGTGTACGACACGTTTAAATGGATCTTTCGTCGGATGCACGTGAAACATGAATTTCACATTTACACTGATATCCTGTACATCTTTATCTTCCAATGTCATTGATGAACATTCATACTTCACATGCGATTGATTATCCAACATTATTCTAGCCTACATCTTGATGCAAATTCAACTTGGCATCACGATTTGGGCGCAATCGATTTGACATGCAACTATTGACCTATTCATAGATCTTGCTGTATATGTTCAGATTCGGTCACATATCCATTCCTAAGCTTCTTGTATGACATGTAGACAAGATGTTGCACCTCTCAGGCTCAACTGTGCTCATACCCTATGGTGTACTGTTGGCCTCGCGAGAATGCAGGTTATCAGACGTTGCGAACATCTCGAATAGGACTCGACACTAGACAGATATCAATGGTCCAGATTCGGACATCCCTGTAATCTGGATACTCACGCCAGTGATAGATGCACCGTCGACATACTGACAAGGTGCATTCGTGGCAACAATGAACATGATCAGATGCTTTACATATTGTACGCTTCGTGATCACACTGATCTATCATTAGGAGCCTCCAAGTGACTATTGATCATTCAGCTACAATGCATTCACCGTTCTCACACTATAGCATCATGCGATCGCACTCTCAGTCAATGCTAGGCCAATTTCGTGAACTAGGTTCTCCGAGTAGCAGATCACCATATCTGCAACGGTATGGTCCACCTTCTATCCGTTCACATACTTGATGCATATTGTAATCACATGCTTATGCAATAAGTAGCTTGCCCTATCGACTGACTTGATGCTGTTGCCATAAGCAGTTTAGATCTAGTGTAGTTTGCAATATCTCCGTTCATATTACGAATAACTAGTCAAATCACAATCTTTATATTATCAGTCAGTGCTGATCCATCTGGTATCTCGCTAAGTTGTTCTGCTCAATTTAAGTATCAACTAACCTAACATAGATGCCTCACACAGATCGAGACCTTTGGAATCATTCCCTATCTCACTATAAAGCTATTTCAGCATCATGAGCGATGATGCTTCTAACTAGCCCACATTATCATAATGGCTTGAAATTCTTGCAATTGGCCAATCTTCGTTATCTGCACAGGACAGGTTTCAAGTCAAACGTATGAACGATGCTAGTCGCGTTCTTGCTCAGGATATCTCAATCATTGGTACAATCTTGGCTGCATCATCACATTCTGACACCTGCATTTCTGTCAGACACCTCGTTCTGACACGATGAGATCTCACTAGCTCTATCACTATGGCTACATTGAAGTCCGTTATCTAAGACCCTATGACCACATACCTTACGTTCAAGTTTCATCGTACATACTGTCCTTGCTAGCTAAGCCTATGCCATCGAACCACATTGTCCTCCCAGTTGCACTAGATAGGTTCCATACTAGTGTTGACCACCTACAACTGGAGTTCTAGTCTTCTATACTTTGCCATTCTTCTTCAGAATTCCTTCATTTTTACGATTCCATGCGACCCGAGTTATCGCTTTCATTATCCTGTTTAGACAATTTCTTCATCATCTGATATGATTCTGCAATAATCTCACGGCCATTTTTCTGTCCACTCACCAGGCCCATGCTATGTCGATGCACACTACGCAGGTCAATCTCTTCATCATGACTATCATAAGATGGCTTATTCTGCCTTCTGGCAGCCACATTTCGTGACGCTTAACCGTACGTGCAAATCGGTTTGTTATCAACCTTGTTCAATCTGTCAGTCTAACCTTTCCCATTCTGCATTGTCTTGCACACATCTGCAACTCTGCTGCTCTCCAACTTTTGTTGAAATCGCTTCTTCTCAATGCACTGACGTGTCGAACGTGCTGTCCAATCCATGCTTCGGCTCATCACATTGACATCATCATACCTCACGTCAGTCTGCCAAATGGTAGTATCCTGCTTTCAATGTCCAAATTCGCATAACTCATTGCTTATTTGATTCATAACAATCTTATTGTCTGAAACTATAGCAGTTATGCCGCATGGCAGTCTTGCTCCAGATTCCATCATAGCACCAATAGCCTAGAACATCAATCGCTTTTGCTCAAGATGCCTACGAAGAGCATCTAAGGCAACATGATTCCATGCTATTTCATTCATACACGTATTCACAAATTATCAATCCTTTCATATATCAATATCTTGACTTTAACATATACGAACTTAGCATGACTAACATACTATAATATTATCCCTATGTCAAATCTCATACATCATGCATTTCAACTTTCATTTCAATTCATAGCTCATCTATCATCACTCACAGACTCTAATACGCTATCCATCAATCGATCTTGTCAAATTTTCATTTAACAAATCATGTTCAAAATTAACTTGATAACTTGAATATCACAATCCCATAAATTTCTATGACTGAGCAATTGCATACAACACATCATGCAGGTGATAATCGAACTACAGCAGGCGGATACACGGTACTGCTAGAACGTGTACAATCACACGAAAACCTCAAATCGGTACATAAATCTATCAGCAGCCCTCTAAATTACATAGTGATGCTGATCGACTCTTACTGGATACACTCGAAATTCTACTTCGATTTCAAATGGCCATTTGACCATATGAAGACAATGTTGAAGATTTCACTATATTATCCACATATCACAATCACCAATGTTGCCAGCTCATGTCACAAACATGGCAATTACTACTTGGATCACAATGGAGGCGAACTGACAAATCTGATTGCTTCAGAGAAGATAATGTACTGAGTTGTTGACATGAAGCATTGTGCAACTCTAGATATTTCTTGAGTCTCTGTTCCAGACTTCTCAACTTCATAAGACGAAATCAGCATTATTTTGCCAGTTTTGTATAGCAAGGTTGCACAATGTCAAATCGCTAACCTTTGACCCACTGACTAGTCTCTCAGCACAGTCCACATGACATTTCACATTTCGTGCTTACGACATTTAACTACATTTAGCAATGTTTAGTTCGGACCGAAGTGTAACTACTGCGTCACGACACTTGTCGCCTTAGTGCAGACAAGCAGCATGACGATTGATGACGTAAGTGTGCTAATTGATCCATAGCAGCGGTAGTATATTATCGGATTGTACGTCTCAAAGTATGATGCTAGAGTGATACCAGTTATGACAGCTTATGAAATGCCATTACAATGTCGTCATAGATTATACCAAGTGTACATACAAATAAGATTTATAAAAATGATCATGAATTTAAAATTTATCCATTGATATCAAGATCTACTATGCATGGCATTTACTATTTACCTTATGTATTAACGTTAGTATATAGTAACTCAATCCTTTATGCTCATTCAATTCTTCATCTGCATTCTTCACTAATCACCAAGTTCTCATATGTACTTGTCACCATAGACCGTTGACCTTCATGAGTAGCATCCGTAAAGCTCTTTGGCCGTAGCAACTGCATTGCTGAGTGAGCATGACGAGAACATTCGGATTCTAGACGGTTGCTAGCCGATAAGTGTGCTTTTTTCTATATTTGTTTCGTTTTTCATGAATTTTACAAATATATCAAATCCTATTTTATTAATAATTTAATTAATATGATAATTGTGCTGGACATCATAGTTGAATCCTAATTCTCAAAGACAATTTTTAACATACAATTAACAATTGAACTGTTTGCTTGTACAATTGCTTAAGTATAGATTCCGTAAGTTGCCTACAAATCTCATAAATGTACCTCGCATATCTTTACTTCTTAAGTGCTTTTGGCTCAACATCATCATTAACTTTAGATCATTTCGTATTGCATGTTCATGAATTTGAAGTCATTGCATACGACTTGTTATTGTACCTCGAAGATCGTTTGCTTATGAATTTAAGCATGACATGCCGTGACGATCAGGCTTAATATGACATGATTTATATCTCGGTACTTGGTAGTACATAACAACTCCATATTACATATTCTGGCGACTTAATCTATTCGTGTCCGACACTGATATAATCTCCGATGTTAGAAAGATTTCTAGTCCAATCTGTTCACGAATATCCGAAATGGTTATACATTTATAATCGTCATTATCCAATATAGTATAAGTTTCTTGATTTATCCAGACAATTAAGCACTTTTAGTCATAGCACGTAAATGCCATACACGTAACTTAAAGGAATAAGCCAATACTGCTAAGAACTGAAGACTAGTCGAATTTCATGAGTGAGCATAATCATATCGCTACATAGGATCATAGGTTCTACGTTAATGCACTGCATACCCTTAGTGGGACATACAATCAACTGCACTAGTGACTGATTACTCAGATCCGGCGTGGATACCAGGTACAACATAAGATCCCTATCCTAAGACTGCTAGCATCAGAACTACTGGCAAGCAACATCAGCATTAGCACGGATCTTCGCTACCGGAAACATATCTTAACCTGAGTCTCAAGACTATTTCCAACAGCCACCTTCGGCAAGGACGGTGCCTCAATTGAGCTGGTTACCAATGCTAAAACACCAATAGCTTACCGGATTCAATTATAGATTTTAATTAAAATCCATACTTCAAATTTAACATTCTAACTATGCTAACATTTTAATAACTGACATCTAAATTTTAATTTATCTAACAAATTCTAAATTTTATATTATAGAACATCAATCTATTTTCTTCAGAAACTCATTCTAGGCTAGCTTAACAGTGCACATTCTAGAGATTGTCCTTCAAATGCTTCCTAACAGAGAACACGAAAAGTAATGTCCCTCGGAGATCAGGGTATGTTACAAACATGGGGCGCGCGGCGCGGACTGGGGACGACGCGGCGAAAGGCGGGGACGAGAGAATCGGCAGCGGAGGACGTCGGAGTACTGAGGGGCGTTAAGGATATGCGTCGGTGGAAGGGACGCCTCCGGTAACGACGGTCAGAATCGTGCTACGCCAGGGAAAAATTTAGAGGTTGCAGAGGCAATACCTTGACTCCAGGCCCAGGTAGGTGCATTGAGCGTTCTCTTGCCTTGGTCCACCACACGGTCTACCAGTGAGTTTCACCCACGTAAGACTTAGTCCGTCGAAGAAAGTCAACTCGTAGCAGTGCGCCGGTTGCTAACCTCGGTCACTGCCAAATGACATTCTAGCAACGTCTGCCTAACTTTTTCTTGTTTTTTCTCGTCTGAGTCTTCCTCATCTTTGGCAGCGATGGCCTCAAGTTGGACTCATTTCTATGAATATCCTAAATCTTGTTGGGTTCTGTGAATCACTGGCTCTGAAATTAGCTTTGATAATCGTATGCTTCAAATTGTTCACGTAAATTGTTTTTATGCAATATTCACCTACGAAACAGACTACGGGTTCGTAATGCCGGAAGTTTTCATTTGATTTAAATCTGCTATCCATTCATGCTGCAATCACTTCAGTGGCATCTGCCTACTAAAATCGCAAATGTAGGAATGCTCCTCCAAATCATGTTATTTCATCAAAGCTTTCTAATCCTTTGATTTCGATTTCATCTTCATCGGTAATTTCCTGTGCATCGACAGATCTTTTAAACTTTTCTATTCTTCTACTAATTCATCACTTAATTGGTTTTCATTAAGAATTTTTCAACTCATATATCTGATTGATTCTCTACTTTTCTTCGGAAATTCACCATTAAAACATTTCCTTTGTAACCTACATAGAAAAGTATGATCTGATTGGACCATTGGTCTTCCAACCGCAGGTTGCCGCACGGACACACTGATTGCCAATAGGGCCTGTACACATGTGCAATAACTCTCTTACAAATTATGACACATGGACGCGGACAAAGACTATCCACAGTATGCTGAGGCTTCAACCATGAGGAATTTCTTTCCTGGTTATCAAGTCGACATCACGTTCGAGTGTCGGGCAATCGGTTTCAAAATGTTTCCATACTGCTTTTCGAATGTGCTTATATGGTGGTTGAATCTGTAACCTATAACAGCCCGTATAGAGGTTTTGCAGTCTCCAAGAGCGATCAAATACCCGTGTAAATCAGTACAGTCTACGTCCTATTGATAGGTCACCTAGCGTGGCCCACTCGGCCTGCCGTTAGAACATTGTAATCGCCATGGCAGATAGTTTATAAACTCTCATATTTTGCATCCCCAAAACGATTCCTTTAGGTCTAGTGACGTCATATACAATCTGACTATCAATCTAACAACAGATTTTCAGACTCAGCCGGTTACATTTCTTAAATATTAACTTAATTGCATAATGTGTTAATCTTTAAATCCAAAATAATTAAGGTCAAAGCATTCTAAGCCGGTTGCTCACAATCCTGAATTTGATTTAAATCGATTTGTTCCTGCTATGAATTTATAACATAATGAGAGCTGATCTAATACGTGCACAATGAATTTCTTCCTAGCAACCTTATGAATCTGCCTTTTCGAGAATCGAGTCTGTCATAACAGGCCTACGTTCTTGCCTTCATATTGCAGTAATTGGTAGCATTACTTAATGGTCCTGGCGGCTACAGATTTCCTTCTCTTTAAGTTCTTGCATCCCTATGACCTTCCAGCGCTTCTACTCCTACGGTTTTGTATTCCAATCACTAAACCGGGTAAAATATTCTTCCACCTGCGCACCAGGTCTTCGTACTTGTAGCCAGTTTCAATTTCCCTAATCTTCCAGATCGATGTCTCACTCTTCAGCTTGAATTATCCGCATTCTCCAAAACTGCTTGCCTTCCACGGATTGTATGCAAGAACAAGGACTAAACTTTTAAACAAATAAACCTTTTTTCTTCCCGTCGTAAACCGGCAGTACCTTTTTTCCTTTCAAATTGAATCCATCAAAGGTACCATCCCTTTTTCCTTTGATGTTTATCCCAGAACGTTCGCCCATCCAAGAGGTTCAATATTTAGGTCCACCAAATGCCTCACTCCGGTTTACACTGTTCATTCAACTGCCCTTTCACCAAGGGCCTTCTTAGGTTCAAGCCGGGCTGGTGTCTTCCCTTCTAAAGAGTGCTTCCAACCATAAGTCTTCGCCTTCTTTTTCTTCTTCCCAATGGATAGGAAACCTCCTTGAAACTCCCGGCCTCCAATCTCGGGCTCCTGCTTTCTCTCACCTTGGAACAATTTAACCTTACTCCGGGAAATCCTTTGGGAATTTCTTGCACCTACCTTGTAGGGAAACAAGCCTTGAAGAATCCTGGGCCCCAATCACTAGCATGCCTCATTTGGAATCCTTGTATTTCATCTTCCTTCAGGAAGCTAACATGGTGCCATTTGGCTTCTTCCTAAACCTTTACAGCTTCTCATCTCTTTTCCATTCCTTTCATTCTTCCAGGTCCCTTTCTTACAACCTCGCTTATCAGCATCGTGCATTCTTCCTCCATGGTACATTTTTGACCCATGGCCGACCTTCTTCCATTCTTCCTGTCTTTTTCCCCTCCGCCTAGACCTTCTGGTCACGAACGACTCCAAATTTCGCAATTACCTGCAAATTTCTCTTCTTGGGCCCAAAATAAAGGATAAACCTCACAGGGGTTGTTCTTGCTTCCATTCAACATTTTGCGGCCAAACATTTTAAATCGGCCATGAAACACTTCAACATAGACTCAACCAAACCTGCGTAGCAATTTAACATCTAACCCTACTTCATAAAATTCTGCCCTTTTCAAATACTCTCAACAAAGTATTAAATGCCATCAAACACTAAATTCAAGTAATATACACCCTATCATCAATTCCAACCCAATAGCCATTTTCTTTTCTAATTCAACCATTCATCAACCAAACAATTCATCCAAATCTTTCAATTCCAAAGCCTCACTCAATTCCTAAATTTTAACCTTTTCCCTCTATAACTTCGAAGGGGTTGTTAGGCTTTCTGTCACCATATCCTTCGATCCTGTGCCAACCAAATGTTTCTAGACTTAGCAATCCAAAGGCCCCATGCTCTTATTTCGTTAATGCACCTTTCCATAAGGGTTTCTTCCATGATTTTTGGTACTTACTCCGATATTTCCAAGGACCGGCAGATTTAAATTTTTATTTTAGGTTTTAGATAGCTTTTATTCTTTCCAAAACCTTTTATATTCCACAACTGTAAAAAATTTCCTTTTAATATTTATTGTTTTAAGCAATGAAAATTTGGAATTAGTGATTCCTTCATTATTTGACAATCTTACATGTATTTTAATCACCTAGATGTAAGATATATTTTTATATATCAGATTAATTGTTAATTTTTGAAAGATATTTTTCTGAACTTCAACCTATATTCTCTGGTTCACGCAGCCCAGTTCCCTAATGCTTATACCAATTTCCAACATTTGGAGTACAGCAAATGGAATTTTTTGGCAAACATAGTTTTTTTCATTTGAGTGTGAACAAGCCCCTTCCCTTGAATTGCTTTATCCTTTAGCCTTCCCGAATTGTTTAAATGTAAGACACACAATTTTTGTGATCCTCTAACATGCGCTGCAACTTCTTCTCCAAATCACTTGCGCAGTTTCTTTTTGCATCGGCAATGGCCCGACCTAGATCATCTTCAGCTTCTTCCCGCATTGCCGGCTCAGCTTCTTCCCGCATTACCGCTCAGCTTCTTCCCCCATTGTTGTATCATCGTATTCAGGGAACCCATGGCCGGATAGCTGTCGTCATCCTATTCTTCTTCATTGTCTTCCATCATAACCCCTCTTTCTCCGTGCTTGGTCCAAACATTATAATGGGGCATGAAACTGGACTCAAACAGGTGGACGTGAATGATTCTTGACGTAGAGTAATTGTGACCATTCTTACAGCCAGCACATGGACAAGGCATAAAACCATCCGCCGCTTGTTTGCCTCAGCACCAAGCGAAAAGTATGCATGCCCTCAACGAACTGGGAGAGCATCGGTCATCGTGACATCCATTGCGGCTCATCTTCATTACACAACACCGAATAGACCAAATTAATACAAGTTCAAACATAAAGTTCATACAACACTTAAATGCAACAAACAAATAACTCTCTAGCTAAAGCATTTAAATGCAACAACAAATGCGATCAAGATCGCAACTAAGGTAACAATTGATCCAACAGCATAATGATACCAAGCCTCACTATCGATGGCATATTTTCTAATCTTTCTAATCTTCAAGCGCATTTTCTCCATCTTGATCTTGTGATCATCGACGACATCGGCAACATGCAACTCCAATTCCATCTTCTCCCCCTCAATTCTTTTCAATTTTTTTTCAAGTACTCGTTTTCTCTTTCAACTAAATTTAACCTCTCGACAATAGGGTCGGTTGGAATTTCCGGTTCACATACCTCCTAGAAAAAAATTCTATGTCAACTTTATGGGCATAATTTGTCATAAACACGAAATGCAACTAGTTTTAAAAGAGAACATATATACCACATCCGAATCATAACAAGGACGAGGGCCGACGGGGACGGATATCAAAACCATGGCACTATATGTATAACAAACAACGTACGGGTAAGATAATTATACGAGTAACTATATATCCAAATCACACAAACATCAATTTTTATATAAAATTTCATGAACAAGAGGCTCACCACTAGGTGGTGCCGGCGACGGGACTAGGGATGGCACCCGCAGGGTTTGGGTATGGGTGGAGCCATCCCATACCCTTACCCATCATCCCAAACCTTACCCATCACCCGTACCCATACCCATTGATGGGTATAATTTTTTCTCATACCCGTCACCCATCAGGGTAAGTGGGTACCCGCGGGTAAAAGTACTCAGATTTATAACACACCAATTTGAGCATTACATAGTCATAAACACCAACTTATAACAATAATTGATAAACAACAACACATCATTACATTATCGCATGCTCGTTCGTGGGCTAGCTATTGTGGTGCGGCGGCCTAACATGAATGTATGAAGAGGTCTCGTTAGGGCTGTCGGATTTATGTACATATAATATGTTTAGTATGTGGATAATAACATATAAGGTCTATTTGTCAAAATATATGCGGGTATATGGGTACATGGGTATGGGTTATACTAAACCATACCCATACCTACTATACTCGATGGGTATGGAATTTTCCTGTTTATGTACCCATGGATACTTTTTGACCCATACCCTTGCCCTAATAGGGTTTTTACCCACATGGTACACGGGTAATGGGTACCCATTGCCATCCCTAGACGGGACGGTGCGGGCGATCGACGGTGGTTACGACGGAGATTTAGAAGACACTAAGTAAACCACACCTACATATGCAAACTAAGTGTTATTTTTGACCTCAAATTGCATATAAATCAAATACTAGCACATATATATATTTCCTCCCAAATTACTAAACTCACAAATTAATCACTATATATAAAGCATTGCAAGAGCTAATCTAGCAATGAGAGATGAAAGGACAAAGTTGCTAACCTTTGTGATCATTTGAATGGATGGGGGCCTTCAAATCTTGACAAATTTTGGGCAAAATGTGTGATGAGCTCGAGAGGAAGAGGGGAAGAACAGAGAGGAGAGGGGAAAGGGGAAGAACAGAGCGAGCTCGGGTGGACGAAGGGTTTTATGTAGGAAGACCTTTAGTACCAGTCCGTGCCAAGAACCGGTACTAAAGGGCCTGGAGGGGCCCCAGTCTGACAACATCCTGCCACCACTTTCATTAGTACCGGTTCGTGGCACGAACCGGTGCTAAAGGTTCGCCACGAACCGGTACTAATGAAAGCGGCCCGGCTAGCCGTTGGAACCGGCACTAATGTATACATTAGTGCCGGCCCAAATTCAAACCAGCACTAATGTGCTTCACGTTTGACCATTTTTCTACTAGTGTAAAAATATCTATGTCAACTTGATGGGCGTAATTTGTCATAAACACGAAATGCAACAACTAGTTTTAAAAGAGAATATACCACATCTGAATCATAACAAGGACGAGGGCCGACGGGGACGGATATTAAAACCATGGCACTATGTATAACAAACAACGTATGGGTAAGATAATTATAAGAGTAACTCTATATCCAAATCACACAAACATCAATTTGGTCTGCAAAACATTCATGAACAAGAGCCTCACCACAAGGTGGTGCCGGAGACGGGATGGTGCGGGCGATCGACGGTGTTTACGACGGAGATTTAGAAGGCACTAAGTAAACCACACCTACATATGCAAACTAAGTGTTATTTTTGACCTCAAATTGCATATAAATTAAATACTAGCACATATAATTCCTCCCAAATTACTAAACTCACAAATGAATCACTATACAAAGCATTGCAAGAGTTAATCTAGCAATTAGAGATGAAAGGACAAAGTTGCCAACCTTTGTGATCATTTGAATGGATGGGGGCCTTCAAATCTTGACAAAATTTTGGCAAAATTTGTGATGAGCTCGAGGAAGAGAGGGGAAGAACAGAGGAAGTGAGGGGAAAGGGGAAGAACAGAGCGAGCTCGGCTGGACGAAGGGTTTATGTACGACGACCTTTAGTACCGGTTTGTGCCACGAACCGGTACTAAAGGTGCTGGAGGGTCCCCAGACTGACAACATCCTGCCACCACTCTTTTTAGTACCGGTTCGTGGCACGAACCGGTGCTAAAGGTTCGCCACGAACCGGTACTAATGATAGCGGCCGGCTAGCCGTTGGAACGGGCACTAATGTACACATTAGTGCCGGCTCAAAAACAAACCGGCACTAAAGTGTCTCAGATTTGACCATTTTTCTACTAGTGTACAGATACAATAATAAAGGCATGCACTTCAACATGTACTAACTACTAACTCTCCACCCGTCAACATATTTGCTACCCAGGTATTCAGATATGTAGGTACATTAGAGTTAGTAAAGTAGTATATTTACACCGCTTTTAGTCTGCTTCACAAAATCATGCGTACATAAGGCCGTACATCATAATACTGAAGAAAAAATACACCATTCCAAATTATACTAGTAATAATTTCTCCTACTCCCTCCTTCCATCTATATAGGGCCTAATCCGTTTTTCGAAACTAACTTTGACCAAATGTTAGAGCAATAATATATGACATGCAATTTACATAAAGCATACCGTCAATTTTGTATGAGAAAGGAGATTTCAATGATATAATTTTCACATTTTACATCTTATGTACTATTAATCTCATCAATAGTCAAAGGCGGTATTAAAAAATGCATTAGATCCTATATAGATGGAAGGAGGGAGTATAATTTATTCAATGGTAACATGCCACGCTGATCAAGTACAGGCATCTCATCAGAGTACTTCTTCAAAACCGAAACTAGTAGCCTAAACCCATCTAATATGCATCCCAGACTTGGAGAAAATCTAGCCACAAAAAACCTAACCACCAGGGGTGAGGAACAGAGAATGCAGCCATCCATAGGAGGGTAGAAGATTGTCGTACCGACTGCCGCCCACTTCGACGATTGCCACCGGCCACGCGTCTTGCAAACTAGTCGTCGCCTACGTCGTCCTACCCCCTCCTAGTGAAGGAGGCAGTGTTTGGGGCAAAGGTCGTGCATGCGATTGGAAGGAATGGGAGCGACGCATGCCATGAATATTGGAGGCCAGTGTGGCGCGGGCCGACTTGGGCACTGTGTGTTGGATGCGGGCAAACTGCTCTGGTGCGATCATATCCGGACGGCCCGGTCGGGAGACGCTGCGAGGACCAGTTCAGCAGGGACAAAATTAGGCAAAAAAAAACCACGATGTGACAAGCCAGTTGGACCTGGCAATTGGGACCCGCCGGTCAAAATGCTCACAAAATTTGAAACAGGGTAAACTATGACAAGGCTTTTTCCAAATGGGGAAAAACGGATGAAATCTCACTAAATGGGATAATTAATGACAGAAATGTTAAAACATGGGGTAAAAATCAGAATTCACTCTCGTTTCAAATATTTCCAGACTGATACAGCAAAAAGAAAAAGAAAACAAATTATCTTAACTCCGTCTTCTGTGCGTCAAACAACTGTAATGCATTTCAGTATGGAAGATGGCTTACGTTGCAAAAAAAAAGAAAGGGAGATGACTTGGAAAGTGTCTATATCTATCTATATCTATATCTATATCTATACGTCGCAAATAAAGCAAGGAGCGTTTCGCCAATTTTTCCATCCGTTCACCGCCGAATAGAATTTTTTTCTATCCGAGGTGGTACTAAATTCTTATGCGTTTGTCTGCTAGAAAAAAGGTTTTTCCAAAATTTCGCACGTGGCCCGCGTATTGTGGCCCAGCGATGCCAGCCCACTTATTTTTTCTGCCCACACAGCTGGGAAAATTCTATTTTCCGCACAGCGCGATAAATAGACGGTGTTTCTCACAGGACAACCAATAATGCGCTGGCCCATTTTTATTTCTTTTGATGTTTTACTTCCATTTTTATTATTCTTCCCCTATCTCTTTTTTCCCATCCAAGATTACTTTTCTTATAAAATTTATTTCATAAATTCAAAATTTTCGAAAAAATATTCAGAATTAAAAAAAAATATCAAATTTTGTAAAATGTTCAGAATTATAATTTTTTACTATTTCGAAAAATATTTGGAAAATGAATTTATTTTCACATTTTTTCAAGAAAAGTATTTTAAAAAAATATTCGAGATTTCTGAAATGAAAATGGCATTTTAAAAATTCTCCAAATTCGAAATATATTCTTGGTTTATTAAAGTTTTAACAATTCTAATAATGTTCGCATATAAAAGATACATATTTTCGAAAATATTATGAATTTTCAACACATGTTCCTGTTTTAAAAAATGTTCACAAAATCAATGATGTGCATGTTTTTATAAAAAAAATTGGTGTTTTGAGAAAATGTTGTGAATTTAAAAAGATGTTCTTGTTTCAAATTTTGTTCGCGGTTTTCTGAAAGTGTACATAATTTTTTAAGACATGTTCAGGATTTAAAAAATGGTTCATGTTTCCTGCAATATTAAGATACTTCATATCTTTAAATCTCCTTGGTTGGAAGGAAAAGTAGATTGAATAATTCATGGGTCTTCTTTAGCGTACAATGACGTAAAAAACTCTTAAATGCCCTCGATCAATGAATGGAAAATAGCGGATTAATTACTTCACACCCGGCGAAACCGAGAAGCTAAATGTGCCTTTTCACGTCTCACTAACTTTAAATGCATATTATTTTTTTCTCCCGTTGCAATGCACAAGCATATGTGCTAGTTGAAAATAAAAGAAGACGACGTGCTGGCTTCTCGCCTCCGATATAGCCAATGGTGCCTCGCCGACCCTGCAGCTATGGGGGCTATCTAGCTCCATTAAATTGTCCCTGTTGTCGTTGCACATGCCTGTAGAATCCATGGCATATACAGGGGGCTTTCACATGTACACAACGGTCCTTTTTTGCATACGTACATGGCAGATGAACACACCATGCAAAGCCAACGGCCTTCCTTTTGTAAACAGGACAGGCTTAAGAAAAAAGTATCAGTACATGAAATACTGTGTACTCCATTCGTACCGGTGTATAAGTCATTTTACGTTATGCACCGCGATCAAGGCAGAGAAAAAACCGAGAAAACTTAATGTTTATTTGCCAGACGCAACAGGAGGGCGCTAGGGAAAATTTCCCATCCGATCGTCGGTTAAATCTTCAATTCCTGGTGTCCGATGCCGCATGGTAGCAAAATAAGGCAGCCAGTGATTGCCCTTTTTTCATGAGGTGCCCAGCGATGTTTTCAACCCATATTTAGCGCCGATGGTTAGCACCCGGCATTGGACCAGATAAAGCTTAGAGTTTCTTAAATGTCTTGCTATTTTCTTTTCCTGTTTAAACGCCTAGATAAGCATCCCTCGTTGCAGATGCTCTTAGTTGCCATCTCAATTGTCAGTAGTTTGCTGGTGTTGACCAAGTATGGAGAGCGTTCAACTTGCCAAGCCCACCCCGGATCACGCAAGACGTCTACGCCTTAGGTCTACTGTAGTTCTTTTGGTGGCTTCTCCCATAACCTGCTCTCCAATTCGTTTGACTTTATGAACTAGATCTGGGCCTTAATGGGCAGTTTCGTGGGATGTGGGAGCACGTGACTTTGTTATGGACGTTGCCTAAGTTAACCCAATTTACTAAGGTGTGAACTTGACATAGTTCAGATGGTCAGTTTTCTTAGTGGAACCAGCGCAGCAAAGTTTAAGTTCTAGACTTGACAGTTTGACACTAGTGCCCATATTTTTCTTAATTTTTTTACGGTTTCCGATGATATTTGTTCAGTGTGAGGACATATTCCTGTAGAATACGAAGGTGCCTGGGGTGACTTCATCACTCAATATGTTGTGTCAGGTTCAATACCTCGAAAGTGCTCATATGAATATGGTTGGGTGTGTGTATTCATAAGATGAGTAAATGTGAGTGTCTGCGTTCATATTGTATTAGGAAAAAAAAACAAATTTGTTGAGTCTCACGGTTGATGACTAGCTACTCGATCGAATGCGGGTTGGTTTAAAAAGTCGTGGTCAACTTGTGCATCGCGTGGGACTACTGATTTATGACAGTGATAGTTATAGTAGTATATCAAATATTGATATGGCTTACAGTAGCGAGAATCAAGGCGGGGCAGATCTGGCTTGGATGCTACGTACCGAGGGTGGATCGGTTGACCCGACTTGCAACTGGCATATTATATACTCCAGCGATTGGTGCGAGTTGTCTAGCAAAGCAAAGCCAAGGTGCCCAGTGCAGTGTCTCGCTTATAAATAGTGTAGCAATGATGAGCAAGGATCCCGTACCTATAGCTCTTCATCTTGCATTTCCAACTTGCTCTTCCCTTTCTTTCTTGATCTTTGGTGAGAACCAATCCCCATGGCTCCAGCCTCAGCTTCACCTCTGAAGGTGCTCGCCGTCTTCAGCGTCGTCCTGCTGGTCGGCCTCAGCTTGAGCCAGCCGGCATCGGCAACGGCCTGCGATGATGTCTGCACTGGCGGTGGACAGGCTGCATACTGTCTCCAGATGTGCAAGGGACACGTATGCCTTACCTGCAACGTACTAGCATCGTATCCGCTTGATTGCTCGCCGGACTGCGCTGGTGCTTGCACTGTAAACTGCGTTTAAATGACTGAAGGACGCATACATGCATGCATCTTCTGTGTCGTTTTCCATATTTTAGTTCCGTTTCCCGTTTTATTTAGTTTTATTTCGTTCCAGCCACACATCCTTCATGCACGCAATCCGTATGTCACGTGTGTTAATTAATTGGTGGTAATAAAGCTCTCCATGGATCTGGACCACTGTAATATTGGCAACATGTCCGGTTAGCAAGCTCGTACCTTGAAATTGATACTCCCTCTATCCGAAAATACTTGTCATCAAAATAGATAAAAAGAGATGTATCTAAAACTAAAATACGTCTAGATACATCCCCTTTTATCCATTTTGATGACAAGTATTTCCGGACGGAGGGAGTATATGGAGTTTGTTGCACCATTTCAGGATGTCATATACTTATATGTTTGTCTCGCCGATATCTTTTTGTTTGCATTAATTTTGTCCCCCCACTAGTAGAAAAAGGCCCATTTGTCCCGGTTTTGGAACCGGGACTAAAGGGTCGAGACTAAAGCCCAATACCTTTAGTCTCGATTCGCCTACGAACCGGGACTGATGGGGCTCCACGTGGCTGCTGTGGCTTGCCCAGGCAGGAGGGCCTTTTGTCCCGGTTTGTAGCACCAACCGAGACAAAAAGCATCCATGCGTCAGCAGTTTAGGGACTGGGTTTTTTTTTAAAGAGGGGGGTGGGGGTTTTGGGGCTTTCGTAGAGTTAATTTAGGGGTTTCATATATTGTGTTAGCTAGCTAATAAAGAGAAGTGTCATTTCTTATCTCCGTGCTTGGTCGACGCTACGTACTATACGTATAGAGAGGACTTGACACACTAGCTAGTAAGCAAATGAAGGAAACCATTAAGTACACAAGATCGTCATGAACATATATAGAGAGAAGTGATCGACCTCTTCTTCTCCGAGAGATTGGTCAAACAACAAGTTTTCGTATATCTATCCGACGCTACTGGCTACATATATACAATATACGATCTCTTACAATTCCCTAACATCTAATGTCAAATTCGACATGGTATTCTCCGGCTTTATTTATGACGTGGTCAAGAAAGAATCCCGCCAATTCCTCTTGAATTGCTCGTACGCGATCTTGTGGTAGGAGTTCATTCCGCATCTGCCACATATAATTTGAAGAAGGGGGTCAATACATATATATATGAATGAAACTCAACACAAATGATGGTAATAAAATAAAATTGTGAGTATTATTACTTACGCACTTCATATGGTTTTTTAGAGTAGCCCCGCTTAGAGGTCGTCGCGTTGTAGATGAACTCACAAACGTAATATCCACAGTAATTATTCCTGGGTTCCTGCCACAAGCACTTTACGAGAAATAGAGGTCAATCAAACTGATAATCAAGTAATATAAATGGTATTGATGAAACTAGCTAGAATCAATGGGAGATGCGCGGAATTAGCTAGTAGTACTTACTTTCAGGTGTGTAAATCGCAGCTCCCCCGGCAGTCCCGGAGCTTCTGCAGTGAACTCTTTCCAAACCCTGCTAGACAAAGAAGACAATTACTTGATATCAGGAAATGAACAAAGTTGCCAATATGGTGCGATAATGATCGATTGAACTTCGCGAGCATTTTAGTCATGGCCGCTTACTCCTTGGGATCTTTTCCTCTCAAGTCTAAGACAGTTAGTAGTCCCTGCTCAAGCTTAGTTTCTAGGAGAATAAAGTGGAAGCTGCGCACGCATGCATAACTCCTCAATTACATTACTATAACCTCAAGTAATAAGGGAAACCGAATATGCACAAGAAAGTAACACTCACTTGAAGTTGTAAGGAAAGAGTATGTTCTCTTTGTTTTGATTTTGAAGCAACGATCGTAGCAAGTTGGCCTCGGTTTCTTTGGCATCATATTTAACCATCCATTCATCTATGAGATTTGTGTTAATGAATCCAATATCATAGATTTGTGCTTTTCTGCATTCGACGATCTTCAATCTACATAATATAGTGAGGATAATTATATATACATGCAATGAAAGAGCTGAGCTATATATAGGGACTTAATTAGAGAAGTAGTACTTACAGACAGTAGCAAGTGACGATTATTTTATCGAGGGCCTTTTGATTGAAAAACTGGAAGAACTCCTCAAATGGAACAGATAATAGATCAATTCCAACGAGGTCGTGCTCCTCTTTAACTCTCAGCATCAAAGTATCCTTCCCAGACTCGCTGCAGGTGTCCATGTACCACTCATGGAATCTTCGCATCATCGTTGTTAGAGGAGGATGACCAGGTTTAACGAGAGGCTTCCCGTACCGGTATTTGAATTAGTCCACCTCCATTGTATCAAAATGTGCATCGTCGGGCAGGTAATCTGCAGGATTGGTACCGGGCACCATCCCCGGATGATTAACGACGATATCGCTAGACACCTTGAGCAGGGGCCACGATTGGTTCGCTTGTTCGCCGAGCTGGGGAATTTTTTCCCCACTTCTTTGTTCTGCTAACCTTCGGTCACTGCAAGTACTTCCCGACCGCTCCGCTTCCATATATGTCCTTTCAATAATGCGCTCATAGTTGGTTTGCGGCGGAGACGGTGGTGGTCGCTTCAGGGCATCGATAGTACGATGAACTTTCACGGAATCTATCTTCTCCTCCGAAGGTGGATGTTTCATAGCTCTTTTCGTTTCAAAGAAGTCCTTCACATAGGCTTCACAGATCTCCGCGTTTTCCTCCACGGTTCTCTCGTATGGTAACTTCTCTAGAGGCTTGAGAGATGGAACGAATCTGTATTACCTCCCGCCTCTGGCTATACTGCTAGACGGCGGAGCAGTCGGAGCGGCGGCGGCTATCTTCTTTCGTTTCTTACGAGGCGGAGAAGGAGGCGGAGTGCTACGACGCGCCAGAGCAGCCGGAGCGGCGGCGGTTGTCTTTCACCGTTGCTGACGAGGCGGAAGAGGAGTGGGCTGCTCGGACGTGCCAGAGCAGGTGGAGAAGGAGGCGGAGTGCCGCCACGCGTCGGAGCAGCCGGAGAAGGAGGTGGAGTGCCCTGATCACTTGCCAGAGGAGGAGGAGGAGGAGGAGGCGGAGTGCCCTAACTTGCCGGAGGAGGAGGAGGAGGAGGCGGAGGCGTCCAGTTCGGAAGCTTGATGTGCTCCTTCCGCCATAGACATGGAGTCTTCAGAGCAAGACCCAGCTGAGTCTCCCCTTCACCGGTAGGGTGGTCAAGCTCGAGCTCCTCAAATCCCTTCGTTATTTCATCGACTATCACAACAACAAAGCCTTGTGGAATCGGAAGGCAGTGAAAAGTTGCGCCGGGTTCAGGAGGTGCAACAAAGCCGACAACTGCTTTGACTTTGAGGTTCTGCCATTGCGTCATAAGGTGGCAATCTTGAGCATCCGTGATAGCATCCACGGGGTAGCTAGGAGCCGTGAAGTGAGGCTGCTGAAGGAGCTCTGTGGAAGCCACGCTGCTTCTCCGTTAAGATGGCGGGGTAGCTTCTGGGGTAGCTCCGGCAGGTCACTGGCTGTGAACTTCTTGTTCATCTAGCGCTCGTACCCTTGCATTGAGCTTCTGCAGTTCGGTCTGCTCCACTTTCCTCCTCCTCTCCTGGATTTTGTAACCGCCTATGCCGGGAAACCCAACGTTCCACGCAAGGGAGCCTATCGTGCCTCGTGTTCGTCCAGGGTGCTCAGGATTCCCCAGGGCCCGTGTGAGCTCGTCGTTCTCTCTGTCGAGAACGAACGTCCCTTGCTGCGCTGTAGTGATATACTTTTGAAGATTCTTGACGGGTATTTCCAGTTGCTCGTCCAAACGCACTTCCCTGTTTCAGGGTCCAACGTTCCCCTAACCCCGAAGAACCAAGTCCTTGAATGGTCTGGCCAATGGAATGTCTCTTGTTCGACCCCTTTAGCAAGTAGGTCATTCTCAACCTTGTCCCACAACGGTCGGGCTTTGAGGTAGCCACCTGACCCTGTGCGATGGTGATGCTCCTTCTTTGCAGCATTTATCTTGTTTGTCGTCGACATCTTCTTACTCTTCTCCTATGTCTTGTAGGCCACAAATGCGGGCCATTGACCTCTTATCTTCTCAAATCGTCCGGTGAATTCTGGAGTCTTCCCTTTGTCGACAAACCTTGATTTCAACTCATTCTTCCACCTCCTGAATAGATCTGCCATATTCTTAAGAGCATGAGCCTTGACCAATGGCTCTATAACTGGCTTCTCCGGATCCTCCTCTGGCGGTAGGCTGAAATTTGCATTTAGGGCGGTCCAAAGATCATCTTTCTGCCTATCGTTGACATAAGACACTTGTGGGTCTTCGTTCTTAGGCTTATTCCATTGGTGGATGCTGATCGGGATCATGTCCCTAACAAGAACCCTGCACTGAGCAGAAAATGCTTCCTTGGTCCGACTGGGTTCATCGCCCGCGATTGCTGTGATTGTGAACCTTTCATCCTAGCACAAACTTTTCTTCGGGGCTCGTCTCGTTACTGAAGTTTGGCTTGATCCGGAGGGCTAGAAAAGAAGAAATAAGAGAGTTAATATGTGTACATACCAAAACAATTAATGCATAAATTAGCTAGTCAGCACAGACTTAATTAATATATATATATATATATACCTCGCCGGACTTTGCAACAGCTCCCTCCTCCGCTCCGTCACTTGAGTCGTCATCACGGTGGCTTTTTTCCACCGGCATTCGGTCACCGAAGCCTACTTCACCCTCTCCTTCCAGACCGTTGTTGTCGTTGAGATACACCAAGACATCACCCCCGCCGAGGATTATGTCCCCCAACAACTGTTCTGCTTCGAAGTCTCGGTGCTCCATACTTTCTGCAAATATTACAACATGGCAATTAATATACAAACATGACAGATGGATATATTAGCGGCAAATGGGTGGCCTCGACAACGCTTCTAGGGTTTGGGGTGGCCTCGGCAATGCTTCTAGGGTTTGGGATGGCCTCGACAATGCTTCTAGGGTTTGGGCCGGACCGCCACTCTCATGAATGTCCGACGTCCGGACCGACAAGGGATTTAACAAAATGACGCCATTCTAGATGTGCAGAAAATGGTCCCTATTTTTCTTGATCTCATCTACCCTTCTATATGTCACGTTGTCTAGTGTCAAAGGATTCAAGAAAACCATGGTTTCATCATTAGCCGGAAGTAACAGGCGCATGATGGTATGAAGCTCTCCAAAATTATTTTGGAACGGAGTCCTGATAGGATAATTCGCTTTTTGGTACGAAGTTCAGCAAGAGCCTTTCGAATATCGCTATTTGAATGGCCTTTGCTGAACTTCATATCAAAAGGCGAATTATCCTATCAGGACTCCATTCCAAAACAATTTTGGAGAGCTTCATACCATCATGCGCCTGTTACTTCCGGCCAATTATGAAAACATGGATTTCTTCAATACTTTGACACAAGAGAACGTGCACATATAGAATGGTAGATAAATCTCTTATAAATCTCAAGAGAATTTGTCGGGTAGGGGCGGGAGGGGGTAGGAGACCGACATCATTTTTTTTAGGGTTTGGGTGTCCTCGAGAGAGTTGGTCGAGCGAGAGGGGGGGATGCTCCCGTGGTCTAAGTTATCGGGGAGGGGGTATATCGACTCCCCCTCATGTCGAAGTTATTGGGGAGGGGGTATATCGACAACGACATACCTGATAAAAAATAAGAAGAGGAAGAAGAAGAAAAAAAAGAGGAGAAGAAGAAAGGAATAGAGGAGAAGATCGAAGAAAAAAAGAAGAAGAAAAAGAGGAGAAGAAGAAGGAATAGAGGAGAAGAAGAAAAAATAGAATAATATATATTATTCTATTTTTTCTTCTTCTCCTCTTTTTTTTTCTTCTTTTTCCTCTTCTTAATTTTTTCTCCTCTTCTTCTCCTTCTTCCTCTTCTTATTTTCCTTTTCCTCTCCTCTTCTTTTATTCTTCTTCCTTCTTCTTTATTCCTAGATAAAACTTTTCTAAAAATGTAACTTTTGCATATATAATTTTTTTTCTTCTTCTTCCTTCTTCCTTCTTCCTAGCTAGATATGTAAATTTTTTCTAAAATGCAATTGTGCATATATAAAACTTTTCTTCTTCTTCCTTCTTCCTTCTCTTCCTTCTTCCAAATATATAAAACTTTTCTAAAAAGAAACTAACCTAAAATGCACTAAATCAGAGAACATACATAGATAAAACTTTTCTAAAATCTAACTTTGCATACATGAACATATATACATAGAGAACATGCATACATACATAATATACATTTTATAAAATGCAAAAACAAATAATCATATATATGAACAAAACATCTGAAAAAGGACATATAATCATATATACACACATACATATAATCACACATATATATATAATCTGGAAAAAAAACATCATATATATGTGAAAAAAATCAGGGAGGAGAGGACACGGAGGAAGGGGGTGCCGGCCGACCTGACCAAGGAGAGGTGCGGCGTGGTCGGGGCAGGGGCAGAGGCACGGCGTCGTTGTAGAGGACGGCGACGGCGAGGGCAGCATGGTCAGGGTAGGGGCGAGGGCGGCGTGGTCGGGGCACAGCGAGGGCGGCGTGGTCGGGGCAGGGACGCCGGCGGCATGGTCGGGGCACGGCGAGGGCGTCGACAGCAAGGTCGAGGAGCCTGATGACGTCGATGAGGCAGTGGGCAGCGACGGCGTCGACGGGGCGAGCTCGGGCAGCCTGGCAGCGTCGTCGGGGCGGGGCAACTGCGGAGATGAAATCTGAAAAATGCTAAGTGTTTGCTTATATAGCAAAGCCATTGGTCCCGGTTCGTGGCACAAATCAAGACCAATGCCCCCCTTTGGTCCTGGTTCGTGCCACCAACAGGGACCAAAGGTCTCTTTTTAGCAGCCCAAAGGGTGGGAAGCAGAGACCTTTGGTCCCGGTTGGTGGCACGAACCGGGACCAATGCCACCCTTTGGCCCCGGTTCGTGCCACCAACCGGGACCAATGGCCTTGCACAGTGGCGTGGTGGTGGGAGTTTAGTCTCACCTCGCTAGTTGAGAGCGCCCCGCACCTGTTTATAAGCTCCGCTGCCTCTTCCCTCTCGAACTCCTCTAAACTGCAGGCCTATGGGCCTAATCTGACAGTGATATGCGTGTTGGCCTGCTGGGCCTTCTGCTGGCCCAACTAGCTGGGTTTCTAGTCGTATTCAGGCCGTGGTGGCCCAGTAGGTGGCATTTTTTTCTTCTGTTTTTTGTTTTCTTTTTTTCTTTCTTTATTTTTTTTAGTTTTCTAGTGATTCTTTTTTTTGTTAGGTCACAAAAACTATAGACTTTCTGTTAGTGCCAGTAATTTTCAAATTTGAATTCTTTTAAATTTGTGTGAATCACTAGTTTGTGAATAACTTTACTATAAAAATAGATTTTGAGTGATTCTTTTCCCTTTATTTAATATTATTGTGTTTTATCATTATATTAAATTTGGTAGTTTTAGGTTATTTTCAATGTCTGTTTTAATCAAGAACAGATTTTGTAATTTTAGTTTGCTATTAAAGTTTCTAACAAAAAATTTCTTGATGAAAATTCTTTTTGCCATTAATGTTTTGAACAAAAAATACTTTGAAAATTTTAGTTGCATAAATTTTATATAATTTTAGTTAAAAAAATCCTGGAGTTTTATAAAAGCTTTTTAGTTGATTCCTTTTGCTATTAGAGTTTTATAAAAGCACTACAAATGAACTATGTAAAGTTTGAAAGTTGGCATGGTATCATCATTTCACCCACATAGCATGTGCTAAAAAGTTGAGAGGGTTACGGCAAAAACTGGATGCACTTCGTGTACAAAATGGGCAATCTCTTTCGAAGTATCAGGGTCTCGAACGAAAACTCATCTGTTACAAAGGGATTTCATTTTTTTTTGAACTTGTTTGAACTCCAGACTTTTTGTGTGTTCAAAATGCACCATTCAAAGCCACATCATCAATTTTCAACCCTTTTTGACTTCATTTGTTATTTTTCATGCATTTACTGATTTTTTGAGCTTAATAACCCTGAAATTGAAAAAAACACTACAAATGAACTCTAAAAAGGTTGAAAGTTGGCATGGTATCATCATTTCACCCACATAGCATGTGCTAAAAAGTTGAGAGGGTTACGGCAAAAACTGGATGCACTTCGTGTACAAAACGGACAATCTCTTTCGAAGTATGAGGGTTTCATATGGAAAACATCTGTTACAAAAGGCATTTCATTTCTTCACATGTAACTGCAGTCACTACAAGAAATATGCCAACTTGCGACCATCACTATTGGTCGCTGAATGGTCACTGTTTTTCATTTGCGACCTTTTTGTGACCAAATACAGCAAAAGATGGCCGTCGTAAACAGAAATTCAGGACCTTCTTTGTGATATGTAAAAATGTCATTGGTTCTACGACCAAATTTTTGGTCATTAGCAGCCTCCCCAGGCCACGTAGGATCCAGCGTGGCAAGCTGACGTGGATAAGAATCAGCCCGGTCCAGTTCGGTGTTTTACATAGGCCAAGCCCAATAATTCAGCCTTTCTGTATATTTTTTCCTGTCAATTTTTGGTTGACTTAATGGGCCAAGCCCAACATTGTAGTCTTTTTATTTTTGGGCTGCAGCCTTTTTGTCTCAACAGTTTCATTTTCTTTTTGTATTAAATGGGTCCACTAGTCTAATGGGTCAGTGGGTCCCTGTAAGTGCATCTAGTGCCCCTTAGTGATTTTGGTGTATTGAAGACTTATAGGTTAAGGAACTAATGCATTTGTGAGTGTACACAGGTCTACAAGTCTATGAGGAGTTTGATATTTACAGAGAAAGTCGACCCCTAAAAATGAAGTTCTTCGATCAAGACTTTAATATTCTCAAGACTTTTGAAGACTTTGGAAGTGAAGAAATTGGTGTGACCTTGAAGACTTGGTATTCATTTGAGGAACATGAAGCGTGAAGACTTTTGTTTTCGTAGTTTCATTTTCTCTTTCTTGAGTCATAGGAAACACCGTCATCGTTAAAGGGGTCGAGGAAATACTAAGGAAAATTTCCATGTGATGCTCAACTCAAAATCCTACACCTACCAATCCCTTCGAGTGAAGCCTTTGAAATCTCATAGAGTTCAATCAATTTCTTCAAAGGATGAGACGAAGTTCTTCCGGTCACGAGGAATTTGTTCTGACCGAGGAGTTAGGAATTCGCCAAAGTCGGATTGCCTACACAAGAAGGAACATGATAGCCCCGAGGAATTTGAGATTCAAATTTCCGACCGCTGCCGTCTTCAAGGCGCCACCTGTCCCAAAATATCTTATCCACCTAACGGTCATATCATTGAAGGGCATTTATGTCTTATCATGTCGGGCTGCTCCCTAGGCTATAAATAGCCGCCCCTACAACCACTAGCTGGTTGGCTGCTCCGAGAGAACTTGACACTTGTCATTTGAGAGCAACCCATCCTCCGAGGACTTTGAGCGAAAATCATCAAGTGAGGAAAACCCCAAAACCAAACCCCTATAAACCCAAAGTGATTGAACATCATCAAGAAATTGATCCTCGTGGATCCGACTCTTGTTACCTTTGAAGACTGTGCTTCTTCCGCATGGTTAGGCGCCATGGTCTAGAGCATCCAAGAGGAATTGTGGATCACCGAGTGACCAAGTCTGTGAAGGTTTGGAAGTCGCTCAAGACTTACCACGAGTGATTGGACGAGGTCTGTGTGACCTTAGTTCAAGGAGAATACGGTGAGGACTTGGTGTCCTGAGCTGCGTGCTCAGCCGACCGGGTGTCCGGACTGTGTGTCCTCGAGTTTAAATACTCAGCCGCTCCAACCAGACGCATAACCGAGACAACAGTTGGAACTGGTCTACCAAATCATTGTCTTCACCAACCTAATCGGTTCTATCTCCTCAACCCTTTCATTTCCTCATTATCGTGTTGAGTGTTTGTTCATATCTGTGTTTGAAGACTTTGACTTTGACTTTCTCAATTTCCTCGCCAATTTCTTCACCGCTTTGTCTTCATCTTGTGTTATCCTGTGATTACGTTTTCAGACTGTGCTTGTCTTCATTTCATCATGATGACCATGCGTGTATTCTGTTATGCTTACTTCTGAGTACTTATTCCGCTGCAAGTAGTTCTTTGCTAAGGAATTTCCTCACCAGCAAATTCCTCAGTGAAGAATTCATAAAAATCGCCTATTCACCCCCCTTCTAGTTGACATAACGCACTTTCAATTGGTATCAGAGCAAGGTACTCCCTTGTTCTGTGTGATTTTGGTTTAACCACCTGGAGTTTTAGTTATGTCGACCACAGGTATGAAGAAAGTGACATGCCCTATCTTTGACGGTCATGATTATCCCAAGTGGAAGGCCATGATGAGGAAGCGCCTCATGGCAATGGACAGCGAGCTGTGGACCGTCACTGAAATTGGTCTTACTGTTCTATGCAAAACGGCGAACGCAGATGATATTCGCAAGTACACTCGTCTTGATATCATGGCGAAGGATATCATCTGCTCCTGCCTATCTAGAGATGAATTCAAAGCATTATGCATCTTTGCAATGCGGTTTATCTGGGACCGAATCTCCGGCGCCTATGAAGGTCATCGAACCCGTTATGATCCCTAGTTTGAGGACTTCAAGGAATCTCTCAAAATGAAGACTTTCGAACCAGAATCATCATCTTCAGCATCATGTCTCATGGCAAAGGGTGTCGAGGTAACGGAATGTTCCTCATCTGAATTTAGTGACTGTGAATCTGATGATGATGGATCTGATGATGACAATGAACCTAGTTATACCAAACTTGTTTGCATTGCCACCAAACAACAACATGCTTTAGAAAAGGTTCAAAACATGCTAGACAAAAGTGATGATATGTTGGGTGAAGAAATGGATCGCACTAAAGCCCTGACTGAAAATCTTCAGAGACTTCAGTCTAGGTTTGACAGTCTTCAAGGTCATCATAACACTCTCTTATCTGATCATGAGAAACTTTCTTATGAATTTCTTCAAAGAAAGCAAGACCTTGAGAAGCTAAGAGTGAGTTATGAAGATCTTCAGAAGGAGCGCTATTCATTACTTGCTCAACAAATCAGCACTTCTCAGGAAGAATTTGTTCCTCCATGCTTAAAGTGCATTGAACGTGAATCTGCTAATTTTTCACCTGAATGTTCAAATGCTTCAACTGTTACAAATTCTTCACCTACCTCTGTTATCACTAATTCCTCATCTGAGGACATTGCTAGTATCACTAACGATGCAGGGCTGAAGGAATTGTACATGAAAGGCATGTACAAAAGCCTCAAAGGGCATCAGACTCTTTGTGATGTGCTTAAAAAGCAGATCCTCAACAGGAACCCTAGGAAAGAGGGTATTGCCTTTGAGAGGAAACTCAATGCTGATGGAACATATTGGAAGCCTGAGCAGTATCCCAAAACCTCATGGGTCATTTGACTCCAACTATAAACTGTTCAAAAATCAGAATGGTGAAGTATTTGCTAGATATGTTGGCACTAACTGCAGGAACGGTTCCCCTATGAAGAAAATATGGGTTCCCAAGAAATGCCTTGAAAGTCTTCAGGTGAATGTCCTCATGACACCACCTGTGAAGAAAAGGAACCCCATATCAAATTCTTCATATGGACCAAATTCTTCATATGGATCCAAGTCCTCATACGGACCAAATTCCTCACGTGGATCAAATTCCTCAAAAGGATTAAAGTCCTCATATGATTATCATTGTGCTAATAACTCTGTTTCGCAGGGTAGAGCTAAGGGCTATGAATATGTGCATTATTCTTCAAACCAATATGTTCATAAGTCCTCGAAGAATTTCTCTGCTTATTCATATGCTTACCCTAACCCCTCTTATGTGAAACGAAATGGATTGGCCTCTATGCCACCATTCTCATATGGTGCTCGCAGAGTGATGAATTCTTTGCCACCCCTTCAGATGTGGGTGGTGAAGAAAAAGAACTAACCTCTTCTGCAGGTTCAGGTCTCCAGACGTGCTTTAAACGTCTGAAGAATTTGCTAGGGGCCTGACAAAAATGCCTGAAAGGACGCAGGCTAATCATGATGAAATGAACTTTCATTTCACACATCCTCCTACTGCTTATCTGTTAATACTGACTGATGAAATTCATCTGATGAACTTGATATCATATTCTTCACTGATGAAGTATATGAGATCGTAAGTTGTACTAATTCATCTGCAGGATGATCAACCCAAAGCCACTGAGTGGGTTCTCGATAGTGGATGTACAAATCACATGACTGGTGACAAGAATCTATTGATGGATGCTCCTTATCACCGCCACATCTCAAGCATATCATCTTTTGCCGACAAAGGCAAAAGTCGTATTGGGTCTTGGTAAGGTTGCGATCTCTAAGGACATACACATGGACAAAGTCATGCTTGTTGAGTCCTTAGGATACAACCTCATGTCAGCCTCAATGCTTTGTGATCTTGATATGGTTGTTATCTTTGGCAAGTATCGCTTGTGTTGTGATTATGGAAGTTGACAATTCCAAAGTCTTCAAGGCTTTAGGAGAGGAGACTTGTATATTGTTGATTTCTCTACAGACCACAACCAGCCGTGTGTCTACTTGCAAAAGCTTCGTAGGCTGGCTATGGCATCGGCGATTTGGTCACGCAGGCATGAGGAATTTGCACACGCTTGCAAAGAAGAAGCATGTCATTGGCATTGAAAATGTCAAATTCCTCAAGGATCACTTGTGCGGAGCCCGTGAAGCTGGAAAATGACCAAGGCCAAGCATCCAAATAAGACTATCATGACCACTACTCGTCCCTTCAATTGCTTCACATGGACCTCTTTGGTCCCAATCATTACTCAGCTGTCGTTAATGATGCATCTCTATATGGCTTTGCTATTGTTGATGATTACTCTCGTTACACATGGGTACACATTGTTACTTACAAAAATCAAGTGCAGGAAGTCTTCAAACGATTTTCCTCGAGGGCTTCAACTAACTTTGGTGTGAAGATCAAACACAGAGTGACAATGGAACTGAGTTCAAGAATTCCGGTCTTGATGCCTATCTTGATGAACTTGGTATTACTCATGAGTTATCTGCTCCTTATACTCCTCAAAAAATGGCGCCGTGGAGCGCAAGAATAGAACTCTCGTTGAGATGGCTCGCACTATGCTTGATGAATACAAAACGCCTAGTCGCTTTTGGATTGATGCAATTGATACTGCGTGCCACATCATCAACAGAGTATATCTTCACAAATTCTTCAAGAAGACTGCCTATGAACTCCTCACTGACTAGAAACCCAATGTAAGTTATTTCAAAGTCTTCGGTGCTAAATGCTGGATTAGAGATCCTCATCACAATTCTAAATTTGCACCGAAAGCACATGAAGGTTTTATGCTTGGTTACAAAGGACTCAGACACCTACAGTAGTCTTCAACATTGCTCTTCACAAGATTGTTGACATCAGAGATGTGCGGTTCGATGAAACTAATGGCTCGCAAAGAGAGCACCTACCTTCTGTGTTAGATGAACCAGCACCGAGGATTCTATCAAGTTCAAGGCAACCGAGGATGTCATTCCTCATCAAGAATCTGCTGAAGAATTCATTCCAGACGCTGAAGAACGCCGAGCTGATGCACTCAAGATAATGTCAAGACAATGGTGCCGAGGAAAATGATCAAATTCCTCGACGACAACCAGCTCATCCTCGCGTTGCAAAAGAAGTGCAAGTGGAGAAGATCATCGATGACATTGAAGCGCCAGTCCTCTCACACGCCAAAAGCTTCACATTTATCTAACTTTTGTGGGCACTATGCTTTTGTCTCTATCACAGAGCCCACTAAGGTAGATGAAGCATTTCTGGAACCTGAGTGGATTCAGGCCATGCAAGAAGAATTACATCAGTTCAAGCTCAACAATGTCTGGGAACTGGTCAAACGTCCAGATCCTCGCAAGCATAATATCATTGGCACAAAGTGGATCTACCGCAACAAGAAAGATGAAAATGGCCTTGTGGTAAGGAATAAGGCACGACTGGTAGCTCAAGGCTACACACAGGTTGAAGGAATTGATTTCGTTGGAACTTTTGCACCTGTTGCTAGACTTGAGGCTATTCGCATATTACTTGCTTATGCTAATCATCATGATACTATCTTATATCAAATGGATGTGAAAAGTGCATTCCTCAATGGTAAGCTTGAGGAAGAAGTATATGTTGCTCAACCCCCAGGTTTTGAAGATCCAAAGAATCCTCGACAAAGTCTTCGACTTAATAAGGCCTCTATGGTCTCAAACAAGCCCCACGGGCGTGGTATGATACATTGAAGGAATTCTTCGTGAAGAATGGCTTCACACCCGGTTCACTCGACCCTACTCTCTTTACTAAATCTTATGATGGTGAACTGTTTGTGTGCCAAATATATGTTGATGATATTATCTTTGGCTGTATTGACCAACGTTATAGTGATGAATTTGCCTATATGATGAGTGAAGAATATCAAATGTCTATGATGGGAGAGTTGAAATTCTTCTTAGGTCTTCAAATTCACAACAACACAATGGCATATTCATATCTCAGAGAAATACCTCAAAGATGTCCTCAAGAAATTCGCATGCAAGATTGCAAAGGTGTCAAAATTCCTATGCCCACAAATGGCCATCTATGCAATCGATGAAAATGGTATTGACTTCGATCACAAGGTATACCGCCCATGATTGGTTCTTTATTGTACTTATGTGCATCTAGGCCAGATATAATGCTTAGTGTTTGCATGTGTGCCCGATTTCAAGCTACACCAAGGAATCACACCATAAGGCTGTGAAGCATATTCTTCGATATCTAGCTCACACACCAACACTAGGATTATGGTACCCCAAGGGCTCTACTTTTGATCTCATTGGATATTCGACTCGACTATGCTGGTGATCGTGTGGACCGCAAGTCAACTTCGGCACTTGTCATTTCCTCGACGATCTTTGGTCTGTTGGTCCTCAAGAAAGCAGAACTGTATCACCGCTCATCGCGGAAGCTGAATACATTGCTGTTGGCTCGTGTTGTGCTCAATTGCTGTGGATGAAGCAAACTCTCAAGGACTACGGCATCAACGTGAAGAATGTGCCTCTCATCGTGACAATGAGAGTGCCATCAAGATTGCTCACAACCCAGTTCAGCACTCAAGACAAAGCACATTCAGATTCGCCATCATTTTCTTCGTGATCATGTGTTGAAGGGCTTACATCTCCATCGAGCACGTGAAGACTCAAGAATAGCTAGCTGATATCTTCACTAAGCCCTTGGATGAGAAGAGATTTAGCAAGTTGCGGTGTGAGCTAAATATCTTAGAATCTTCAAACGATCTTTGAAAAGGACACACATCCTAACACTTATGCAAAATTGATGACTTAGATGTGCAACACATGAAGAAACGTTTTTCTTCAATCAATGAAGAATAACACTCTAAGTGTGAAGAAATTAATGAAGAATTTGATTCTCGTAACCCTCGACAATTGTACGCTGTGTCTGAAATCATCATTCTTATACGGTGGGTCACGCCACCACCAAAGTTGAAAATCTTCAATTTGAGTTTTTCCTCAGTTTTGAAATTCTTCAGTTTTTCAAATTCTTCAACTTTGCAAAATCTTCACTGTTTCCGTTGCTTTTCTTCATTGGCAATATATATATATATGGGTTTATGTCCTCTACAGCATTCACTTATGGCTATTTCTTCAAGTCGCTTTTCGCTAAGTGAATGTGATCGGACCCTTCCCCTCTATGCTATACTCAACCCAATCTATTCACTAATTCTTCATGTGCGCTTCTATTTGAAACTTGTTCAAAATCTTCACCGTGTCCTTGTCACCAAAGAAATTGCGAACGAAACTTTAAAACTGATCTTATCCAAACTTTCGGTTTTGCCATTAAACCGCTCCGCATCCCATGATGCATTATTTTACTCACCCACGATCGACACGATCTCCACTACACAAGACGTGGGTGACACATGTCGTGAGAAGGAGAATGGTCAGGCACGCTCGTCCTAAATCTTCGCTAACAGTTTTCACCGCCTCTATAAATACCCTCTCTCCATCCTCACTTCTTTTACCCGCCGACCTCTCTCTCCCGCTCGAGCTCCTCAAACCCTAGCGCCGCCGCTACTCCATCGTCGCCGTGAGGAAGAGCTTCATCGCCTCGACCTCGTCAGCCGATCATGAAAATCCTCACTCCGCCGCCAGTAGCTGTCTTCCTCCGCCAAGTTAGGGCGTGAAGATCTGAATGACGAGCTTCACATCTACAACACCCAGTTCGTCGTGTTCTTCATTTAGGTAATTAAAAGTTACTTTTACTACCCTCGTTGATCCAAATCTTACACTACAAAATCTTCAAAGGTGTTTTATTCTTCAAATCCTCACACACAAACACCTCACAAGTTATATGCTCTTGATTCGCTTCTCTAAGCAATCATTTTCTTCAAGATTCCTCAATTGTGTGGATCCTCGATCTGTACAACTCGAACCTAAGACAAAGAACGCTTAGTGAAATTCTTCAAGGCTCATCCGGTCAAAATCCTCAAAACTTGTTCTTTTGAAAACCTTCGAGAACGAGATATGACCTCTCCAAATTCCTTGCAACTATACTCTGCTCACAGTACTCATGTCCGCCGCTGAATCACTAGGTTCTCATCAACTTAACTCATTTGCAGCGCTCCTCGAAGAAAAGTTGCATACTTCTTCAGAGAATTCATTTGTTCAAATTCCTCACCAAGAATATGGCAGAAGGAAAGAAGCCACAGAAAGGAGGAAAGAGGCCTGAGGTCATGACCGCATTTGAAATCCCTGAGGAAATTTATGCTGACTATTGCACACCTGATGAAGCAAAATTTGGCAAAGAAAGCAAAAATCAGCGCAAGGTGCGATTCAAGAAGATTGAACGGAGATGGGCAAGGGAATGGAGGAATACAGATATGTGACTCCAAAGTACATGAAGAAATTCGCCTCAATCCTCCATGCCCAAGAGCTCCATTGGCACTGCCAAGTAGCTGATCCCACAAGCATCAAACGTGGTGAGGACTTTCTCAAGAATGGGCTAAGCGCCAACCTAAATTGGCAAGACAAGCCAAGGAGGCAGTGAAGAAATTCAATGAGGATTCTGCCATCGCTATCACATCGAGGCCTCGGTCAAACCGAGGAAATCCATGCCAAAGAAGCCGCTCATAAGCCAAGTGCTTCACCATCAGCCCCTCACGGCCAAGTTCCTCGCCAGCCCCTCAAGGCAAATTCTCACACTGCTACAGCTCCACCAAAGTCCTCAACGGCTCCTTCAAAGTCCTCGCCTCCTGTGCATCCGGCTACATGTCAAAGGATTGCTGGTTTCTCGATTTCCTCTAGAGTTTCAGAAGTTCCTCAAAGAGCACCAATTTCATCATCCGCCCGACTCGCTAAAGACCAAAGCAACAGCCGGACGAGGTCCTCGCCAAGTCCAAAGAAGAAACAGGTTGCATTCCATGTGCCTTCCGATGATGAACTTATGGAAATCATCGAGATCGCCAAGAAAGGGCCATAGAGCCAAAGGCACATCTGTACATCGCTGTTGGATCCGAGGAAAATCCTCGATTATATTGATCTCGCACAAGGATCCAAACACCCCTATGCCTTATTTTCATCTCACCTCGGACAAAGTCATATGTTGACCCATTTCATCGCTGAAGAGAAATGGAAGTTTGAAAAGGCAAGAGAGATCAAGAAGGCTCAATACGAAAGGAGAAGTTCTCAAGAAAACGTTGTCAAAATGACACCGAGGAACTTCTCAAGGTCCAGATCGAAATTCAAGACCTCAAAGAAAACTCCGATTCTTATTATGTTGATTGGCAAGGAGCCAAGGTCGATTCGCAACTGACGAAGAATTCACCAATGTTGCTGCCCCAACGCAACATGAAATTCCTCAGTGAAGCCTCACCACCGATCGAAGAACATGCCAAGACCACTGATGAAGTTCAGCGGCTGATGAAAATGCTAGTTCCAGGGCTAATGATCCCATTCCAGCCACCGAAGAAATTGCCGTGGCATCCACTAGTGGTGCGCTCAAGAAATCGAAGAAGTCAGGCAATCGATCGCCATACCGAGGAAATTCAACCAGATTCCTCACCTCCTCCTGCGCCAATACCAACTCCAATTCTTCCATCCGCCTCGATGTGAAGAAAACCAAGGCTGCGAACGAGCTGCTGTGAAGAAACGGAAAGCATCACCGCGTCAAATTCTTCGCCTGCGAAGAAAATGAAGCCAATGACCAGCTCCTTTGAAAATCCAATTGATGTTGTTCCACTTCTCAATTCCATCAAAGGACCTTGTTCCTTTTGATGAAGATTATGTGATGCCAAGCGGATCTGATGAAGAAAATCATTCTGCTGCTTCGTCAGAGCAGATTGATGAAGAAATTGAAGTGGACGTAATCCTTCAACCCCAATCATTTCTCACCTATGCCTCGGTTCACAGTGAAGAGGCTGGTGTTGAGGAAATTGAAGATGAAGATGTGGATATAGGGTGCACCACACCTATGATGAATGATGACTTTGGGAAAGTCAGATCCCAATACTCCTCTCTTCACCCCGCTCCAACAGATTCCTCACCCCTGCACCAACAGTTCAAATGGACTCAAGAAACTCAACCCACTTGCTCAGGCATGAAGAAATTCCAGCCACTAGTGCCGATGAACTCGTCATCTGATCCTCGATCGCACTGTTGAGGAACAAGAAATTCCTCACCAAGAACCTGAGCTCATGATTCCCGAGGTGGTGATGCAACTCACCGACACCCTCTCGCCAAGCAAAAGAATCCGTTCTCAAGCAAACAAAAGTTCAAGGCTGAAGATTTCTTTGCCGAGCACGTATTCTTCACTAACTATAATCCATATGATTCTGCTCGCATAAGGAAGAGGCGTTTCTGGACTGCCAGCCAAGCCAACTTCTATTCCTTAGTGCTCTTCAACAAAGACAAAGTCTTCGATCATGCTCATATTCCTCATGTGGACATGGAGTCTCTGCCCGGCTTTGAGCCAGTCCTCGGTGTTCTTCACGATGCAGACTTCAATTTCTGCACCGACATCTCAGGATCGAATGAAGAACTCATTCTTCAATTCTATGCAACGCTGCACATCACCGGAGACGCTGAAGACGTGAACTCATGTGTATTAGACTGGATGTCTGAAAATACTCACTACAAGGCACCAGCAACTGAATTGCTTCGTGCTCTACCACTCAGTCCTCCACTTGATGGTGCTCGTTGTATCTACAATGAACCAGAACTTTCAAATCACTATATGCAAGTGCTGATGAAGCCTTTGAAGCCAAGGCAGGCCCCAAGAACCAAATTCCTTGTCAAGGAATTATTGTATGTGCCTCGGACTGTCTATCGGATTCTGACGAAGACAATGAGTCCTATCAAAGGCCACGACTCGAATGATGAAGAAGTCGTTGGCATCATGAAGAATATGCTTTTCAACATCATCCATGGCGTTCCCGTCAACTTCCATGATTTCTTCATGAGGACTCTGGCAAACATTGCTATGTCACCATTTGAGCTGAAGCCTTATGCGCCTTGGATAATGAGATTCATCAGGACAAGGTCTTCACTCAATTACAAGGCTGATACTCTGAACCACTGCAGCTACTTGCCCCCGATTGAAGTCCTCAAACGGACATTTACCTCAGCTGATGACAAGGGCAAGGCTACTGCTGTGATCGATGAAGGCATTCGCCCATTGATGGACAGTTTCGCAAAGCAACATCCTACTCCACCAATGATGACTCGCCACACATGACTCGCCGCAAATACCTCACCAAGCAAAGTCCTCAAGCTATCGCACCTGTGGTGATGACTGATCGTGAGTTACTCCTCGGTCTTCATCAAGGTTGATCGCAATCATAAATGGGTCAAGCGCCGCTTGGTTCAATTCTTCACAACATGACCTCAACACACAATGCCGTGAAGAAAACCACTACTACCTCCATGAAACCTTCAAACGCACTGGCTGTTCTTTCACATGTCTACAAAGGCGGAAGACCCGACGATAATGGGTCTCAAGGAAGAACTTGACTGGTCTGCACCTCCTCCAAGAAATACAAGAAGGTCAAAGTTCCTTCCTTGGTGGCTAGCTCCTATTCTTCATCGCGACACACGATGAAAATGAAGACTTGGACGACACCGCGGCAGGTCCTACTACAACAACCGACCCCAACAACGCTGGCGCCCTTCTTCAACTTGAAATTCTTCAGAGCGTTAGTCCTCGCCGATCCTTTTGGTCATTCGATGACAAAGGGAGAAATTTGAGTTAGTCTTCAAGCGGGTCTATTTTATTGCCCATATACAACAATTTATTTTTGTTAAGTTACAACTCGCGTTCTTCCAAACTTTTATTGGATCGAGTTGTAATCTTAAACCCGATGGTGCTTTGATACTTTTGATGCACTATGCTCTTGCACTATGCTCTGATTCTCTTGAGCTTCTTGAGCTCTGATACTCTTGATGCGTTATTTTGCATGCTTGTTCCTCATTAATGTTATCGCACGCATGCTGAATTACATCAAGCACCATATTTCATCATGCATTTCAAATTCTTCATATTATATGTCAAATGCGTGTATAAATTACAAGATATAGGGGGAGATCTCCATGATTCAACTCTTCAAATGTGCATTGCCTCAAAAGCAAATTCCTCACTATGCACATCTTCAGGGGGAGTTCTTCTATATCTTGCAATCAAATTCCTCATTATCAGTATTTACACTTCATATGTTTATCCCCGTTGAAAACTTAACCTATATTGTCATCAATCACCAAAAAGGGGGAGATTGTAAGTGCATCTAGTGCCCCTTAGTGATTTTGGTGTATTGAAGACTTATAGGTTAAGGAACTAATGCGTTTGTGAGTGTACACAGGTCTATAAGTCTATGAGGAGTTTGATATTTACAGAGAAAGTCGACCCCTAAAAATGAAGTTCTTCGACTGAAGACTTTAATATTCTGAAGACTTTTTGAAGACTTTGGAAGTGAAGAAATTGGTGTGACCTTGAAGACTTGGTATTCATTTGAGGAACATGAAGCGTGAAGACTTTTGTTTTCGTAGTTTCATTTTCTCTTTCTTGAGTCATAGGAAACACCGTACTGTTAAAGGGGGTCGAGGAAATACTAAGGAAAAATTTCCATGTGATGCTCAACTCAAAATCCTACACCTACCAATCCCTTCGAGTGAAGCCTTTGGAAATCTCATAGAGTTCAATCAATTTCTTCAGTGACAGAGACGAAGTTCTTCCGTCACGAGGAATTTGTTCTGACTGAGGAGTTAGGAATTCGCCAGTGCGGATTGCCTACACAGTAAGGAACATGATAGCCCTGAGGAATTTGAGATTCAAATTTCCGACCGTTGCCGTGCTGCGCGCCAGCTGTCCCAAAATATCTTATCCACCTAACGGTCATATCATTGAAGGGCATTTATGTCTTATCATGTCGGGCTGCTCCCTAGGCTATAAATAGCCGCCCCCCTACAACCACTAGCTGGTTGGCTGCTCTGAGAGAACTTGAGACTTGTCATTTGAGAGCAACCCATCCTCTGAGGACTTTGAGCGAAAATCATCAAGTGAGGAAAAACCCCAAAACCAAACCCCTACAAACCCAAAGTGATTGAGCATCACTGAAGAAATTGATCCTGCGTGGATCCGACTCTTGTTACCTTTGAAGACTGTGCTTCTTCCAGACGGTTAGGCGTCATGGTCTAGAGCATCCAAGAGGAATTGTGGATCGCCGAGTGACCAAGTCTGTGAAGGTTTGGAAGTCGCCTGAAGACTTACCACGAGTGATTGGACGAGGTCTGTGTGACCTTAGTTCAAGGAGAATACGGTGAGGACTTGGTGTCCTGAGCTGCGTGCTCAGCGACTAGGTGTCCGGGACTGTGTGTCCTCGAGTTTAAATACTCAGCCGCTCCAACCAGAAGTACAACTGAGACAGCAGTTGGAACTGGTCTACCAAATCATTGTCTTCACCAACCTAACTGGTTCTATCTCCTCAACCCTTTCATTTCTCAATTACTGTGTTGAGTGTTTGTTCATATCTGTGTTTGAAGACTTTGACTGAAGACTTTCTCAATTTCCTCGCCCAATTTCTTCACCGCTTTGTCTTCATCTTATGTTATCCTGTGATTACGTTTTACAGACTCTGTGCTTGTCTTCATTTCATCATGATGACCATGCGTGTATTCTGTTATGCTTACTTCTGAGTACTTATTCCGCTGCAAGTAGTTCTTTGCTAAGGAATTTCCTCACCGGCAAATTCCTCAGTGAAGAATTCATAAAAATCGCCTATTCACCCCCCCTCTGGTCGATATAACTAGGCCTGGGCATTCGGTTAAACCGAACCGATCGGTTCGGTTTATTCGAGTAATATAAAAATCGGTTTTCCATTTTTGCTGACCGATCGGTTTTCTGAAATATCAATAACCGAGTGTTCGGTCCAACAAGATTTCGGTTCGGTTTACTGTTTAACCGAACAAGACCGAAGCTATGTTTGCAAGTAGCAGGCATCGCTAGAGATCTCTGGAAATTGAAGCAACCCCTTCCCGAATTGAACAAGAAATGAAACAAACAGAAAAGTGAACTCTCGCGAAGGGGCCAGTCTAATTTTATAAAATCATATTCCGAACAAACCAATCTTGCGGAATTTGACAAAAGGAGACAGAGAAAGACAAGGATTTACAGTGTAATTGGAAGGGAGGGACAAACAGAAAAGAGATCGAGCGAAGGCCACGCGCCGCCCGGCGCCAATGAGGAGAGAACGCCTGGGGGCTGGGGCTGTAGCAGAGAGGCGGCTAGGTCAAGGAATCGGGTGGTTCACGTGGTGCTGCTGGATCGAGGATAGTAGTTGTTAGTTGGGTTGGGGCCTTGGGGGATCGAGGGAGTGGATGGGTGCTTCACGTGGTGCTGCTGGCCTGCACACAGAAATGGGCCTAGTGGGAAGAAGCCACTTACATGTAATGGGCTGGGTTCTTCTCAGATTTTGGGCCACGTGCATAACATCTCGGTTATATAGGTTATTTCGGGTTACTGAGTGCCACGACCGAAACATCCGAAGTAAATTCGGATTTTGAGAAGTGGCGACCGAACTAACAACCGAAAAAATCGGTTTCGGTCTGTTCGGTGCCGGTCCCGGTTCTTTCGGTCCGGTACTTCGGTCCTCGGTTTATATGCCCACCCCTAGATATAACGCACTTTCAGTCCCGGCTGTCAGGTTTTGATAACTAGGTCCCATTTGTTATGTTCTAGTAAGTGGGTCCCATCTATAATGCTCATATTCTTCATATTTCAACCAGCAGACAAAAATCACACATGATACTTCAAATAAGAGCAACCAGATCATGTAATACAATCGCAATCACAGTAAGAAGCTCTATCCGTGCCAATACATATGACCATGTGTAAAACAATACTTTACAAGCTAAACCTGAAGGATAAAGCCTAAGATTTCACCCACCCCAAACTTCAGTATTTGGTGGTATAATGAAAGAGCAGTTCAACCAAATATATTTCTTCTCTATGATTTTGATTTCAGCTATTTACTAATGAAACAGAATAATAAGTATTAACCAGGCTAAACAAGCACCTCACTGACACAAGTGTTGCCACCAAGTCAACTTACTTCACACCGAGATCGATGTGCTCTAGATACCAAAGCCAAAGCACCCGGTGTCGCTGAAGTCCCTCCTGATCAGCTCGTACTCCTTCACCTTCAGGCCACTCTCCAGCAGCTGCATCGCCTTCTCAACCCTGATAGTGATGTAGCACACAATCTTCTCATTACGCCTGATATCGAACGACCTGACAGTGTACCTTGCTGCAATAGCACAATATCGTTCCTATTAGGACCACCAATATTAACCACAATTGACATGTCCACCAGGACCAAGTCGGATTTAATACACTCACCCTTGGAGAACACCGGTGACTGTCCGCTCAACTGCTCCAGCACCTACCAAATTAACAATAATGCAGTTAACATCCATCAATGATTTGCAGTTAACCTGTATTTTCCAGAGACCAGGAATGCAGAGAAATCACTTGAACTACTCCGTCCACTGAGACAACAGACTAAGGTCAATCTACAACTTGCGAAATTGAGCAGAAACGATTGACCACGGCGAAACAACAGTTATTACATGGTAGTAGCATCAGCATCAGAAGCCAATGCATGTCCTACTAGCAATCTACATAGGACACCCCCGATAGAATAGGCCAGTGTCGATTTCGGCCAAATACAAGTGTACAAACAAGAGCGCTAGATTGCTATGAGCGAACAAGGACAAGCAGGCTACTAACAACCAAAACAATATACTCCAAGTGCAAATAGTAGTAACATGGTGCTACCCTATTCACATTCTTCCGACGATGCCGAGGAAACTGGGCTCATAGAATCCCACATTGGGATGCCTTGTACGCACTAATTAACGGGACTTACAAGGTATCCATCGGTCCATCAGTAATCTGACTCAGTTTTCACTGCACGACTTGGGCCCTCCGGTGCAAAGCAAAAAAGACAAAAACAAATTACACGGTCAGTATCTAGGTGAGAAAGACATCATTGACTGATGGACAAGGTAAAACCAAGTTGTAGTAATAAGGATAGTAGTGGCAGATGCATAAAAGAATTAGTAAAAGCAGGTATCAGGTGTCATTTGTTCAATGGAGGCCATTTGTGCAAGAAATGCATGCACCGAAGAAATGCATATATTTGTCAGAAAAGAAGAAGCTAGGTACACGATTTTGGTTGTTACAGCAAGAAGAGAAACCACAAAAGGACCTCTATTTTGATCCGAACTATATGAATTCAAGGCTAACTATGTGACAATATAATAGTGGAGAGATGAAGCACACACACGGTTTGCTAAGCTAGGCAGAAAGGATGCAAATCGATGTTGTGTGCCTCATTAAGTACACTTTGGATGCAAGGTATAAATAGTACTACATGTGGATATAACATATGCATAATTTAGTCTCATCTTCTTGTGCCTCTGTGATGTCGTTTTCTATCAGGTCGGCTGGCACAAGAAAACTATACTATACTGAATGAAAAGCACTTAACCTTTTGCCAGAACAACAAGGATGCTCGGACATTACATCAAGAACAACCCTATCAAATCAGCGATCACACGATTTGAATTTACTGAGGCAAAAAATATAACTCAGTGTTGATTTCAGCAACATGAATCCAAAAGAGGGCAAACCATAAGCTGTAAAAACAACCACAGCCACTTCAACTAAAATCACCCCAGAAAGCAACATGGACCTAGAATCAGCACAACCAAATAATGATATGGTGCCAAATAACTGGAATTACCACAATGCCTACCCAAAAAATCTGGTATGGCAGCAACAGATGTGCCATAGCATACTATTCGTCAAAACAACCACCAGCACCGCAACTACACAATCGTCTGCAACCCCGGTAATTAATTGGCTGCAATGCAGTACTAAAGCTACCATGCCCGTGAGCATGCCAACCGCATGACCAAATCAATCTAGCTACCATCGGGCCCCTGTTCCACTTGCGGAGACGGACAAATTAACAGGAGGGAGTGCAGACCTGGATCTCATGTTGGATGTCGGAGAACTCATAGAAGCGGCGGTCGGGGTGGAGCAGGAACTCGCCCCACTCGTCCCTATTGGCGTCGGCGGGGCAGCACGGCTGGTGCACGAGCTGGAGTATGAGCAGGCGGCGCGTGCAGATGTCGGAGCCGCGCGGGAGGAAGTCGCGGTCGATGAGCGCCTCGTGGACGCTCGACTTGCCGCTGCTCTGGCTACCGGCGACGGCCACCTAAGGCAGGTCGATGGTGGAGCTGCTCCCCAGCTGCGCGAAGATGTCCTGCAGCTTGTTGACGATCGGGAACACCGAAGATCCCACCACTACCGCGGCCTCGGCCGCCGCCCCTAGATCGAGAGGGGGACAGCTCGGCGGCGTCCGATTTGGTTCCCCTCTGTCTCTGTATTTCTGTGGGGCTGCGGATTCGAATCGGGAGGTGTCGCGGTGGAGAGAGGAGGAGGGCATGGGGGATGCCATGGACGGCGGGAAGGGGGGAGAGGAGGAGGGCGTGGGGGAGACCATGGACGGCGGGGAGCTCCGCTGGAGGGAGGTGGCGGCGGTGATCTGGAAGGGAGGAGTGGTGTGCGGGGAAGAGAGGAGCTAGGGTTCGCTATGCGGGGGAGAGAGAGGAGCTCGTGGTGGGTTTGTTTCTTTTTTTAGGGTAGCTCGCAGTGGATGGGTGAGAGGGTGGGGGTGTGGGTCGTTGGATCTGGCAGTAGCCGACGGTCTCCGATGCTTGATCCGCGTGACATGCCCGTAGACCAATCAGAATGAAGTGCAGGCTTTGATGACGTTATGACCTTCTAAATTGGTCGTAATTGATTAACAATATGCACTACTAGTCAGCCAGATGATTTTGTCTAGAAATCATCCACCTAGCAGCCGCCTAATCTGTGCATTGGTGATCATGTGATTACATCAATATGTCACAACACCGAGCGTGAAAAATCTTCAACGCAGCACCGATGATATCCCCACAAACCTCCGTTGCAACTCCCAACGGTGCGACAAGAGCTCCAATGCAACACCACGACGCCCGGCGAAACTCCATTACAACGTGAGCTCCAACGCAGCACCAGACGCCCGGTGTTAAGTTTCCTTCTCTTTTTATGACAATGTTTGTTAAGTTTCCTAATAAGTAGTGTTATTCCCTCGAACAATGAAAAAATCAATTTTCTTTTTTTGAGTGCCCAAAATGAGTGTTTTTTGAAGGACCTACAATATATTTATTGCAAAATTGGACCAAATCAATTATTTAAAATATTAGGCCATATTTAATGTACAATTGACCAAATGGTTGGGTGTAAAAAGATTTGATCCACCTCTCATGAAAAAGACAAATTTCTGTCAGCTCAATTGGAAGTGGGTCAAATTTGAACTACGGCTGCCTCATAGTTTGCTCTTTATTTTTTACAAAAATCCTTTTTAGGTACAAAAGTATCTATTTAATTAGAGAAACACCAAAAAAAATCAAGATTCAACCACTAGCTAGGAACGGTCATGCCCGTCGTTCTGACCGCATTTTGAAATGGGCATTAAAAATTCAAAAAAATCAAAAAATTGGAAAACCTTCGCATTGTGTCATTACATGTGACCAAGTTACCAGGAAAAATAATAAACTTGTAGTACGGCAATTCTTTTTAAAAAGTGTTCTAAAAAATGAGCTATAATGTGTGAAGATTCATGCTTTCAAGCCATATGATCAATCTTATGGTCGCATTCATGGCATAGTTTGTTAAAATCATCTCATATTGTGCACAAGGGTGCATCTTGGAATGGCAAACATTATTTCCTAAGGGAGTTTTCATTTTCTTTGGACGAAAAATTCATTTTCCATTTTTTGAATGCCCAAAATGTGTTCTTTGTGAAGGACCTACCATATATTTCTTGAAAAATTGGACCAAATCAATTTTATAAAATATTAGGTCATGTTTAATGCACAATTGACCAAATATTTGGGTGTCAAAAACTTTCATCCACCTCTCGTGAAAAAGACAAATTTTCACCGATTCAGTAGGAAGCGGGTCAAATTTGAACTGCAGATGCCTCATAAATTTGCTCTTTATTTTTTCCAAAAATAATTTCTAGGTACATAATTATCTATTTAATAAGAGAAATACCAAAAAAAAAAGTTCAAGATTCAACCACTAGCTAGGAACGATCATTCTCGCCGTTTTGACCGCATTTTGAAAAGGGCATAAAAAAATAAAAATAAAAAAAATGGAAAACCTTCGCATTGTGTCATTACATGTGACCAAGTTACCAGGAAAAATAATAAACTTGTAATACGGTAATTCTTTTTAAAAAGTGTTCTCAGAATTGAGCTATCATGTGTGAAGATTCATGGCTTTCAAGCCAAATGATCAATCTTATGGCCACATTCAAGGCATAGTTTGTTCAAGTAATCTCATATTATGCACAAGGGTGCATCTTGGAATGGTAAACAATATTGCCTAAGGGAGTTCTCATTTTCTCTGGACGAAAAATTTCTTTTCCATTTTGTGAATGCCCAAAATGAGTTTTTTTTTGTGAAGAACCTACCATATATTTCTTGCAAAACTGGACAAAATCCATTTTATGAAATATTAGGCCATGTTTACTGCACAATTGACCAAATGGTTGGGTGTCAAAATTATTGATCCACCTCTCGTGAAAAAAAAAACAAATTTTCGCCGATTCAGGAGGAAGTGGGTCAAATTTTAACTGCAACAGCTTCATAGTTCGCTATTTATTTTTTCCAAAAATCATTTCTAGGTATAAAAGTATCTATTTAATCAGGTAAACACCAAAAGTTTTCCAAGATTCAACCACTAGCTAGGAACGGTCATGCACGCCATTTTGACCGCATTGTGAAACGGGCATGAAAAATTCAAAAAAATCAAGAAAATTGAAAACCTTCGCATTGTGTCATTATATGTGGCCAAGTTCCCATGAAAAATAATAAACCTGTAATACGGCAACTCTTTTAAAAAAGTGTTCTTAGAAATGTGCTATTATGTGTGAAGATTCATGCCATTCAAACCAAATGATCAATCTTATGGACCCATTCATGGCATAGTTTGTTAAAATGATCTCATATTGTGCACAAGGGTGCATCTTCGAATGGCAAACAATATTGCCTAAGGGAGTTTTCATTTTTTTTGACAAAAAGTTCATTTTCCATTTTCTGAATGCCAGAATGAGTTTTTTTTTTGTGAAGGACCTACCATATATTTCTTGCCAAATTGGACCAAATCAACTTTATAAAATATTAGGACATGTTTAATGCACAATTGACCAAATGGTTGGGTGTCAAAATTATTGATCCACCTCTCATGAAAAAAAAAAACAAATTTCTACCGATTTAGTAGGAAGTGGGTCAAATTTGAACTACAGTTGCCTCATAGTTTGATATTTATTTTTCCCAAAAATCATTTCTAGATACAAAACTATCTATTTAATCAGAGAAACACCAAAAGCTTTCCAAGATTCAACCACTAGCTAGGAACTGTCATGCACGCCGTTTTGACCGCATTTTGAAACGGGCATGAAAAATTCGAAAAAAAAAGAAAAAGTTTGAAAACCTTCGAATTGTGTCATTATATGTGGCCAAGTTCCTAGGAAAAATAATAAACTTGTAATACGACTATTCTGTTTAAAAAGTGTTCTCAGAAATGAGCTATCACATGTGGAGATCTGTGACTTTCAAGCCAAATTATCAATATTATGGCCACGTTCATGGCATAGTTTGTTCAAATGGTCTCATATAATGCACAACGGTACATCTTGCAATGACGAACAATGTTTCCTAAAGGAGTTTTTATTTTCTTTGGACAAAAAATCAATTTTCCATTTTTAGTGCTCAAAATGAGGTTTTTTTTGTAAAGAACCTACCATATATTTGTTGCAAAATTGGACCAAATAAAACTTCTAAAATACTAGGCCATATTTAATGTACAATTGACCAAATGGTTGGATGTAAAAAGTTTATGATCCACCTCTCAGGAAAAAGAAAAAAAATTGCATATTTATTTTCCATTTTCGAGTTCCCAAAATGAGTTTTTGTGAAGAACCTAACAAATATTTATTGTAAAAAATTCTACATTTTTCAAGAATATTAGACAACATTTTATGAATAATTTTGTGTACACTAGAAAAAAATTATAGATATAAAATATTTTTGGTTACATCATTAACATTTTAATAAATATTTTGATGTCTAATATTTTGAACACATGTCTACATTTTTAAGACATACTGTACATATTGTTTATATATGTTTAACTTTTTAAATACATGATTAACATATTTTTATATATTCCCAACAAAAAACATCTTTTCATACATACGTTTTGATGTCTATATTTGTTTTTACAAATTATAAATTTTGTATACATATAAAACATTGTTTATATTGGTTAGAAACATTTAAATACAAGATTAACTATTTAGAAAATCTTGTTTTGGTATCTACTTTTCCACACACACACACACACACACACACACATATATATATATATATATATATATATATATATATATATATATATATATATATATATATATATATATATATATATATATATATATATATATATATATATATATATATATATATATATATATATATATATATATATCGTATATACGTACTGATGACTATTTTTGCATTGACATGAAACTTTTTTTATACATATCTAACATTATTTATGATTATCATTTTTATATGCATGAAACTTTTCAAAACACACATTTAGTTTTTAAACACATGATTACATTTTTGAAATACATATTAACATTAACATTTTTTTGAATTAGACGTTTAGCTAATTGCTAAACCATATAGCAAGATTCACGAAGGAGTTCATTATTTTCCTATTCTTATAATTTTTTATTGTTTAATTGGTTTCAAGATTTTTCTATAAGAAAAAACATTTTTAGAGTTATTTTCCTATTTTTGTTGGACCGAATATATGTTTTTTTTAGTAATATGAGGGTGTCCCACATTTCTTCCTGGATGGGCCGAGGCCTACATGGCACACGATTTTTATTTAAAAGGAGGTGGCCTCGTTCCACCAAGGCCCAAGCCCACCTGGAGCGACACATTAAGTACCAATGCATCCACGTTCGCAACCTCATGACTATTTATATTGGTCGTAATAATGTAGAAATAAGGTCGTCGACCAGTCTTGTATCATTTATGACCATTTGGTGTAAAGCAATTTTAGGGTCTGAGCCCTTCCAAGCGAAATGGTCGTGGATTTACGACCAATTCAGGTAGGGTCACTGAGAGAAGGTCACAAGTTGACATATTTCTTGTAGTGAGTGATTTTCTAGATCAAATGCATCATCATAATAGTTGTGGAGAGAAAGTCTTCACTTTTTCTTCGCTTGTGTCCTTTGCTTATTGCGCCGTAACCATGGATATTCTTCATCGCTTAACAGGATGCTTGGGTCAGCCTTGACTTTGAAGGGAGGAATTTCATGAAACTTTTCATAATCTTCAGACATGTCTGTCTTGCCCTCCAATCCCACGATGTCTCTTTTTCTTGAAAGAACTATGTGGCACTTTGGCTCATCGTATGATGTATTCGCTTCCTTATCTTTTCTTTTTCTCGGTTTGGTAGACATGTCCTTCACATAGAAAACCTGCGCCACATCATTGGCTAGGACGAATGGTTCATCTGTGTACCCAAGATTGCTCAGATCCACTATTGTCATTCCGTACTGTGGGTCTACCTGTACCCCGCCTCCTGACATATTGACCCATTTGCACTTAAACAAAGGGACCTTAAAATCATGTCCATAGTCAAGTTCCCATATGTCCACTATGTAACCATAATATGTGCCCTTTCCCCTCTTGGTTGCTGCATCAAAGCGGACACCGCTGTTTTGGTTGGTGCTCTTTTGATCTTGGGCGATCGTGTAAAATGTATTCACATTTATCTCATATCCTTTGTAAGTCAATACAGTCGAAGATGGTCCCATGGATAACGAGTACAGCTCATCAGAAACAGTGTTGTCACCTCTGAGACGTGTTTCCAACCAACTGCCGAAAGTACTGATGTGTTCACATGTAATCCAGTCGTCACACTGCTCCGGGTGTTTGGAGCACATAATGTTCTTGTGTTCATCGACATACGAGGTCACCAAGGTAGTGTTCTATAGAACTGTGTAGTGTGTTTGAGACCAAGAATGCCCGTCCCTACATATTATTGAGTCCCCTCCTAGCGTGCCTTTTCCAGTCAGTCTCCCCTCATACCGCGACTGAGGGAGACCAATCTTCTTAAGGCCAGGAATGAAGTCAACACAAAACCCAATGACATCCTTTGTTTGATGGCCCATGGAGATGCTTCCTTCTGGCCTAACGCGATTACGGACATATTTCTTTAGGACTCCCATGAACCTCTCGAAGGGGAACAGAAGGAAATTTGCCCTAGAGGCAATAATAAAGTTATGATTTATTTCCTTATTTCATGATAAACGTTTATTATTCATGCTAGAATTGTATTAACCGGAAACTTAGTACATGTGTGAATACATAGACAAAACATAGTGTCCCTAGTATGCTTCTACTTGACTAGCCCGTTAATAAAAGATGGCTATGTTTCCTAACCATAGACATGTGTTGTCATTTGATGAACGGGATCAGATCATTAGGAGAATGATGTGATGGACAAGACCCATCCGTTAGCTTAGCATCATGATCGTTACAGTTTCATTGCTACTGCTTTCTTCATGACTTATACATGTTCCTCAGACTATGAGATTATGCAACTCCCGAATACCGGAGGAACACTTTGTGTGCTACCAAACGTCACAACGTAAAAGGGAGATTATAAAGGTGCTCTACAGGTGTCTCCGAAGGTGTTTGTTGGGTTGGCATAGATCAAGATTAGGATTTGTCACTCCGTGTTTTCGGAGAGGTATCTCTGGGCCCTCTCGGTAATGCTCATCACTATAAGCCTTGCAAGCAATGTGACTAATGAGTTAGTTGCGGGATGAAGTATTATGGAACGAGTATAAAGACTTGCCGGTAATGAGATTGAACTAGGTATGATGATGCCGACGATCGAATCTCGGGCAAGTAACATACCGATGACAAAGGGAACAACGTATGTTGTTATGCGGTTTGACCGATAAAGATCTTCATAGAATATGTAGGAGCCAATATGAGCATCCAGGTTCTGCTATTGGTTATTGACTGGAGATGTGTCTCGGTCATGCCTACATAGTTCTCGAACCCGTAGGGTCCGCATGCTTAACGTTTGATGACAATTTGTATTATGAGTTATGTGATTTGATGACCGAAGTTTGTTCGGAGTCCCGAATGAGATCACGGACATGACGAGGAGTCTCGAAATGATCGAGAGGTAAAGATTCATATATTGGAAGGTTGCATTTGAACATCGGAATGGTTCTGAGTGATTCGGGCACTTTTTTCGGAGTACCGGGAGGTTACCTGAACCCCCGGGGAAAGATATGGGCCTTATGGGCCATAGGAGGGAGGCTAACCAGCCCACAAGGGGCTGGTGCGCCCCCACAAGGGAGGGGGCCGAATTGGACTTGGGAAGGGGGCGCCACCCCCCTTTCCTTGTCCTACTCCCTCTCCTTCCCCTTTTCCCCTTCTGGTAGAAGGAAAAAAGGGTGGGGTCAAATCCTACTAGGACTGGAGTCCTAGTAGGACTCCCTTATCCCTGGCACGCCCCTTGTTGTCCAGCCTCCTCCTCCTCCTATCCTTTATATACGGGGGTAGGGGGCACCCCAAAGACAACAGACAACACAAGTTGATCTTTTAGCCGTGTGCAGTGCCCCCCTCCACAGTTACACACCTCGGTCATATCGTCGTAGTGCTTAGGCAAAGTCGTGCGCAGGTAACTTCATCATCACCGTCTCCACGCCGTCGTGTTGACGAAACTCTTCCTCGGCCTCAACTGGATCAAGAGTATGAGGGACGTCATCGAGCTGAACAAGTGCTGAACGCGGAGGTGCCGTACGTTCGGTACTTGATCGGTTGGATCACGAAGAAGTTCGACTACATCAACCACGTTATTGAAACGCTTCCGCTTTCGGTCTACGAGGGTATGTGGACACACTCTCCCCTCTCGTTGCTATGCATCCCTAGATAGATCTTGCGTGATCGTAGGATTTTTTTTTGAAATTACCGCGTTCCCTACAGTGGCATCAGAGCCATGTTTATGTGTAGATGTTATATGCACGAGTAGAACACAAAGAGTTGTGGGCGATAATAGTCATACTGCTTACCAACATGTCGTACTTTGATTCGGCCGTATTGTTGGATGAAAGGGCTCAAACCGACATTACGCGTACGCTTACACGAGACTGGTTCTACCGACGTGCTTTGCACATAGGTGGCTAGTGAGTGTCTGTTTCTCCAACTTTAGTTGAATCGAGTGTGGCTACGCCTGGTCCTTGTTGAAGGTTAAAACAACACACTTGACGGAAAATCGTTGTGGTTTTGATGCGTAGGTAAGAATGGTTCTTGCTAAGCCCGTAGCAGCCATGTAAAACTTGCAACAACAAAGTAGAGGACGTCTAACTTGTTTTTGCAGGGCATGTTGTGATGTGATATGGTCAAGACGTGATCAGATATAATTTGTTGTATGAGATGATCATGTTTTGTTAAAGTTATCGGCAACTGGCAGGAGCCTTATGGTTGTCTCTTTATTGCATAAGATGCAAGTGCCATATAACTCCTTTACTTTATCGCTATGTGATAGCAATAGTTGGCGAGACGACCATGTGACAACACATTGATAGAGATCAAGATGATGGAGATCATGGTGTCATGCCGGTGACGATGGAGATCATGACGGTACTTTGGAGATGGAGATCAAAGGAACAAGATAATGATGGCCATATCATGTCACATATTTTGATTACATGTGATGTTTATCTTTTATGCTTCTTATTTTGCTTAGTACGGCGGTAGCATTATAAGATGATCCCTTACTAAATTTCAAGGTATAAGTGTTCTCCCTGAGTATGCATCGTTGCGACAGTTCTTCGTGCTGAGACACCACATGATGATCGGGTGTGATAGGCTCTACGTTCACATAGAACGGGTGCAAGCCAGTTTCGCACACGAAGAATACTCGGGTTAAACTTGACGAGCCTAGCATATGCAGATATGGCCTCGGAACACTGGAGAGCGAAAGGTCGAGCGTGAATCATATAGTAGATATGATCAACATAGTGATGTTCACCATTGAAAACTACTCCATCTCACGTGATGACCGGACATGGTTTAGTTGATTTGGATCACATGATCATTTAGATGACTAGAGGGATGTCTATCTAAGTGGTAGTTCTTAAGTAATATGATTAATTGAACTTTAATTTATCATGAACTTAGTCCTGATAGTATTTTACAAATTATGTTATAGATCAATAGCTCGTGTTGTAGCTTCCCTAAGTTTTTTATATGTTCCTAGAGAAAACTAAGTTGAAAGATGATAGTAGCAATGATGTGGACTAGGTCCATGATCTGAGGTTTATCCTCATTGCTGCACAGAAGAATTATGTCCTTGATGCACCACTAGGTGATAGACCTATTGCGGGAGCAGATGCAGACGTTATGAATGTTTGGCTAGCTCAATATGATGACTACTTGATAGTTTAGTGCACCATGCTTTACGGCTTCGAATCGAGACTTCAAAGACATTTTGAACGTCATGGAGCGTATGAGATGTTCCAAGCTTTGAAGTTAATATTTCAAGCAAATACCCGAGTTGAGAGATATGAAGTCTCCAACAAGTTCTATAGCGGCAAGATGGAGGAGAATTGCTCAGCTAGTGAGCATGTGCTCAGAATGTCTGGGTACTACAATCACTTGAATCAAGTGGAGTTAATCTTCCAGATAAGATAGTGATTGACATAGTTCTCTAGTCACCATCACCAAGTTACTGGAACTTCGTGATGAACTATAGTATGCAAGGGATGACAAAAAGATTCCTGAGCTCTTCGTGATGCTGAAATTGACGAAGGCAGAAATCAAGAAAGAGCATCAAGTGTTGATGATTAAACATGACCACTAGTTTCAAGAAAAGGGCAAAGGGAAAGAAAGGGAACTTCAAGAAGAATGGCAAGCCAGTTGTCACTCCCGTGAAGAAGCCCAAAGCTGGACCTAAACCTGAATTTGAGTGCTCCTACTGCAAAGGAAATGGTCACTGGAAATGGAACTACCCCAAATATTTGGTAGATAAGAAGGATGGCAAAGTGAACAAAGGTATATTTGATATACAGGTTATTGATGTGTACCTTACTAGTGTTTACAGTAGCCCCTGGGTATTTGATACTTGTTCGGTTGCTAGATTAGTAACTAGAAACAAGAGTTACAAAATAAACAGTGACTAGTTGAGGGTGAAGTGATGATGTCTGTTGGAAGTGGTTCCAAGATTGATATGATCATCATTGCACACTCCCTATACTTTCAAGATTAGTGTTGAACCTAAATAAATGTTATTTGGTGTTTGAGTTGAGCATAAATATGATTAGATCATGTTTATTGCGATAAGATTATTCATCTAAGACAGAGAATAAATTGTTATTCTGTTTACATGAATAAAACCTTCTATGGTCATACACCCAATGTTGATGGTTTATTGAATCTTGATCGTAGTGATACACATATTCATAATATTGATACCAAAAGATGCAAAGTTGATAATGATAGTGCAACATATTTATGGTACTGCAGTTTGGGTCATTTCAATGTAAAGCGCATGAAGAAACTCCATAAAGATGGACTTTTGGAATCACTTGATTATGAATCGTTTGATGCTTACGAACCGTGCCTTATGGGCAAGATGACTAAAACTTCGTTCTCCGGAACAATGGAATGAGCTAGTGACTTATTGGAAATAATACATACCGATATATGCGGTCCAATGAGTGTTGATGCTCGTGGCAAGTATGGATACTATTCGATGTTTTCCCGAGACCCTTGTGCCATTCACCTTTGTAATTCCCTACCATTGATATATCCATGTGAATAACAACATACACTTGTTGTTCATAAAATCATTCCCAGCTGCTCTTGTTACTACAACATGCCCTGCAATACTCTCCGTTGTCCCGAAAATCCTTTGAGCTTGCAACCTTGAAGTTCATTACCGCATGAAAGCCCTTACGAAATATTTCTCACACTTACTGGGGATCCGTTCATCCCCAATTGTTCATGTGTTTCACAAAATTCTTCGAAATACTATTCGATCTTCTAAAAATCCTCAACATCCTGTTGCTCCTCAATTTCTTGCCTTCCTGCATTCTGGTAAATTCCATAGGTCTAGAAATCTCCGTTGACATCCCTTGTTACTATCATTTTGAGTCCCTTAATTCAATATGTTGTGACTACTCGCAATCATCAATATTAACTAGAATTCGTCCCTTTGGCTAAGATGTCACTCTGGGCATGAGCTGGTTCTCGGAAAATCAAACCTTGATTGATTGTCAATTTATGTCTATTCAACATATCCGTACTTGATCAGAGCGTCTGCTTCTGATCCTTCGTTTTGGAAATCATAATTCCTTTGTTACTGAAACATCAAATCATTCAGATGTTCTATAAACCGATGCCTTTGCATTCTTTCTTCCTTTGATTGAGTACCGATACTCACGTCAGCTACGTTGGTGATCGCGATATCCATTGTTGGATTATTATCTGACAGTGTCCTTCATATTTAATCACCTTGTAAGTTCTTTCTCTTATACATAATGCCTTTGCTAAATTCTATTCCCTGCTTTGTCAACCATGCTCTAGCTTGTGTTGTTTACTCCTGAAGTTTGTGGTATATGTTCCTAAACTTCCCCGATTGGTTGAACCAATGCCTTCCCTAATCCGTGTGAACCCGAAAGATTTCACGGGTCATAGTCATCTGGTATTTCGCCAGGTAAAACTTTCAACACTAATGCCATTTTTGAAATGAGAAGTGAATGTAAGGTATGCATTGAAGAAGTGGGAGTCGCCCTTGAACTTTGTGTTCATGCCCATGGACCCGATGTGGAACTTATCATCGAAGCTTCTTACAAAATATTTAATCATTTGAATAATTCTTCCGGTGCCATCAAATTGGATCCCTTGCAGCTATGGTTCCGACCATGTTGTTCTGCTTCGATTCCATTTCTCAGACAAGTTAAAGTGCTTGTCTTCCACAAATCAATACACTAGTCTAATCTATTGATCTACCTTCGAGTTTTATCCTTTAGTATCTCGAGAATATCACAGAACTACATAACTTCTTATGAGTTCTTCATCAACTATTATTTCTCACCAATTCCAATTTTTCCCGAGTACTGAGTCGTTAGACACTCAAGGAAAGCGATAACTGAATCGAGTCCGCATTGCGAATCAACAACTCCTAGTAATCTTCATTACTTAGGAGTTTGTACTCGATCATGCCAATCCCAGTCGATTGGTACATCATCATCGTCATGCTAAATGCTTGATCGTACTACCTATGTCCTTCATCTCCCGAACACAATTTCAACAATACACTAAGCTCACATCAAGCTTTCAACTTCATGTTGATAGCCTTGAAAGGCAATTCCGATTCCAAGCTTGCAATCTTATATGTGGTTCTGATAACTTTTTGCTTCACCCTTCCTTTTGCTGGATGTCGTCGTTGATCGATTACATCTTTAGGAAACCTCTCGACAAATGTGTCATGATCATCATCAACAATCTGAACTCTTCCAGGTTATCAATCGAATTCATGATGAGAAATACCATCCTTGCCCCCTCGATAAATTATTGTTGATCCCCTCGGCCACATCCTCATCATCTCCTTGTTGAAATTGTATGACTTATTTTATAAGTTGTTTCCCAAGCATGTCTGTGGTACCCCGATCATCAAATAGAACATTGGAAGCGCAATGCTAAATGTTTCTTGATCACGTATCCAAACAACGTTGTATGGGTACAATGTGGGTGCGACCGGCCCAAAGTGCAATGCTAAATGTTTCCGAGAGAGAGAGAGAGAGAGAGAGAGAGAGAGAGAGAGAGAGAGAGAGAGAGAGAGAGAGAGAGAGAGAGAGAGAGAGAGAGAGAGAGAGAGAGAGAGGAACAAACACCCATGCGAGTGCTTTCACCAATCGCCCCGTGATATGGTGTGTTTCTATGCCATGGGCCTAATCCATTTAACGGATCATAGTTAGGGACGTGAGCATCTGGCAGCTATGTGTCGCCCCTACTGATTTCTAATAGGAATCGCCTATGATGATGACTAGCGGGTTGGCCCACTTAGCACGGCTGCTCGCTGCTGCGGTCATTGTAGGTTCGGTTCGTCCAGTTTTCTTCATTTTTTCCTTTTTTTGTTTCTATTATTTATTTCCCTGATGTTATTTTCCATAGTTTTTTTTCCTTTTCTTCATTCAGTTTTGTTTTCTCATTGGCTATTATTTGTTTTTCTTTCTTTCATCGCTATACTTTGATTTTCTTTGTTTCATTTTTGGTTTTATTTTTTTATGGGTATTTTCCTTTTCATCTAGTTTCTCATTGGTTTCTTTTTTTTCAACACATGTCTCTGTTTTCTCTAATTTACATATTTACAGCGCACGTGAAATGTTTTTTCTATACATGTTGGACATTTTTCAAATAGATTATGTACATTTTTTAAATACATGTTTCGAACACTTTTTAAATACACGATAACATTTTCAAACACATGTTGTACATATTTTTAAACAACATGAACATTTGTTTTCCGTGGCGGAGCTACATGCAATGTTGAGGGGGTCGCTGCCCCCCACCAGTAGCATATTTACTGAAGGAAAAGTTTTGAGAGGCTTAAATTAAGAAGATTGATGTCATCCCACCCACCCACCCCCACCCCCCAAATGCATATCTTCTCTTTGCCCCCCCACCCTTTACTTCTCCGCTAACTCCATACGGAAAACAAATGTTCATGTTGTTTAAAAATATGCAATGTTGATGTTCATGTTCGAAACATGTTTTTTCTATACATGTTGGACATTTTTCAAATAGATTATGTACATTTTTTAAATACATGTTTCGAACACTTTTTAAATACACGATAACATTTTCAATCACATGTTGTACATATTTTTAAACAACATGAACATTTGTTTTCCGTGGCGGAGCTACATGCAATGTTGAGGGGGTCGCTGCCCCCCACCAGTAGCATATTTACTGAAGGAAAAGTTTTGAGAGGCTTAAATTAAGAAGATTGATGTCATCCCACCCACCCACCCCCACCCCCCAAATGCATATCTTCTCTTTGCCCCCCCCACCCCTTTACTTCTCTAACTCCGCCACTGCTTGTTTTACATTGTATGAACACTTTATAAAATTTCACATACATTTTTTTGAAACACGCGAATATTTCTTGAAAATGTATCAAAAACTTTAATGGAAACGAAAATTTTAACATTTTATATAACTTTCTGGAAATGTCACACCCTTTTTTTTTGAAACCCGGGAATATTACCATGAAATGTCACGTACATCTTAATAGTGTACGAGACGCCCCTACTGGGCCGGCCAACAATGTAAGTTATTGTCTCGCTGTAAGGAAGACATAGTCGTGGACTGCTCAAGCGATAGTGCCCCAGCTTTTTTAGAGGAAAAAGCCCAGGCAGCTAGTTGGGCTGTCGGGAAGCAAAGCAAGAAATAACTAGAAGATCCAATGGCCTCTTATCTTGTCGGGAAGCAAAGCTAGAAGGTCTTTGTTTTCTCAGTTTCTTTGGGTTTTTTTATCCTTTCTTTCTTTTTGTTCCATTTTTCTTCTTCTTTCAGTTATTCTTCTTCTTCTTCTTTTCCCTTCATTGGGTTTGTTATTTTAATTTTGTTCAGTTTTCTTTTTTTCTTTTTTTCGTAAACATAATCATTTTTATAAATTTGCGATGGACATTTTACAAATACAAGATGAATATTTTACAAACACCCCATGATTTGTTTTCCAATAAGCGATGAATATTTTTTGAGAGCGTGATGACCATCTATCAAATATGGAACAAAAAATTATAAGGACTGCCTATATGTCATGAATTCTTTTTAAAATTATAGGGGGGGATATATCTCTTCCTCCCTTCACATTGGACGACGATCCATCCCCCGGTTATTCTTGAGCCTGGAGTTGAGCGGAGCTTGGTTTCTTCTTCTCTCCGCCATCCACCCTCGCACAACACCACCGTCATGGGGTGGCTCGAGGAGACCAGCGATGGCCAGCACCGGCAGTTGGTGATGACGAGGTTTGAAAATATTTCAATAGGAAGTACTTCCTCACTACGATAGTACAGAATTTAGGGAATAAAAATAGATGTGTATCATCTTTTAATTTTTGTCAATTTTGCTACCTTGAACTACTTTTTCTAAGAAGTGAGCTAGGCTAGGGGAGTGGATTTACAACCCAGACACATGGGTTCAAGTCAAGTCCCCGCTAGTGCAAATTTGTGTTCTTACATTCTTTAGAAACTACTATCGTTCTAGGGGTTTCTCCTACCCCATTCCTAAAAAAACAGGATTTCTCTGCCTTGACATAAAATACTAAATATAATAATCACTAAATAAAAGTAAAAATATTCATAGGAACTGGGTACTTGAAAAATTATCTCTCACAATGAATCCATTTTTAGTTGTAGGAGTTAAAAATGTTAATTAAATCTCCTCACGCCAGAAACTTAGAGGAATTGACGACACCGTGCGGAGACTGCAAACATGTCCATTACCCACTAGAGTCTAGAGGTCGACCCGCGTGGCCACCATAAAGGTCATCCCGCTGTCTCATTGTCCATTTTGTATCTTGCCGAATTATCCATGTCAATGCGTGAAGTTGCCTGTCGCAGACCACCGGATGGATAAGTAAGCCAATTAGTAGTCAAAGAGGTGAAATAAAAAGTTACCCAATGACGTCAGGAAATCAAACACTGACTAAATCGCTTGCTTGAGAGGATTTACAATGTGAAATCCATCCTTTGTCACGTACCAGAGGAGGACATCTGACTGAAAGTTAGTGCTCATGCTAGCTACCCGATGACTGGAGATATATTTGAGAAATCTCCACTCTCAAGTCTGATGATAATATTGCTCTGAAAGCCAAATGGAGATGTCTTCACTTTGAAAATCATGTGCGGCAACGCATGAAGCCATAATCTGTTATTTTCATGTACAGTTATTGTCAGATGTCAGTTTCTTTTGAAAAATGGTGAGGACTGTCTGTCTATCTGCAGCAATAAAATCCATATACTGCCAAGTTTACCTTTTCTTTTCGATAGTAATAATTGGGATCATGCCGACAACCTGTGCAGGAAGCAGCATACCAATTACTCATGTACTATATCACTGCCACCAAACTCTTGAAATGATTATGATTTTATTTCACTTATCAGCGGCATGGTGTGGTGGGGTGCAGCCACTACTTTCCCCGAATCATATCCCTGGAGCCAGCTTAAAGCCTGAAACATGGATGGACCTGCTTGAAAGACAATGACTTCACTATTAGTTGAATTGTTGACCGAATAGAACAAGTTGCAATTCCAAGAAAAAGAGAAGAAGTTATTGAGAGAAGGATACGTGAAACAATGAAATCCCTGCTACAAAGTTGACCATTTATTTCCCGAGAAACAATTGATCCTGGGGGACCTTTGCACGAAATATAGCAAACTAATTACTCGTATATACTCTACCTCTGTACCGAAATACTTGTAGCTGGGGAAAACTAGTACAAGTTCCCCCAACTACAAGTATTTTGGTACAGAGGGAGTATCATTGTATTGTCACCACACAACTGAAATAAGTACTCCCTCCGTTCCATAATGTAGGATGATTTTTAACACTAATGTAGTGTCAAAAAGCGTCTTACATTATGGGATGGAGGGAGTAACTTTTTTCACTTATCTCCTGCGTGATGGATGATGAAATTTGAGCAAGAGTGGCCTAAATTGGACGATGCCGTGGGGGTCTACATCCTTATTTCAGGAGTATACATCAGCCAGCTAAAATAAAAGATGATGCCGTAGGGTCTCCATCATTACTGTCATCTACAACGCTCAAACTTAATAACAATGACTTCTCAACTAACTATTAATTGCATCATTGACGAACTAGAACCAGCTATCATTCTAAAGGAAGGGACAAGCGCCAATCAGTTTCCTATTTAGTTATAGGAGAAGTATATCGCTTCTCTAGAGTGTGTACCTACCACTAGGTGATTCCTATAATAGCGTCCATTTGTGATCATTCCATAGATCGACTCGAGTGCCTCACCAAATATGGATGCACGCTTTGCCTCTCTACTCCTACTAAATTTGGTTCATCTGTTTTTGCACATCTCAGCTCGTGAATTCCTCTTGCCAGGCTCCTCTCTCTCCATAGAGGATAGCTCCCATATGCTCCATTCACCAGATGGCGCTTTCACCTGTGGCTTCAAAAACATTTCCCGAAATGCCTCCGTCTTCTCTATTTGGTTCTCCAACAAAATTGACAAGACTGTCGTCTGGAGCGCAAATCATCTCCATCCCGTGTACTCCTGGGGATCCCGAGTCATGCTATATGCGGATGGCGGAATGGTTCTAGAGGATTACAATGGACAGTCCGTGTGGGAAAACAATGTCAAATCCTCATCAAAAGCTGTAAAATCTCAGTTATTGGACACCGGGAACCTCATCGTGAAGGGCCAAGGTGATATTATTCTATCGCAAAGCTTTCATTCTCCTACTGATACATTGCTGCCCTATCAGAACATTACTAGTGCTACCAAGTTGGTATCTACTAGTAGGTTACTTGTTCCTGGGCGCTACAACTTTCATTTTGATGATCAACATCTACTCACATTGTTTGATGATGAGAAGGATATCTCTTTTATCTACTGGCCAAATCCTAATAGTGATATATGGACAAAGCAAAGAAACTCGTTTAATACCACCACAATTGGGGTCCTTGATAGTTGGGGGTATTTCCTTGGAAGTGACAATTTAAATTTTAAGGCTAGTGATTGGGGCATCAGGATTATGAGGAGGCTAACCTTGGATTATGATGGTAACCTTAGATTATATAGTCTAAATAAGACAGATGGAACATGGTCTGTCACATGGATGGCACTTCCTCAGACCTGCTCTATACGTAGTCTATGTGGTATGAATGGAATATGTGTGTATACACCTAGGCCTTCTTGTGCATGTGCCCTGGATATGAGATCATCGACCCAAATGATAGGAGCCAAGGTTGCAGGCGAAATTCAATCCTAGTTGTGATGGGCAGGAGATGTTTGTGAAGCTACCAAACACTGACTTCCGAGGTAATGACCAAAGCAAGAATACCTCAGTTTCATTTCATACGTGCAAGAAGATATGCTTGAACGATTGCAATTGCAAAGGTTTTTTATACTGGCAAGCAAGTGGAGGTTGCTATCCAAAGTCGTCCCTTTTGGGTGGTGAAATGAGGCCGGGTTTGGGTCGTTCTATCTATATCAAGCTTCCTAAGACATTACAGGTCTCAAAGTCCTCAATTCCTCAATCTCAACCTTTTGATCCTAGATACGCTCCTAATTGTAGTGCAAAGACCGAATATTCCATTCCCGATTTTCTGGATCAACCCAAAGATAGTCATAGTGGATTAAACTCGCAGTACTTGTACTTGTTGTATGGATTCTTATTAGCAATATTTTTTGTGGAGGTGATATTTGTGGCACTAGGGTGTTGGTTCGTGTTGAGAATGGAGGGCAAGCAGTTACCAGGTGTATGGCCAGCTGAGATTGGCTATGAAATGATAACCAACCATTTTCGCGGATACACTTACAAGGAGTTGCAGAGAGCGACTCAAAATTTTAAGGATCAAATTGGGTGTGGGGCATCTGGTCATGTATACAAGGGGGTCTTGAAGGACAAGAGAGTAGTGGCGGTGAAAAGGTTGGCAGACATAAACCAAGGCGGGGAAGAATTCCAACATGAACTGAGTGTAATTGGGAAGATTTACCATATGAATCTGGTGAGGGTATGGGGGTTTTGTTCTGATGGCCCACACAGGATATTGGTTCTAGAGTACGTTGAGAATGGTTCATTGGATAAAACTTTGTTTAGTAGCACAAGGTTACTTGAATGGAAGGAAAGGTTTAGTATTTCTATAGGGGTGGCCAAAGGATTAGCGTATCTTCATCATGAATGCTTGGAGTGGGTTATCCATTGTGACCTGAAGCCTGAAAATATATTGTTGGATGACAACTTGAATCCGAAGATCAGTGACTTTGGCCTTGCTAAACTTGTGAGTAGAGGTGGATCCAATAAAAATGTGTCGCGGATCCATGGCACAAGAGGTTACATAGCTCCTGAGTGGGTCTCTAGCCAACCAATAACAGCAGAGGTTGATGTCTACAGCTTCGGAGTGGTTGTCCTGGAATTATTGAAGGGGGCGCGTGTTTCAGACTGGGCATCAAATGCTGACGAGGAAGTGGAAACGGTCTTTGGACGGGTCATTAGGATGCTTGCACAAAAGCTAATGTTGGAGGGTGGCCAACAGTTATGGATCTCCGACTTCATTGATTCGAGATTGAATAGCCAGTTCAACGAGTTGCAAGCAAGAACTATGGTCAAGTTGGCCGTTTCTTGCGTAGAAGAAGATACCAGAAAAAGGCCCACCATGGAAAATGTTGTGCAGATGCTTATTTCGGTTGTTGATGCATAATGCAGCAATATGCTACCGGCCAAAAAAGGAGTTTGCCGTCCTGTATGCCATGCAATATGTCATGTAATGCTTATTATAGTTGTATCCACAACAAGGTATCTATGATGTGTATCCTGCTTGAGTAAGCACGTCGTGTATCTGTTAGTATAAGTTCCATTTTGTTTATGGTTTGAAATTCTTCACCAAGTCGGTTTGTAAGTCAGTTATGTATATTGTAATGAAAAGCCACCAAAAAAAGCTGCAGATAGCGGCACCAAAATCCATCCATCATTCTTACATTGTTAGCCAGCTTTGCTGCAGAGGCCATATGGTTTAGCTGCTGCAAAATCAATAGGCTTCCTGTACGATGAGTCCTTGCATGGGCTGATGTGACTGAAGCAGTACAAGGCAACATGTCGATGTAAATCAAGAACTCCACGAGCCACTAATATGCCAGTGTTGAATTTCGTATTTGACCACTGCGCCAGATTATGTAACGCAAAAGTTATGCTAGCTCTAATATATAGTAGCTTTCCCTACGAAAGTGTTGTTGGATAGCTTCCAAAGTTTCACCACGAAATGACATTGATTAAAAATGTGGGAAAACATCGATACTCCAAAATGCTTTTGAAAATAACATTTTGGAGCATTCATTTTTTTGCCACATTTTGGAGGAATGTCATGCGGTAATGAAACTTTGCAGTCTATCAAAACATTTGTTAACATTTGGCAAAAAAAAATCATAAGTTTTTTACTGTTTTTTTTTTTACTTTTCTTAGCACTGGTGATGGCAATATATATAGATTTTTCCTCAATATATATGTGTTGTTCTTGTTCCGCTCTTGATTAGGTCCCTCGGATCTGAGCCGAACCTCCGAGTTGTGTTGTGCTCTACGGAGTGCCTCCCCTTTAGACTGCTTTTCAAGTGTGAATAAGTGAAGGTACATATCCATGTAGAGGTTTATATAGGATTACTAGACAAATAACCAAAACTATCCTTTGGACCAGAAAAGAAAAGGTGTACCATGAATCACATGCTATTTGGTGCAATTTTTTTAAAAGTTTACATGCATTTATTCAAAACTCTAGAACATTTCTAAAATTCCCAAACATTTTCTTAATCCGTGAATATTTTTAAGGCTCCACAGATAAAAAAAGACGAAAACTAAAAGAAACACCAAAAAAAAATCTTAATCGCTTTCTGGATGGCAGCACGGGTGTTTGCTTCTCATCCTGCACCTTATGAGTGGTTCCTATTTTCTGGCCGGTGCGCGGCAAATGTATGTGGTTTTTTTTAGGTGACAATATGTGTGGTTTCGCCTGCGGCGCCTACAAGTGGGCCAGCCCAGTTCGACGCAGCGCGCTAAAACTCAACGGCAGCTTCATGTTTTTTGTTTCTTTTTTCATGTTGCTATGTTATTTCTTTTAAATTTTTTTTTTCTTTCTTGTGTTTTCAGACTTTTTTCTCGTTTTATTTGTTTATTATTATTTCGTTTTCAATTTTGGTTTTTAACAACAATTTTTGAACAAATATTAAATACGTGGTGAATTGTTATTATATACGATGACCACTTATTTAATATAGTAAATTTGTATAGTATGTGTAAATATTTTTGAATACATATAACATTTTCAAAAATATGTTGAAAATTTTCTTAATATGTGATGAACATTTTTAACATATAATGAAACCTTTTAAATACATAGTGATCTATTTTAAAATACACAGTGAAAATATTTTAATATACACTGAACTGTTTTTGTAGTTGACGTGAACAAGTTTCTAAATGTTGAACTAATTTTCATATATGTCAAAAATATTTTAATATAAAACTGGCCCTTTTATTTTTCTAATGCAGTTTTAAATATTTTTATTATAAAACCAACCATTTTTTTATTACTAATTCAGTTTTAAATATTTATCTTTATAGAAAGCTAAATGGAAACACCAAAATAAACCGCTTGCGCTGGAGTAGGCTGGTCCATTCACATTGCATATAGACATGGCCTCTGCTGTTTGACGCCCGTGCGCGTCATAAAGGAGGGTTCCACCGGAATTCTCTATTTGACGCACTCTGCATCAAATGGCGTAGCTTCGCAGAGGCGAGGCAGGCGAAGCGCTCGGTAGGCCGAGGTCCATAGTGTAGCTATATCGGGTGGTTTTTTACCGGTTTTGGGAACCTTATAAAGATTCCAGGCCGCCTTTTCTGGTTTTGGAAAGCTTCTACAAGGTTCTTCAACCAGTTACTTTAATATTCTTGATTCTTTTTGTCTTACTTTTTTTATTTCCTTTTTTCCCTTTTAAAATCTGTATTTCCTTTTTAGTTTTTTAATTTTTTTTCTGTTCCTACTTCCTTTTATTTATTCTTTTTATTTTCCAAGTTTACATTCCTTTTTAAACCTATGCCCAGAAGTTAAAAATAAAGAATTTTTCAAAATTTGTTCATTTTCCCTAAAAATGTTCCTGCTTTCAATTTTTTTCCAAAACTCCAAAAAGGTTAGAATTTCAATTTATTTTTGCTTGTTTATATAAGATGTTTGAAAGTCCACAAATATTCAAATTTCGCTTTTTCACAAATTCATACAAATCTATAATATTTAAACATGTTCAAACTTTTCAAAATGTTATATTTTTCCGTAAATATTTTCAATTTAAAATTGGTTTAGAAATTGTGAAACAATAAAATTTCAAATTTTTTGCTAATTCCCAAAAAATAAAGTTAGGAAAATTCAAAAAATTTGTTCATAATTAAAAAATAGGTGGAAAATTTTAAAAAATTCTTGTTTTAAATGTTTTAATTTCGAAAAATGTTGGTGTTTTATTTCTTGATTGTGTTTTAAAAATATTGTTCGTAATTTTGATAAATGTTCTTGTTTTATTTTTGTTATTTTAAAAAAAACATGTTTGAGATTACCAAAAAAATAACGTTTTCACAAAATGTTCGAGTTTCAATTTTTTCACAAATTTGTAAATGGTCACATTTTTAAAACTGGTCACTTTTATCAAAAGAGTTCAAATTTTCAAATTTTATTCACAACTGACTAAAATTGTTTGGTACTTCAAATTCTGGTCGTTCTTTCAAAGAACGTTCGGGATTTTAAAATTTATTCACTTTTCTTAAAAAAATAAAATTTGTTTGAATATTTTGTTAAAATGTTCGAAGGTTGAAAAATCACCTTCACTAATTTTCTTCTTAGTTTAGAAAATTCTATTTGAAATTCCAAAGTTTGTTCAATTTTTTCACATGACACAATAACATAGTGCCAATCTTTCACATGCACAAGCCTAATCACTAATTATTAATAAAGGTTTTTGAAAACTCCTTGATTCACCTGTATAAAAGAGATGAGGAGCCATGAGCAATGATTGTATAACGGGTGGGGATTATCCCCTATAATTGCATGCCACCGGACAACAAAATTTAAAGAAATCCAACTTGACAAAAATTTCAAACAAACAAAAGCAACATGACATAACCTAAACTCATCAAAGCAAAATAATCGACTCCGGGAGGACACCTACCTCCCTAGCACCACCACAAAGAACCGGAATATTTTATTAGGAAAAAATATACAACCACCACTACATGTTGATGCGTACTGCAAATTTCTTGAAGATCTGAGGCCCTTGTACACTCAGCGTCAAGATGGCAGCCAGGCGCGAGGGCAAGTAAGGTTTTCTCCCACGATAACTACTAGGGTTCAGTTCGTTCAGCCAATCCAGATGAACAACACACATGAAAGAGAAAAAAATCGGCTGGACCACATGCTTGGCCAGCCCACGAGCGTGTGAGGGGTGCTGTTTTGTAGTACCATTTAGCTACGAGCGAAGAGGAAAATTCCTATTATATGAATATAGCAAAAAATTGCGCTATTTTTGTACAAATCGTCACACACCTTTCTTCTCTGAGGCTTAGCACATTATGTTTCATATTGTTTAGAGTTACCACCGGTTTTCTTTTCTGATTTACTGGCCAGCTTTTTTCTATAGTTTTCATTCTTCCTATGCCCTTTATGTATGTTTATTGGGGTTTGGTTTTTCTGTTTTGTATTTCTTAATTTTTCCTATTTATATTTTAATTATTATTTTTATAATTCATATAAACAATTTGTCAACAACTTCTATAAATTCATCAATATTTCTTTCTCTATGTACAATATATAAAAATTAATGATTTTTTACTGATGAACTATTTTTAAATATTCTATGAATATTTTTAAAGTCAATGAGTATTTTTCAAATTCATGTTTTATATCACTCAAAAAAACATAACTTATGTTTTCTAACTGGATCTGCTGGTTTTCTTGGACAGCAAAGAAAAAAGAGCAAGCGGTACACAAGCTGAGTGACCGATGTCTCTGAAAATTGGAGCAAACAGACGCCGAGTGAGCACATGAGTGACCGTTATTTGGTCAAACCCATTGTGAATTCTATCAACACCCTGTTGCTTAAAGCAATTGTTGCGTAAAGCAACGAATAGGAGGAGAGTTCCTATTTGTTGCCTTCTCAGACAAAATTTCCACAAACCCAGAACAAGCTACTAGGCCAGCTCATTTAGTACAACTTTGGTGCTGTAGCAACTCACGTGTTTATTCCTTTTAGTTTTCTTGCTTTTTTTTTATTCACTTGATTGCACTCGCCTTTTTTAATTTATTTCCAAAGGAAACACAAATATTATTTATTTTAAAAATTGAAAAAATGTGAACATTTCTGTCAAATAGTAACAATACTTTTAAAATACGTGTGAACACTTTAAAACGAATCTTAATTTTTTAAATGATTTTCTTTCATATTCGATGCACAGTTTTAAATATTGTGAATACTTTATAAAAATCATGAAAACTTTTCAAATATTATACATTTGTTAGGATTGTGTAACAACTAAAGAAATAAAGTTTCTGGAACATTTTACAAATGGAAAAAAGGTAAAGTAAAACCAAAAACAGGGAACGAAGAAGAAAGGGAAAGAAAGTTAAAAAGAAAAGGAAAGGAAGAACAAACAAAAACCTGTTGGAAGGCACGCTCGCATGCTAAGCTATTTCATAAGGCGAACATCGCTCATCATGTGCGATTTCACAACATTTTGTAGCAGAGAGCGACAGACATGGGTTTGCCGAATAGGAGGTTCGGAGCGAAAAATAGGATTTTCCTGCAATACAGGTTGCGCCTCTGTGAGCAAATTAGGGTGACCAGGAGAAGGTCTGATGGCTTTCGGTTTTGCTGCCAGCGGAGTTTGTTGTCCGATTGCTCTGTTTTTTCCTCCTTGTTTTCTGCTAGTTTTATTTTGTTTCTTCCTCTTCTTTTGTTTGTTTCTTTTAATTTTTGTTCAGCTTCTTTCTTTATATGCTTTTTTATATACATGACTATTTTTCAAATACTTGACGAATATTTTGTAAATATGTGATGAACTTTTTTCAGTAAGAGATGGATGCATTTTCAGTATGCGTTGAATATTTTTTAAATACATGGCCACAATTTATAAGAATTAAAATATTGAAGACAATAATATTAAAAAGGAGAAATAGTTTTAATTAGGAAGTAAAATTCTAAAGATAACTACATTGAAATACCCCCTCTCACAATGAATATCTTTTTGGTTGTAGGACACTCCTCGCGAAAGAAACTTTGAGGAATGGACAACCCTGGGCAGAGTCTGCAAACTTGACGTGACTCATTAGAGGTCAACCGACATGGTTCATCCCGCGGTCTCAAGTCTCCATTTGTGTATCTTGCCGAATGATTGATGTCAATGTGTGAACTAATACTCCCTCCGTCTCAAAATAAGTGTCCAACATTAGTGTAAGCTGTACTAAAGTTGAGACACTTATTTTGAGACGGAGGGAGGATGTCTCAGACCACTACTAGATGGATCTGTGAGCCAATTAGTAATCAAAGAGGTGATTCTTTTTCCAAAAGATTTTTTTTTCAAAAAGAAGGCATAAGTTTTGCCTCATCTATTAATTAAGGAGAATAGAGTTTGTTACACACCACCCAAGTACAAAATGGTCATTACTCTCCCGGCATTATGTTTCCCAATTGTTTAATACCCGTGATAACCCAACGTCTAGCACCCCTTTTGATGATACCGAAGATGACCGGTGCCGGAATTGATTTCTGTCGGAATACACAAGCACTCTCCCATTCAATCTCAGTTGTGATGGCCAGGAGATGTTTGTGCCGGAGCAAAGGTTGCAGGCCAAAATTCAATCTCAGTTGTGATGGTCAGGAGATGTTTGTGAAGCTTCCTAGCACTGATTTCCAAGGTACTGATCAAAGTAGCCATATCTTAAGCAAGGAAAACCTTAATAGAATGAGTGTATGGGAAAAGCAAAAAAAAACTCGTTCAATAGCACCACAATCAGTGTCCTTGATAGTTGGGGGTACTTCCTTGGAAGTGATAATTTAACTATTAAGGCCGTTAGCTGGGGTTTCAAGGTTATGAGAAGGCTAACATTGAATTATGACGGCAACCTTAGATTATACAGTCTAAACAAGACATATGGAAGTTGGTCGGTCACATGGATGGCATATCCTCGGACCTGCTCCGTACGTGGTCTGTGTGGCACGAATAGAATATGTCTGTATACACCTAGGCCTGCTTGTGCATGTGCCCCTGGACACAAGATCGTCGACCCAAGTGACCGGAGCAAAGGTTGCAGGCCAAAATTCAATCTTAGTTGTGATGGCCAGGAGATGTTTGTGAAGCTTCCTAGCACTAATTTCCGAGGTAATGATCAAAGTAGCCATAGCTTAGTTTCACTTCATACACCTAAGAAGATATGCTTGAACGACTGCAATTGCAAAGGTTTCTTATACCTGCAAGCAACTGTAGATTGCTATCGAAATTGGTCCTTGTTGGGGGTGTAACCATATCATATATTCGTCATTCTATGTGTCTCAAGTTTCATAAGACATTACAGGTCTTAGATTCCTCAATTCCTCACTCATAACCATTTGGTCCTGGGTATGTTCCGAACTGTAGTGCAAAGAGCGAATATTTCACTACAGATTTTCTGGATCAACCCAAGAATACTCAGAGTGGATTAAAATCACAATACATGCACTTATTGTATGGATTCTTGTTAGCGAAATTTTGTGTGGAGGTAATATATGTGGCACTAGCATGCTGTCATATGTTGAGAGGAGAGAAAGAAGTTAACAGTGTATGGCCAGCTGAGGTTGGCTATGAGTATGAAATGGCAACCAACCATTTCCGCAAATACACTTACAAGGAGTTGCAAAGAATGACTCAAAGTTCAAGGATCAAATTGGGTGTGGGGCATATGGTCATGTATACAAGGGGGTCCTCAAAGGCAAGAGGGCGGTAGCGTTGAAAAGGTTGGTAGACATAAACCAAGGCAGAGAAGAATTCCAACATGAACTAAGTTTGATTGGAAAGATTTACCATATGAATCTTGTGAGGTTATGGGGTTTTTGTTCCGATGGCCTATACAGGATATTGGTTTAAGAGTACGTTGAGAATGGTTCATTGGATAAAACTTTGTTTAGTAGCACAATGTTGCTTGAATGGAGTGAGAGGTTTAAGATTGCTTTAGGGGTGGCAAAGGATCGGCCTATCTTCATCATGAATGCTTGGAGTGGGTTATCCATTGTGACTGAAGCCAGAAAATATACGGTTGGATGACAACTTGCAGCCGAATATCAGTGACTTTGGCCTGGCAAAACTTTTAAATAGAAGCGTATCCAATAAAAATGTATCGAGGATCCATGAAACTAGAGGTTACATAGCTCCTGAGTGGGTTTCTAGCCAGCCAATAACAACGAAGGTTGATGTCTTCAGCTTTAGAGTGGTTTTTCTAGAACTACTCAAGGGGGCTCGTGCTTCAGAATGGGCATCAAATGCTGATGAGGAAGTGGAAACGGTCTTCGGAAGGGTCATTAGGATGCTTGCGAAAAATCTAATGCTGGAGGGTGGCCAACAGTTATGGATGGCCAACTTCATTGACTTAAGGTTGAATGGCCAACAGTTACTTCGATGACTTGCAAGCAAGGATTGTCAAGTTGGTTGTTTCATGCGTGGAGGAAGATGGTAGAAAAAGGCCCACCATGAAAAATGTTGTGTTGATGCTTCTTTCGGTTGCTTGATGAAGCCGTTGATGTTTTTTGAGATAGCTACCCGCTTATTCCAAGCAGTGGTTGCATGATGAAGCTATTAGCGTAAAAAAGGAGTTCCATTTGAGGTATATATGCAGCATGCATGTATGTATGCTTATTTTCCTTGGTCCAAAACAAGATATATGTGTGATGTGTATCATGTAACAATAAGCATGTCATGTATCATAGGTTCGTTCGAGTAGCAGTATACATTAGCAAGTTTGGTTTTGGTTTGTGTCTATGTCGGATTAGTACCCCGGGTTAGACGCCCAATCGGTTTGTAAGCCTGTTATACTCCTGTAAAATGCAATGAAAAGCCACCAAAAAAGCTGCAGAGTTTTAGCAGCACCAAATCTGGCCACCCATCGATTCTTCAGGTTGTTAGCCAGCTTCAGGGACCAGATCGATCAGCTGCTGCGAAATCGACCGGCTTCAGGTACATGAGTCCTCGTATGGGCTCCTGTGCAATCACCGAAGCAGTACAAGGCGAACATGTTAATGTAAATTGAGAACTGCATGAGCCACTTGTATGCCAATATTGAATTTCGCACATACTCCAGCTTTCCCTATCACTATCAGTTAGGTAGAGTCATCAATTAGCAGTGATAACAACACATTCCACCTGACTAACATGCTACTTGGTGGAGTAAAATGCAAAAATCATCAACATTGAAGGCTAGATTTGTAGGAACACACTTGTACCGGTTTGTGCCAAAACCGACTAATTTTATGCTCCAAATTAGAGATTTTTGGCACAAACCTGTAGAAATGTGTTTCCCGCAAACCTGCCTTAAATGTCGATGGTTTTTTTCTATTCACTCCTCCTTGGTGAGAAAATATAAACACCGAGGTACTCTATAGAGTGTCTCTCTTTCAGATTGCATTTCAAGTAAGAATGAGCTAGGGTGTATATTTCCATGGAAAGGTCTATATAGAGTAGGGTTACTTAACAAATAATGAAACCTACCCCTTTGTCTGGAATGAAAAAGGTGTACCCTGAATAACATGCTCCTTGGTGAGAAAATATAAAAATGTTAAAACCTTTAAATGCCAAAAACAATTTGGATACATATAAAGCAAAGATGATACGTAGGGAAATTCCTATTCCCGCTGTACCGGGGGTGTTGAGCGCATACGTGCACAAGCCCACTCTTGTGCTATTCTCTTCTGGTTGTAGGAAGGTTCCAGAGTGCATTCCAGTTTTCTCTTCTTGTTTCACCGAATTTATTTTGGCTTTGTTTTGTGTTCTACTCGATTTTTTACTTTTTACTTTTTATTTTCCAATTTTTATGTGTGTTATTTGAGGATCAAATTGGCCCTAGCCAATAAAGATACGAAGACTACTTTATGGTCTAACATTCTTGCAATAAATTATCCTCATTTTGTTCTTGATCGTAATCCCTAACGAGAAAATAGCTCCATGAGCAAAATCCCGTGTCATGATGAACCCTGCAATATATTGGTGATAAGTATATAAAGCAACTTGAGTAGTAAAGCCTTGTGCTATTTCATATGATGGGAGTTGCAGGAATATTGGGCGCGGCTCCACTATGAGCTATTGATGGAGGGACCGTAGAAAACACTTTATTATTGGACGGTCATGGTGTAATACCTCTTGTGCTTTAACCCAACTCAAGCTGAAGAAACTTTTGTTTTCACCAGTTGAATAAAACCTGTATTTGGGTTGCTTAGACATGCGCGTAAAGAGAAATTCCCATCAAAATCAGCCGAGGAGCCTCGTGTAGAGCGTATATATGGCTGGCTCACTCTTGTGCAATTGTATTCTTGTTTTAGGAAGGTTCCGGGACATTTTCGCCGGACTTGATGTAATTTCTATTTTTCCATATTTAATTCTCGAAAAAAAAATTAAATTCATGAACATATTTTAAATTTTGGAATATTTATTTAAATTCATAAACATTTTATAAATTCTGAAACCTTTTTAATAATTCTTGAAAATTTCAAATTCCGGAATATTTTTGAATTCAAGAAGAATTGTTTTAATTTCTGAATTTTTGTTTAATAAATGATGCGAATAATTTTAAATATATATATATAGGAAAATCCATCCTACCATATATATTACCCTATATATCTCATATATACCATGTGGTACTATATATACTATTTTATTATTTTAAATATGTTCATATACTATATCTAAGATATTTAAAACAAATTACATGAAAAATTGCATATGAGCCCATAGTTTTTGTTATATTTGTGAAATACGTACATATTTATACGTAAAAAAACATACTCAAAAATGGTGCATACTACCTAAAATTTGTATATATACTACCTAATCATTGTTATATACTACATACTACGTCACGTACTCTCAGTTTAAGATACACATACTACATACAACATACAAGTGCATAACCACTGCTTGTAGTAAACATTTGTCCTATATATATATATATATATATATATATATATATATATATATATATATATATATATATATATATATATATATATATATATATATATATATATATATATATATATATATATATATATATATATATATATATATATATAGTAGTTACCACCACTTGAGTTTTATATGTAGTATGTAGTATCTATCAAATCGGAGAGTATGTATGCTGTAGTATGTAGTATATAAGAATGTTTAGGTAGTATATATATATTTTTTGATAGTATGTATCATATTTTGAGTATGCTCTCTTTATGTACAAATATGTAATGATTTCAAATATAAAAACCATGGACCAACTTGAAATTTTTCATGCAACTCACTTTGAGTATCTTATATATAGTATATGAACATACTTAAAATGATAAACTAGGATATATACTACCATAAGATAGTATATGAGACATGTGGGTAACTACCCCAGGTGGTAGGATGATTATATATATATATATATATATATATATATATATATATATATATATATATATATATATATATATATATATATATATATATATATATATATATATATATATATATATATATATATATATATATATTCATTTTCAAATTGACCAATTTTTTAAAATTCCAGAATATTTTGAAATCATCATTTTTATAACTCTTCAAAGAATTACAAACATCTCTTCAAATCTTGTGTCAAAAATGCCTTATATTTTTGAGACAGTGAGAGTATAACTTTAAAAAGTTTAATAGTTTTTGCAATTCCTTAATAGTTTTTTTAAATTGATCGACTTTTGGTGTCCTGGTAGCACGTGATCTGGTGCGTCTAGTAGCCGCCACGTGTCGCATGCTGCGCGCTCTCTTTGGATTTAATCTTTTCTTCAGTACGCATTTTAGGGTTTGAGATAGGTTTTTTCTGGATTTCATCTTATCGGTTTCGCATGGTTTCTCTAGGTTTTGGAGAAAAATAAAGGTTTCGCTTTTTTTTTTTGCATGGAAGAAATTATGCTTCCACGAGAAGCACATATTTTCCTCTCATGGAGGCCCAAATTTGGTTCCAGGTGAAGCACATATGCACTTGACGAAATGGAAAAAGTATGTGTTTTCATGAGAAGCACAAATTTGCTTCTTATGGAGTCAAAGTTTTGCTTCCATGAGAAGCACAACTGTGCTTCTTGGAAAAAAAATATATGTGATTCCATCAGAAGCAAATTGTGCATCTTGAAATGAGAATAAGTATGTGATTTCATGTGAGGCATGGCTTGCTTCTCAAAAAAAAAAAAATTGCTTCCGCGTGAAGCATGGCTGCGCTTCTCAAAAAAAATTATGTGCTTCCACAAGGCTCAAATTTTCCCCGCGTGAAGCACAAATGTGCTTCTCGAAAAGAGAAAATAGAGGAAAAAAAACCGTGCTTCCAGCTTTGTTTTTTTTCTTCATTCTTTTGCTATTTGCTTGTATTTTGGTTTTCATTTTTATTGTTTTTATGGTTTTTTTGTTCTTTTATTCTAGTTTTCAGTGTTTTTTGTGTGTGAAAAATTAGTGGAAACCTATTAACATGGGATCTAGTTAAAAAATCTAGACGCAGGAAATTCAACGATGAAAATAGTTCAGGAGTTGGACGCGTGGTTCAAGATATTAAATGTTTTGAATAAACACGATGAAAGGAGAAAACTCATAGGTTTCTACAAGTGATGCACCTAAGTAGGTGGGTGTGTCGTGTGCAATGGATAACCCTTAATTAGTCACTTGGCGCTACAGGATCCCAACACCGCGGTGCTACAAAAGGGCAGAACAAGCAGCATAAGCTTACCAGGTTTTAAAATAAAACGATGTCGATGTTATGCTATTAATTGGCTTAGGAAGTGAAAGGAACTAGCGATGCGATGGAAATATGGAGTTTGTCGTCCTTGTCCTCCTCGACGATTGACCCATGCCACCTGAAATGCTTCGATTAAGTGCAAGAACCTGATCATACTAACAATTTTGGATTATCTAGAAAAACAATTATGGATCGTAGCATAAGATACAAGACGGTTTCTTATAAGAAATAGGATGCACATATTTTGAGTACACATAGAATTATTTTTAAAATACATGGTGAACATTTTTAAAATGCACAACATCATTTAAAATCGATGAATAATCTTTAATACATGCCGAACCTTTCTTAAAGACTAGATGATTTTTTGTAAATACATAAGGAATATTTCCAAATACCTGATAAATATTTTATTAAGACACAATGAATATATATTTAAGTAAATGATAAATATTTTCACAATTATTGATGATTTTCTTTAATATCCAACAAACTTTTTAAAATTTAGTACTCCATTCGACCCAAATTAATTGCACAACTTTAGTACATCTCTGTACTCAAGCTGCAACAGTTAATTCAGATCGGAGGAGTACAATATTGTTTTCATATATATGTATTTCAGAATATTTAAAATGTCTATCTCTATCTCTACTACTTAAAAAGAACATAAGGTTCCCATTCCACCTCTCTTTCGTTTAACCTTGTTTATATATGTCTCACTCTTTTCTTCTCCTCTTTGATTTTTTCTCTCATTTCTTATTTTTATCCCATCCATTCTCCCTCAAATAGAACCAATTGTCCCATGTTTTATTAACTTACTAGACAAAAACACATTTTGTTTGGTAAGTAATTAAATTCTTACCAAATAAATGCTTAACAATAAAATGCCAGGTAAATCATGACGATTGCATACAAAAACTTTGCTAAGAATTTAGCGCATCAATATAATGATAAATGCACAGCCACGAGCTAATCTAGTAGAATGTTTATATTCCCATTGCAATACACGAGCAATTGTCTAGTCAAAAGGAAAAAAAATGAAACCCAAAGGTAGAAGAAATCAGCGAACTGTAGTAAGCATGCAGGGAGGATCCCAATAGGCCCACACTGTAGCTCAGGCTACAGGGGTCCAGAGCTTTTTTTAGTAATAATTGTTAGCTATCAGGCCCAAGGCATCAGGGTGGACTAGCAGCTGTGCCACAGGGCCCATAAAATTAGCCCGAAAAGGCTCTCAGCCTCTCACGCTCACCTTCGGCTGCAGCACACGACTCCCAACAGGTGAGGCAAGGCGAACCAACCTGTGGTTGGATGGTTAGAGGGACTGTGGTATCGCCAGCCCACCAGGGTTCAAATCCTAGTGGTTGCATTTATTCCTGTATTTATTTCAGAATTTCCGGCGATGCGCATTCAGTGGGAGGAGACGTTCCCGTCAACGACGAGGCGCCTACGGTGACTTCGTAAATCTCAAGATGATATGTCGGCTCAGTCTTTTGAAGGTGCTCATAAGGGTAGGGTATACGTGTATGCGTTCATAGGGGTGAGTGTATGCGCGTGTATATGAGCGTTTGTGTCTGTACTGATGTTAAAAAAAAACATATGAGGCAAGAACATCCAGTGCGCAGCGGCGGCCGCGGTCGATCTACAGTCAGTCGATCTGTCCTAGGCTCGGCGGCCCGGCCAGGCGGCCGGCACGCGCAGCAGCGGAGGGAAAAAATGGACGGCACGCGTTCGCAGGACGCGGCTATGCCTCTCGTTGCACATGCTACACACTGTAATTTTTCTTCCCTCTCTTTTAGCAAAATAGCAACATTCTTTGGTCTAGATTACAAAATGCCCATGTTTATATTATTTAATCGAGGAACACTATAAGCACCGCACCGTTTATTATTTTATAGACCAACTGAAAACTCATAAACTTTGAATTTAATCACTAATTTTTGACTGAACTTTTTGCTGATAATTAATTTTCCACACTGAATGGATTTTAGTTATTAATAGTTTTCTAGCAACATGTCTAGATTTTCCATTATAAAAAGATGGACGTCAGGCATTTATTCAAAGGCATTATTTCGTAAAACATGAGAGCCGCCTAAGCCCATATAATACACGATCGGCAAAGTTTATACCTTTAGGGTATCTTTATGCTTAATTTATTTCGTTCAATAGAGTAGAGGGAAAAAACTGAACCCATTCAACAATCTCAAAACATCTACGTAAGAAAAAATGTGAAAAATGAACCAACTATATATTATTCAACCCCAATTGAAAAAAAAAACTTCCGGAGCATACTTATCACTGTGTTCAACCTCACATTCAAACCCGTTCTGACAACTCAACATGGAGGTCAACCTTGATTTAACTCGCAATGTTATAGCCTTTTCTTATAACAAAAGGCAATGTTTTGCAGATGAAAAGATTACCATTAACAAAATCCCAAATGAACGACAACATGGATGACAATGATAGATCTGCCATAAATGATACATATGTATATAAAGAAACTAGCATGCCATCTACAATCAAGATAAACCATAGTTCCACACAAAACTAAATGGCAATACTATTGCACAAGAAGTACTCGATCGAATGAGGACTTTCCTATATCAAGGTTGGTGATGAAGATCACGAGTATGTAGCAGCCGAAGAAGATGATGAAGTAGTTGTGCAAAGCACTTCCTAGAAACATCACCGCCATACTACGTGTTTTGGTCGCCAATCACCTCAGCACGTCTAAATACAACTGATTTCTCCGCCCTACTAAACAACAAGGAAAGGTTTGGCGGAAGTCGGGCAGGGGTGTAGAGGAGAACATATGGGTTATGTTGCAAGATGAGACTCCCTCGATAGGGACGTCTCCCGCTTATAGCCTCTGATGACCCTCATGTATGCATAATGATATACCTATATGCGAGGAACCTCCTTCTCGACGTGGTGCATGCTTAATTATCCTCAGTTAGTGCATGGTGTACCTTTTGAGCTAAAAAGAGGGGGGGCATTGCCTTCCCGTGGATCCCATGATCTAGGATCCATCGGCCAATATTCCCATACTCCCTAGCGAGACAATTTCCCCTCTTCCTCTGTCTATCCCTCTAATGACGGGAGGTGGCGGGGACCCTAGGACTTTTCTTCGGTGGTGATAGGTTTAGGGAAAAAAGGTTTTGTCTCTGATGTACTGTGGCGACACGATGGCATCCCTCGACGTGGAATAAGGTCTCCCCCCGGCTCACCATTATTTAAGTGGTGCTTCTGCGTATCGCCATGAAGCATGTGGAGGATGATGTGTCCACAAATCTGGTCCCCCTAGTTTAGTTTTTTCTTCTGCAGATGTGTCTAGGTGGCATTGTCCTGTGGAGCAGAGAATGTTGTTGTGTGTCTTAGTCCTCTGCTCCAGTTCCGACCGACAAAGAATGGCCAGCCTCGGCCTCGTCATGGAGCATGTGAGATTTGTGTTCCCCGATTCTGTTTGTTCAAACATGGTACATTCTACATGCTCCCTCGGGGTTTTCTTCTTTGGGACGGCGATTTTCTATCTCGATCACGGTTGATGGTATCTTCTGGTCTACACTGGAAACTTCTAGGCCGCGACTTCTACATAATCATATATTTCAACAAGTTTGCTCCAGTGACATGGTGTGAGATCTATGGGATTGCCTTTTGTTCGAAATTCAAAGCATCTATTCTCAAGAAAATAAATACAAATACTACTACAAATTCTATCTACAACTCCAAATAGTTCCAGCTCATGAATTTGAACTACCATATAGAACCAAAGCTCACACTATACATCCCAGGATTCGCTATTTCTCTAATTATATATAGAATTTATTGCACAAAAAATGTACATATAATTTTGATATGATTTGTTGGGAGTAGTAAAGGAGAATAGATTGCAGTTTATAGACATGATAAATGGTCACATCTAAATGCCTGATGCTTTTCTAGTATCTCATGTTTTCTGGCACCTAAAGGTGATTCCTATTCTCCATTGCGGGTCGGTGGTTACTGACCAAACGCTGCACCCCACCCACATGAATGGTTGACCCTTTGGTCTGTTCTGCTTCTTTTTTGACAGTTTTCTTTTCTCTTTTTGATCTTTTGTTCTCTATTTTCTTTTTTCCCTTTTCTTTTGAAATTCGATTTTTTCAAATAAATTCTTCAACACTTTTTTGTTCAAATCATCAATTTATTTTGGAATTCATGAACTTTTCTAAGAATTGAGCAGATTTTTAAAAGTTTACGAACATTATTTTTGAATTTGAGAGAAAACCACTATTTCATGGAAACTCATAATAATTTTTCAGAAGTCTTGCACATTTTTCAAAGTCATATTAGTTTTCACAATTCATGAACTTTGTTTAAATTCATGAACCTTTTTGAATTCTGGAACATATTTTTGAATTTGTGTATTTTTCAAACTCAAGAAGTTTTTTTGAAATTATTGAATATTTTCTGAAAACTTGTTTTAAAAAAATTTCATGACCATTTTTGAATTCAAAATATATTTTGAAAGTCATGCACACTATTCAGATTCATAAAACATTTTTAGATTCAAGATTTTTATTAATTCACGAATATATTTTGCATCCACAAATACCCTTAAATTTGTCAACATTGTTTTTCAAATCCTTGAACATTTTTTGAAATTTCTAAGATTGTTTTGATTTCATGACCACTCTTTCAATTCACGAACCCCTTTTCATATTCTTGATTTTTCTGAATATTGCGAACAGTTTCTTGAAATCATGAACATTTTTGGAACTTTCAATTTTTTCCCAAATTAATCAACATTTTTCAAAGTTTCATGAACATATTTTGAATTTATTTTTAACAATCAAAAGGTAAAAAAGAAAAAGAAAAAGGGAAACAGAAAGGGAAAAAGAGCAAGGAACAAAAAAAACTCGCAGCTCACCCAAAACACATGCGTGGGGGAGCGAGGGATGCGAGATTTGGTGCCATTTGCCGCCCAGTTCAGGGAATAGGAGGTCTCGCACCTAAACAACATTCAGAAACGTTGGCTGCTTTGAAAGAAAACCGCAATTGGTCGCAATCTGCTTTGCAAATTCATTGGATTGGTCCATATATCTCTACTCCTAATGGACGAATTGGTTGAATAGTACCCCCACTTTCAACCGGTTTATTTTCAACCGGTTTTGTCCCATCAAATTACCCCCACCCCACGCCCACCCACCGAACCCCATCAACAGCGCCCTGCCGCCGATCAGGATCGCCCTGACGCCGATCCCCATACCCCATGCCGCCGATCCCCATACCCGCGGCAGAATTGATCTGCGCACTCCACAGCGCCGCCGCCGCGGAACGACTCGACAGGGCCGCCGCCACGTTTCTGGATCGCTGGCAGTTTCTGGGTCGCGCGCCGCCGCGCCGCCGCCACGTTTCTGGATCGCTGGCAGTTTCTAGATCGCGCGCCGCCGCGCGGAACGTGCGATCAGCGATGCTGTACGGTTTCAACCCCAGGTATGTTTACGTGTACAGATCATGAAGGTCCTGATGGACTCGTGTTCAAACTAAAACTGCACTTCATTTTCCACCTCCGCCGCCGGCCGCTACAGTCAATTTATGTGCAAAAGTTACAATTATATTAGCACTGCAAATCATCCATACAAGTGTCTCTAGCATCACTCTGTGGTCACAGGAGAACTCTGATTGTCAAAAAATCCACCACTACTCAAAAGTTCTCTAGAGGAACAAGGGTTGAAAGATCACATGAGTAGTAGTTCTGTCAAAAAATCCTCTCTAGCATTGCTAAGGTTCAACAGTAAGAAATCTGACAGAACAAGCAAAAAGAAGAGCCATGGGTATTTCTCTGTTGGATTGTGAAATCCTTTTGACCGAAAAACATACAAACATGCATCAAGCTATTCCCAGTGACACCCGCATAGTACAAAGCCTTTAGCTAACTGTAAAAAGGGAAAAACAACATGAGTAGAGACTAGAAAATTAGTGTTACCTGAGATAGGTACATGCATCAAAGCTATTTACTGTGACACATACACATTAAAAACCCAGTAAGCTCACTGTAAAACTGGGAGCAGCAAACAACTTAAAAAGGCAAAGATCAAAATTACTATAGCCTTGCAGGATAGTTACAGTTCTTATTGCTCTGTAAATAATAAAGAAGATGCACTATAAAAACACAACAGCAGTTTAGTATGGAGCAGCAAACAACTTGAAAACTATGGTTCAAAATTACTGTAGTTTTGCATTACAATTACAGTTCTTGTTGCACTGTAAGTAACACAGAAGATGCACTGTAAACAAACAACAGTAGTTTAGTATCCAGCAGCAAACAACCTGAAGACATGGTTCAAAATTACTATAGCTTTGCAGAAAAACTACATTTCGTGGCCTAAAAAAATAAAGAAAAATGCAAAGTAGCAAGGTCTGTTCGACATGTCTTTCTATTTTCATATATATAGCAAGACTAATAAATCTGTAACAACCTGCCCTTATGGACTGAATTTCTGTACAGTGGGAAAGGGCCTTTAGTACTGTTGGTATTTCACGTGATCTGCTTAGAGTCAGTTTACAAGTTTTTGCGTGATACCTGAGTCTGTTGGACGTGTCTTTTTTTAATAGTTACATATGGGGACTCCACACAGCAAGCCAGCGGAACAGACGACTTCATCACATGTACCTCCAGGTATATGTTCACCTATAAATTGTGCTACACAAGTCAAACATATATATGTTCAACTACATATGTGTTACAGGCCCGATGGAGGGGACAAGTGTTGACGACTCTAACGAAGGGATTATACCCGTGGCGATGATGTTGACAAAATTTACCCACGTAGTCCAGGTATAAGGTTTACTTTTATCCTTCTTAGTTGGAAAATCATACCTAAAAGACTTGGGCACAACCGATTCTAATGTATCAACATCTTTATTTCTAGGAGTCCATATTACTCCCTCCGAACGGATGATACTTGAGACTGATGGTGATAGCACATATGATACTCCAGGTATATAACTACCTCCTTGTATGTGTTCAGCTACATATTTTGTTATACATGTCAAACACCATCACAGGAGATGTTGCAGGCCTCATGGAGGGACATCTTGGTGACGATTCTAATGAAGGGTTATACCTAGAGCGGACGATGTTCACAAGAATTACCCAAGTAGTCCAGGTATTAAGGCTTATGTTGCCGAAAGTACATATGACGATTCTAATGAAAGTAGTCCAGGGATGATACTTGAACATGCCGATTGTGAAAGTACATATGATCATCAACCTTCCCATCTGATTTCGGGTAAGTATTATGTTGCCGAAAGGTTAAGACCATGTGCCTACAACTTTGCCTTGTTTCGGTCCAATATATTGTTATGCTAGCATGCAACATGACAGTTGGCAAGAGAGGCCGCATAATGTTCCACGCCATCCTCAAAGTGATGTCAATAATGCAGATCAACCATCCTCTGTGGACCTTGATGAAAAAGAGAGTTGAAAAAGCTCGGAGGCGAGCTGCTTATAGAAAGAAAAAAGAGGAGGCTACCGTCAAGCAACAAGATGAAAATCTGTCTGCCCTTACGATATCAGGTAAGAATGCTTTATGGGAAGGCACTGCGATGATATTATATATACTAACTCCATTCCAGAGTGTTATGTTAAGATCATTTCACATGCAGATATGCGGTATGTGGGTGGGTTACCTCTCGGTGATATCACTAATGTGTGTCAACCAACTACGGTGGACGATGACGATAAAAAAGAGCAACTAAAGTCTCGGAGAAGAGCTGCTTATCGAAAGAAAAAAGAGGAGGCAGACAGCAAGCAAAAAGATGAAAATCTGACAGCCATTACGATATCAGGTACGGATGTTTATGTTTCAGCAATATGATTACCGTATGTATACTTTCTTAGTGAATAATGTAGGTGACATATGTTTCCGAGACCCCAACCCCACGAATAATTGACCAAGAAAGTGAATAAAAATAATTGACCAATAGTTGACCATTGTGTTATCATACAATTCCTGATCATTTAGGTTCAATTCGATATATGGCAGACATAGGACTTTAGAATACATACAGACTTTATGTATGGACACGGAGGGATTCTATAAAAAATAAACCCTAGATAAATAAGTAGCTTCAACCAGCCCTGTTACCTCTCAGTGAACAATGAAGACCCTAAACCCTCCGGGCAGATATGCAAAATGTTCCCCTGTTACCTCTTGATGATACCAACCCAACTACATCCAGCTATACATCATTGTTTAACCTGACCGTGCAGATATATAAATTAAGCGTTTGTGTAGTACATGAAATCTTCTTGAACAATGAAGACCCTAAACCCTTCGTGCAGATATGCAAAATGTGACCCTGCTACCTCTCGGTGATATCACTAATGGGTGTCAACCAATCTCGGTGGACCTTGACGAGAAAAAAGAGCAAATGAAGGCTCGGAGGAGAGCTGCTTATCGAAAGAAAAAAGAGGAGGCAGCCAGCAAGAAACTAGATGAAAAACAGCCTGATAAAGAACACAAGGGTGACTTAACAGACGAGCAAATTGAGCAGAGAAACGCGCGGAGGCGAGCAAGTTATCGGAAAAAAGTGGGCGACGGAGTGATCGATCTTCGAGAAAAAAAATCAGAAGTTGCAAGAATGGCGCGTGCAACACCCTAAAACCATGACTGAGGATGAAAGGAGGGAGTCAAGTGCAAAGAGAAAGGCAAAGTATGCTGCAAATAAAAACACTCCGTGTGCTGAATCGATCGCAATGCCACGTCCAGATCTAACTAGCACATTGTCCAACCCTCACACACATTGTCCGACTCTCACACTTTCAGCCCTCATGCAACAATTCGACAGTGAAATAATATATCATGCTCCTACGGTCAATGCGGCCCCCACATACATTCGCAACACCGAAACCGATGGTACATATCCTATCAACCATCATCTTCCATCATGTAATCATTCATGAGATATAAATAATGATGTATAGTGTTGTAGGTGCATACCTAAGCAGAACCTTCGGTGATGGTGCTGTACATGGCGACCGCAGCGAAATCAATGTGTGCCTACAAAATGCCGACCAGCAAACCAGTGATCCGGTAGCAATAGCGGATAATGGAGTGGACGAGCAGAGTCATGAGTCCAGAGCAACGCCTGGGAGGGGAGAGCGAGCTTGCAAGGGTGGTATGGTGGCAAAGAAGCGTCAACATAAAATTGGCAAGGAAAAAAAAAGTACGCATGTACCGCATGGTGAGAGGAATGTTCTACGCGATCGGCGTAATGAAAGGTTTGCAGGTAGGGTGATGACCCTAACCGTCAGGTCCATCTCCATACCGAAAATGAGCTCAACTGGACAACCTACCATAGTGGAACCACACGGTGCCTCCACCTCATCTAGCACGCCGGAGTACACGATCAGAAGTGAAGGTAACACTCCCATCCTTACTCTCCTTGCGTCCCTTGAGACTGAACCCTCATTTATTGGTTTCGCGCCTGAGCAGACGACATGGACGCTTACCTTACTCGTCTCATGAATGATAATGTCAACCCTGATAGCCTCTTTGACGATGAGTATTACCTGTTTGCTGGTGAAGGTATGTACACCCACTTGAGCAACATCCACCCGTTTGAAATATCACACTAATTATAAACCTTGTTTGCAGGCTCAGATACTGATGACATGGAGCACGACGAATTGGAAGACTCAAGTCACAATACCTATGTCGACCATGATCCATTGGACTATGTCTACTCAAACCTCCCAGACCACACACACATCCTGAAGCATGCCGCAAATTGTGATCACTGCAAGGCCAAGAAGTTTGTGTCTGAGGCCCCGGGATTCTGCTGTCGCAGTGGACAGATCGAGCTGAAGCAACCGGAGCCCATCCCGGATCTAATGAGGCTTTGGTTGAACGCGGTGATGGGGGTTGGCTTCGTCGCTAAACTTGGAGCAGAGGGCTGCATACGACAAGATACTAGCTTCTGTTGAACGCGGTGATGGGGGTGTGTTCTTTGTTGATGGATCGGGAGGTACAGGGAAGACCTTCCTGTACAGGGCGCTGCTCGCCAAGGTTCGAAGCGAGGGAAACATCGCTATCGCTACCGCGACGTCAGGCGTCGCCGCTTCTATCATGCCTGGAGGCAGGACTGCCCACTCGAGGTTCAAGATCCCATTGAGCTGCGACGATGGCGCCTCATGCACCTTCATGAAACAGAGTGGTACTGCCAAGCTACTGAGGATGGCCTCATTGATACTATGGGACGAGTCCACCATGACTAAGCGACAGGCGGTCGAGGCACTGGACAACAGCATGCGTGACATCACGGGAATACGGGACCGACCCTTTGGAGGAAAAACTGTTGTGTTTGGCGGGGACTTCAGGCAGGTGCTTCCGGTCGTCAGGAGGGGGTCCCGGGGTCAGATAATCGATGCAACCCTTCGAAGTTCACACCTCTGGAAGGGTATGCGCCAGCTAAGGCTTGTCACCAACATGAGGGCTCATAATGACACCTGGTTTGCGGATTACTTGCTAAGGGTAGGCAATGGCACCGAGGAAGTTGACGAACAAGGAAACATACGACTCCCTGAAGATATTTGTGTGCCGTCTACAGGCGAGGGTGATGACCTGGAGAAGCTGATTGACCATGTGTTTCCGAGACTAGATGACAACATGACCGATCCGAATTACATGACTTCACGCGCAATTCTCTCCACCACGAACGACAACGTCGACAAGATAAACATACGCATGGTAGAGCATTTTCGGGGAGAAGAAGTAATCTACCATAGCTTTGACAGTGCAGAAGACGACCCGTATGGCTACTATGCTCCCGAGTTCCTAAATGGATTGACTCCCAACGGACTGCCTCCGCATGCACTCAAACTGAAGCTCAACTGCCCGTCATACTTCTGAGGAACATTGATCCGGCTAATGGTCTGTGTAACGGGACGAGGCTTGTGGTGCGAGGTTTCGAGAGGAACGCCATCGACGCAGAAATCGTGATCGGACAACACGCAGGTAGGAGGGTATTCCTTCCTCGAATACCCCTATGCCCGTCTGACAATGACATGTTTCCATTCAAGTTCAAGAGGAAGCAATTTCCTGTAAGGCTTAGCTTTGGTATGACGATTAACAAGGCTCAAGGCCAGACGATTCCGATTGTTGGCGTGTACCTACCTAATCCTGTGTTCTCTCATGGTCAACTCTATGTCGCACTGTCTCAAGCCACCGCAAAGAGAAACATAAAGATACTCATTGAGAAGGATAAGGAGGAGAATGCCAAGAAGCAAAGCGGTAAACCTAAGAAGCGAAAAAGACCTGCCTTGTCCTTACAAACCTCGATGAAGAACATCGTCTATAAGGAAGTCCTTACAGGCTGAAGTCCGCTCTTAAGAAGCTGACGGGTTTTGAATAAGATAAAGGATTTACTCTTTTGCTACAGACAATTTGGTCGTCTTCCGTGTTCTTGTACAAATATTTATCTTTCGATGTTAGCAACTGAACTTTATTATGTTTATTCAACAAGTAAAATATTAATAATATTGCCTCGGATTTGTGACTTTGCAAGTTGCCACTTTTTCCTGTATGTGACATTATTTCTCCTTTTGCCGGATTGCTTATGTATATTATTCTTTTGTTGTTTTGTAATCAATCATTTACTACATCTAAACTAGGCATTGTTTTCCTACATAAGTTTTGCACACTGCATGGGTCACTCCGTTGTTGTAAAATTCACTGGAGTGTTCTACATTAGAGAAATATTTATGATGCGGCCCCAATGCAGGTTTATTTTTGTCCTGTATATAGTCTCTTATTTGCCCTTTATTTGAATTTTATAATCCTGGCTTTTCAATACATATCTAAACAGACATGATGTGTTTCTAACTACTTAGTTGCAGGTTTGGCACAAGTAAACGGATGGATGCGTGTTGACATCTTCATGATCTCACAAATATTTCCAGTAGTATTATTTTCCTTTCATTGTGCCATATTCTGTCAGTTGCTTTTCCTATTGCGTGTATCTTGCAGATAAATAAGAGTTTTAATGAATTGTTAGAACCTGGACAGTACCACAATTTATAACCACCTATTATTCTGCCACGAAATGTACATTTTATAGCATATCAGGTGCGCTTCTATCTGTTCGTGCCTTCAAAATATCAAACCAGAGGACATCTACTAATATATTTTTGTAGCTCTGTTGCTTCCGATGGTACATGAGCTATCACTGTGGTTCATCTACTAATATATTTTTGTAGCTCTGTCAACATGTGAACATTGTATACATGGCATGTACTATGAAAGAACAGTATGTCCATGTCGGTATATTTTTTTCTATGTCACAGACTTCTGATCCTATCGTTCTCCCTATATGTCGTCCAAACACATCATATTCTCCTGTAGATTTTTATGTAAAGGTATAGACATTGTGTTCCATTGTGAACATGATAGTGCAGCCCGGAAAAAATAAGTGCAAGAACCACTTGAATTCAAGGTGCCAATATACAAAAGTGAAAAATCGTATTAATCTCATCCCTTCTACTGAAAAATAACATACTTATTACTGGATGTGAGTAGAGCGGCAGCTCGCTTTATCTCTGCAACTCCCTATATTGAGCCGGTGTGCATTATTTGCTGCTGCAGGGGCGTGTAGGCGGCAGCATACATGGTGATTCTCTACTGCAACAACTTGCAATGCAAGGTCTTTGCCGAGGAAGATTCAGGGCATCTGGGAACGATTGCTTTTGCTTGCCCTTGATCTATTAGATAAGCACACGCTGCCAATATATTTTTGGCTTGCATAAAGAGTACTCTTGTGCAAGAGTTGCAACTAACAAGACCTTCCGATGTACTCTTTTGATCCAAAGTTCTAGTTATTCTCCCCGCAAAAAAAAAAGTTCTACTTATTCTTTTGCGGGTGCCAAAGGTATACTAGATTTTCCTTTTTTTTTTTTACTTTCACATCTTCAAATCAGTTGCTTGTGAATTGATGCGTGTGGTATGACTCTATGGTGCACTTCAGTGCACTATTGGTATTGTAATCACTGGACGTGGAGTTTTTGAGCTCGAGCGCATGTGTGCTCGTTATCTGAGCTGTTGAGGATCGTTTGGGGATGCGAGTCAGTCACGTGCAGGACCACGCGCGGTGTGTTTTAATAGCGGAAATGGTGATATACGTACGGCAGAAATTCTGTGCGGTAGACGACTGCCGTTGACGGGAGGGAGCAGATCCGTGGCTCATGACGCCATGCCTGTTCCCGATCCGTGGATCAGGAAACCTGCTTTCTGTGAGCTGGAGCAGAATAGGAGCAGAAGGGATGGGCTGCTGGGTGTGGTTGTCTCCTACCTCGAGCGGCTGTGCAAGTCCATCCGGCAGAGTGGCCACCGCAGGGTATCTCGTTGTGTGGGAAGAAGGCGACCTCTGCCGGTGAAGATGGAGTTTTTGATGCAGCCGATTAAGAGGTGGGAATCTTAAACTTTCTGTATGTGTTGCCATATATTGTGTTGTCTGCTCACCATAAGATCGATTTTCTAGTTGCCGCCTGTCGGTGAGCAGAACGGCCGTGCTGAAGGAGGTCCATGAGCGCGACATACCAAACGAGCTGCTCCATTACCTAGTCGCACAACGTGGAGCAGCAGCTGGCGCCTAGGGAGTAAGCGCGGACGGCGAGATCTGTGTGGCAGTGGGGGCTGCGGATGCAGAATTCGAAGGTTCCCTCAGGCATCAGGGCAATCGATTGAGCAGATCGACCCGGAAACTTCGGGATGGACACGAAGGTATGTCAGTTTTGAGCCTTGCAATCCATGGTGGATAGGGTACAGTTCAGTAGCAGGAGTTGGCAAGACTGACCTGCGTGTGTTGTACATTCCATAATTGGCGGGACATTTAGTGTGTGATGTATAGGGTCAAACTGTCAATTGAATGTAGTATGTGGACACCAGATTAGTTCTCCAGTAACCTAATGAAGTAATATATTATTGAACTCTGCAGTATGCAGTTAGTGCGTCCTGTTTGTAAAGGAACCGCTTGCATTTCAGAGGGGCCAGTACTGATTCTATGAAGAAACTGATTTACCTGAAAAAAACAGCATCCAAAATGTCATGTCCTAAACACTGCTGTGCGTTTAATTCATACTGATTGCAGCAATGCTTTGAAGTAACAATCTTGATGCCTATAACTTTGTCATGGTAATTTATTTGTTGTATGGGTCACGCATGGCACGACATAGTCGCCGGCTGCGGACAACACCATGGCCTCCGCCATGCGCGCCTGGTACGTCGCATCCTCCTCATATGCCACCTTGCGCCGCTCGTCCTCCTCGCTCTTTCGAAGGACGACCGCCATGGCTGCCTGGTAGGCGGCCTCTGCCTCCTGGTCCTTGTTGCGAACGATGATGGGTGGCGGTGGGGAGCTACGGGAGACTTCACGGACGCTGTGCCGCCTGGCCTCCTCGTGCTCGAAGGCAAACCAACGCGCCAAATAGGGCGAGTCAGCGTCGTAGGCGGGGTCGCGGCGCTGCTCGACCGTCAGCAGCGCTAGTCGGCGCCGCACCTCCTCCGCGTGCGCCCTTACCGACCGCGGCGCCGCCGGCATTGGGATCCTCTCCGGATCCAAGTGCTAGTCGTGCGGCAGGGTGACATCGGGAGAGGGGAGAGGGACGCGGTGCTGCCAGTGCCACTCCGCCCGGTGCAATGGCACACTCACGCGCTGCCTCGGCCGGCGGAAAGACGCCGGGGGAGGCGGGGGCCTTGCCCTCGGCTTTGTCGTCGCCGGAGAGGAAGCCCATCATGCCGGTGGCTAGGTGGCTAGGGTTGCCGCCAACGAGGGAGCAGAGGGTGACAAGATGGGTTCACTTCTTAAAAGCCGGCCGTCATCGCTGACGCGTGGGTTCGAGGTCATAAATCAAGCTGACAAAACTGACCGCGAGTAGTTGGACGGCCGCCAGGTGGGGACGCAGCGAAGACCGAGAAGGCGTGTGACGCGTCCGTGCCGACGCATTTCTGCCGCAAATGCATCGGCACGGACGCAAAGCGGACACGTTATGGGTTTGGGTCGGCGCGTTGGACCTCCACTTTTTTCCACGCTGACCCAAATAGACGCAGTCGGACGATTTGGATCGCTGCATTGGAGTTGCTATCAGGATGCAAAAAAGCTTGAATGGAAGGTATGTAGCAAGTGGAGAACAACCTTTGGTAATCGACAGGGGCAAATGTAAGTAGATGAATCTTATCCAACCAGATCATTTTGGGAGTAAGAACCATGATCTGGTAACAGAATTCCACAAATGTATGTAGATGAATCTTACTATCTTAACCAACGAAATCATTCGGATATCTTTTTGGACGTGTATTTATAATTAGATGATGTTTGTCTTCTTCAGAACCTTTGTGCATGTGCTGCTGCATGCTCGTCCCTGAATTAGACATAAATGTATTCCTCTCGTTTCAAAGTGATGAATCGATGTATTTCAGGAGTACACATGCAGATCAACATTTGGGCAATGTCAAACTTTTATTTGGAATAATGTTGAACAATGTTTCTTCTTAGTTATGTTATCTTGAAGATACATATACAAATGTTGTGCCCCCGTGTCTATGTGAGAGAAATGTACAAAAACGAATAAGCATGATATGTAATTTTTTTGGTTCTTTTGTATATCAGTGGGCAGCAGAAAAACGCCATCAATGTGTTACTTGCACTTCTCATAGGTCATGCTGTTTAACAAAAGTTTGGATGATGTACTTACTCCTGAAATCTGGAGCATTTTTAACTGAATTTTTGCACATAAGATTGTATTAAGGATGCAGATTTGTGTACGTGCATTCTTAGTGATGAATATGCCTGTAAAGCCTAATTATAGGGGAAGGTTGATTGCATAGAATCTTGGATGTGGCGGACCAGATGGTTGACGCCTTCTGATCCGGTGCGGGAGGACTAACGACGTCGCAATTATTGCTGATCAGATGTGGGCCACCGGCACTGGGAAAAAAGGGAATACTTAAAGAATACGAGTGCGTCTACACGCTGGGGTGCGAATCTTTAAGCCACTCGACAGAAACAGATAACGAGATTACATGCGCTCGAGCTCAGAAGAGCACTTCCGAGAAATATAGCTATATTGCCAATATAGTTGAATTGTGAATTGAAAGATTGGACGTTGCTTTGTGTCATAGCTGAAAAAAGAAAAATGACAGTTGACTGTGTACTCATTTGTCAAATTGTGATCTCGCATCTCTTATTTCGGTTCTGTAGCACAATGAAAAAACCATGCTAAATAAATCACATTGATTAAGTATAAAATATTTATGTACCCGTTGCAACGCACGGGCAATTTCATATTTGGGAAATAAATTAATTGTTTCTTTCTATATATCTGGAGGCAAAGTTTGGAAAGGAGACATAAATTAGGAAATATATGATCCGGCTTTGATACATTTGCCGGGTGGAGCATGCAACCAAAATAATTTTATTTCATGTTTTCCTATAGTTTTTTTATGGAATGTTGTAATTACGGAAGGATATGGGCCACCTTCCAAAACGTTTTAGTGTCCAATCTCTCGGTCCGGCCTACCATACGTTCAATGGGTTTCCCAGTGTGGCCATTAATATTCACTTAATCGGATTTGTTTATAAGGAATGTTAAATTATGCTTCTTCCGATCGGGAAAGGGAAACATATATAATAGATATATGATCCGGCGTATATTTATTTGCCCAGTGGAGTATGGAAGGAAAATATATGCTTGTCCTTTTATTAGCAAGGATTTGTAATGGAAACATGCACGGAGTATGGAAGGAAGATATATGCTTCCCCTCCGACACTCATATATATGGTCCGGCTGTGAGTGCACCGTTGTCCACTGCCCCCTCGCTCGCTCGTCCTGGTGCTAAGACGACTTTCTGCCCGTGCCAATGGCTGCAATGCCCATTTTTGATGGAGTGAACGACCAGTCACATACATATACAACTACGTCATGCTTTCTTCAGACGAGGAGGAGTTAGAGTTTGTTCTGGCAGCCCTAAACTCTATCTATAATTTTTTTGCAATTGTTAGATGCAGATCAGTACCATTATATTATGCATTATCGGCTTCTTATTTTAAACCCGAGTTCAAATATGTTCTTTCACCTAATCCACGTCGATGAGTTGGTCACGTTCATAAGTTGTTGCATGCATGAACTGGTTAGGATCATGCGATCCTTTCTAAGTCCATAAGGTTCTTAAGTTTTAACGTAGTGCTTTAAAAAATCTGGTCATGCGCTAATATTATCCTTTTACATTACGCCATGTTAGTACCATCGACAGCACGTTATTTTAAACTACAAATTTTCTATGGACTGTAGTATATTGCAACGGGTCCTGATGCATGATACATGTACCATCTATAGGTTTCATCATAACTCTAATAGGAACAAGTTGCAACCGAACATATCATAATAGATTTGGTTATCTTACAAAATAGTACTTATGTCCTCAAATGACACTACAACTCCAATTTTTATGTACATACATTTCAGACCTTTCTAAAGTTTTGAAAAAATATACTATTGTTTGCCCACACATTGAAGTACAATATTTTTATGATACCCTGATTTTATCATGCCGGTTTGTTTGCAGCACAATATGGATAAGTAGCCCTCGTCCATTCGTGATCGAGTTAAGTCTACGGACTATCCAAGACACCATGCGAGGTGATACATGGGTCAATCCGAGCTGCTTCGATCTTGCAGTGCGTAAGCTTAGTAGCGACGCGATACAGAGGAACGCAGGAACAGACTTTGTTGGCTCCACGCATATGTTTGATTTGCAATTCCATGGCCTAGCACGGTTGCTGCGTCATACTGGCTTGTGCCAAGCTGAACGCACCAACTTGTTGATTAACAATGTCATTGTACGGCCTTTGCCGAAATACAACGTGCTCATGACCCCGTCCATTGTAAGGATGTTCCTTCTTAAAAACTGTTGTGTATACTATCTGTTCACCATTAACTTTGTATACCTATTGCAGTACCTATTGCCGTTGTATCTGGTGGATTCCTCCTATGGCCTCCTTGCAGTTAATATTGAAAATAGGAGGACTCTCGTGATTGATCATTCTAACGAGTCATTCCTAGGCTCAGAGGACTTTCATGACAAGGAACTTAAGAAGGAAGCCCTGATAGTTCTGCAAGAATTTAGCAGTGTATTGCAACAGGAGAGGCCTGGTTTGACCCCCCAACTCGTGGATTGGCCACAAGATCATACCTATATTACAGTCCCGCGGTAATTGTTTTAATTGGTCATGCACAATATAGCGTCACTGGTATAGGTTCTAACATATGGCTTTTTTTTTGTCACAGCCTGGACTCTGGATTGAAACTCCTACAGGAGATGGCTCACCAAGATGATACTCTCGGCACAACATTTCCAGGACTTCGTAGGTGCATATATAACAAGTTTCTCTCTTCCATTTCTTTGTTGAATAAAAATTTATGTTCTTCCACTCACATATGTTTGTTGTACAATTCATTCTTCAGCAATTTATTCCCTACATATATATAACAACTCTTTTTTTTAATGTTTTCTAGGATTCAATACAGCTCAGAAAGAACTTGCTGGTCCAGATGCTGACGATCAAAGGCAATGAAGCAGCTGGAAACATCCCAGCTGAAATTACAGCGGCCTTGAGGTTTTTGGACGAATGACTATGGACTGATGCATATTGAGATGTCGCAGATATAATAAGCCAATAGAGCTTTGTTAGGGAGCAAATATCAGATTTATCCTTTTGGCAATGTGAATAATGTAATGGATTATATATATGTAGGGAATAAATGCTTCGATGGCACCCTCTAGCTTCGTATTCGCTTGAATGTTGTCTGCTTGTTTTGGTTCTATCTATATAATTTGGCTTCTATGTATATTTTGTACTATAATACCCATGCGGTCAGGAGCAGGTTTGTTGCTCCCGGTGAACCGGAGGCATTTTGGAGGTAATAATCTTTTTGAATGCCCGTGCTGATCAGCTGATCAGATTGCATTTTCTGAAATGTTTTTAAAGTTTAAAGAGTGAATTATTTATACTTGCAGGGAACATTTACAGGGAGCGCCACCTGTGGGCTCTAGCTAGAGGGAGTGGAGTTCTACGGGGCTGTTTGGATTACTACCAAAATCGACCATGCCAAAATTTTGGCTAGCCCATGAGATTTGATGGTTGTTTGGATCGATGCCAGGGATTTGGCTCGCCCGGCGACCTGGGCGTCCGTGCGTGTAAATCTTGCCGATGTGCGGGCAAAGGCGTGGGCGAGCAAAAGCTTCGCCAAAAGATTGGTGTGCTGTTTCTCGGTGGACCCTACCAGGTGCATGCGGTAGGAATAGTTTTTTTTTGTGATGGATCCGTGGGATAGAAGCGATTTTGTTGGCTGTAACAAATCACCGTCACCCAGCGCTTCTACCTCAAAAGAAAAAAAGACACGTGAGTCAAGTACATGTGCATGCAGCAATCTTGAAAGAAAAGAAAATGAAGTGCATGCTGTATGTTTTGGGTTCCAACTTGCGATAATCACGCTTCTCAGAAACGAAAACTTCAAATAATTGCGTGACATTCTTTTGGCATATTCCCGTATAGATTTTTGCATCTAAGGTTTAGTTATCTGTACACCTTTTCAATTCTAGATAATAGATGAATTTGAATATAATCATCATGTCAATTTGGTCACAAACCAAACAAAGGTCTCTTTTGCCAAAATTTTGGAGGATACAATGGCCACAATCCAAACAACATCAACTTGCCAAAATTTTGGGCATGCCCTTGGTTTGGTCATGCCAATTTTTTGGTGGGGCGTGCAGGGGCACAAACCAAACAGACCCTACATTTTTGTGAATAGTAGCCTAGGAGGGTTTTCAGGAGATGGCAGGCACGTCGTGGGCGATGCCAGCAGCCATGTAAATCTTGTACATATTGTTTATCCCCTTCTATAAAACTAAGGGATGCCTTTCGCGTGCTCTCGATAACAATCTTTAGTAGGAGGGCCACAATATGTCCCTGTGTTTAAGTGGGCCAGGGCAGACCATCTGGGCTTTTTTCGTCACACTAAAGTACTAAAGCCTAACGCTTTGTTGGTAGAGATCTAAATAATTGATGGCCAAAAGCATGGTTAGCGCGTAGCGCTTGCCAGATCAGAATTTTCAGTAAATAATATCGTATCGTATAACTTCATCCATACACGCACTGTTATACGATACGATGTATACATTCAAGCCAGCAATCGAATGGTCATAAGGCACGTACCTTCAATTGTCACCAATCTTCAAGTTCACACAGGATCCACAGTTCTCTGTCATGCTCAAGATGTTTCTGATAAAGCAATGATTATCTTGTATGTGTTCCTGAATATAGTAGACAATATTAGTCCCCTCCAAACTGTTTTCTTATTGACTACATAAAGTACAAGTATGAACCAGGGTGTTCCGACAATTATTATTCGTTACCAACATTTTCTAATTTCAGTTGGTGAGGAAGAAAATTATTATAAAAGTTACCCTAAGGGAGACACATCTTCTTCTAATTTAATATAATTCAAAATATGATGTGTTCCATGTATGAACTATATCAAACAGAATATACATATGTGTAAGTAAAAATAAATTAAAAGAGGCACTAACGAATGGTTCATAGGATGAAAAAAAACAATATGCATTTCAATTTGTGTTATATAAAAATAGTGATCTCAATATTTGTTAGCTTATTTACATCGAATATGTTTATTAGCTGTGTATATCTTGAGAATATTATGCAGAGATTTGTAAACTCGCTATTGATGGAAAAACATATCAATATGTTTATTAGCTGTGTATATCTTGAGAATATTATGCAGAGATTTTACAGTCAGACAGAATTAATGATAAGTATATTAATGTTTTGGTAAGTTAATATCTCTGGCATCTTTTCTAAATTATTAATAGGTGTGTATTTGATATGAAAAGGAAATAGATCCTTTCCATACAGAGATATTAACGGCATGACTGGATCAATGCATGATCTGATACCCAGATGTCCTCCGCATGGCCTACTATATATATGTTACCATTAAAATACTATGCCATCCTCCTCTCCTCCTTACTGTCCCTTTGCCCAGACCAGGAGGATGATTTCCGAGGACTACGTTGTGTAAGCAATAACCATCAAGATTTGAGTTCCTCACGGTATGTTAATTTCTGGATCCTTCTCTTATATAATAGCATGTTATTTATTAGATTAATAGTTTTCATATGTTTAGTTATACCATCAAATCCCAGATAAAGAACACCATTGCAGATTATGCAAGCTTATATAAATATCATACCCAATTAAATTGTTTGTAGTGGGCTGGAACTACTTATAAGTTGTTTATACACATATTTTACCCTATGAGCCTATTATTTAGATTACAATTGTGCCACACCCATAGCTTTTGTACCGATGGACAGTTCTCACTGCCTAATTTTGCAATGCAAATTAAAATTCAGAATCTTCAATACTTTATATGCTGGGATACTGTTCAATAATTTAGTGAACAGTCCTAAGTTTAACAACAAGCTAAGTACGCATAACAATTTACCAGAGATTCCTTTCCCTTTTATGACCTCATTGTTTTATCCATGCCTGTCTTCTAAGTCCATCTTACTGATTCCATGAAGTAGCTGTCAGCCATAATATGTAGGCCTTGGGAAAATCTGTCACGAGAAATGTAAAACTGTTATGGTACGTACATGTCTTCACTAGGCACTTGCATGTATGTAAATAGCTACAAGTAATATATTTAAACACTTGTTAAGTTTTCCTATTGGAAAATATGAAATATTTAAAATATGTTCAAAGAGAGACAATAGTTTGAATTTTTACAATCAATCCGAATAGATGTTTCATGCTGATTCACATGGGTCATAGGGAAGAACAAATATCAATTGCTAGCAAACTAAATTTTCACAATCATGTGAAAAAAGTAGGCAATTTAAACTTTCAGTAAGAGATACAATAGTGTGGAGTCAGCAAAGTTTATGTAACCATTAAAAATGTCAGTATGAAACTATATTTATTTTATTTATCCATGCTAATCATCAAATGTAAAATAAATATATTTTTGCTGGTAAAGGGTTAAATGGTTTTAAATTACAAGAAGATCAACAGATTATTTAATGCACTCAACTTCTCCTTCTCTGGTCAATTCTCTTTGTTCCCTTTTCTCTGTTTAGTCCCTTCATGAAAATCACAGTTTGTAGGAAATAAATAATTAGTAAACTGAAGAAGCTTATCTCAAGAGATAATTTATGCATGTCAAAATGCAGTACTTTAAGAAAAACTTGCAATTGATATAATAGACTTTGAGTTATGTACAATGGCAACACCAATTTTTTTTTTAAAACTAACCAAAACTGTGTGATTGTCTTTCAATGTAATAAGAGAGCATACAACTAAAGCAGACGCTGACCCAAGGTGGCATTAGTCAAGCATCCAACTAACTCAGGTAACATTTTTTTGCAAGAATTCTATAGACAATTCTATAGGAGCAGTACTGCAGGAAAAAAAATCTAAATTTATCAACAGAGCACCTGATGCCTGATCCATTGGAACATATATAATCTAGCTAGACTGATGCAAGAAAGCAATTCAATATCATCACTTATGTCTTGTCATATCATGGCTCTAAAGGCACAATTCGAAACCACATTTTCTTTAATATTTGAAAGTGAAAATTGAATGGTGTGTCCCAAGAATGCTCTGTTCTAGAACAACTACAATTGATCCTTTATATATGTACTTTTACACTAATAACGTACAGACCAGGGGGAAACAGTGCATAAGCTAAAATAAATATTTTTTTGCTGGTAAAAGGTTAAATGGTTTTAAATTACAAGAAGATCAATAGATTATTTAATGCACTCAACTTCTCCTTCTCTGGTCAATTCTCTTTCTTCCCTTTGCTCTGTTTAGTCCCTTCAAGAAAATCATAGTTTGTAGGAAATAAATAATTAGTAAACTGAAGAAGCTTATCTCGAGAGATAATTTATGCATGTCAAAATGCAGTACTTTAAGAAAAACTTGCAATTGATATAATAGACTTTGAGTTATGTACAATAGCAACACCAATTAATTTTTTTTTTAAACTGACCAAAACTGGGTGATTGTCTTTCAATGTAATAAGAGAGCATACAACTAAAGCAGACGCTGACCCAAGGTGGCATTAGTCAAGCATCCAACTAACTCAGGTAACATTTTTTTGCAAGAATTCTATAGACAATTCTAGAGGAGCAATACTGCAGGAAAAAATTCTAAATTTATCAACAGAGCACCTGTTGCCTGATCCATTGGTAACACATGTATGTGAACTAAATAAGGGACAGAAATAGGTAACTCAATGTGGCAAAAAAAACGTATCTCAAAGACACAATAGAGCGAAATACTAATTCTCTTGTAACAAACATACAACATGAACATGAGCTACCACTGAAAAACAAGTCCTTAGGGGTGGAGAAGCCATCAGGTATACAAAAGTTTGATACACTTGAATCATAAAATTATCTGTCATCGTCGCTACTAATATGTTCAACATGATGTTCCCAACCACGTGCATTGCATATACACATTCATAGGATTCAACTTTTCAAATCTTTTGTATAGACCAACAAAATACTAGGAACCCAACAAATCTTAAGTATGTTTCAGCAGGTGAAACACCATTAGTTTGCCCTGTTATCCACCGTCACATACATTTCCACAACTGTATTGTAGTAATTCTGCAGCAATCGGGGGGTAAAACTAACCCATATATGTCCTAACCAGCACGCACCACATAAAGCAAACGAGTATACACACCACTGTCCACAAGCACAAAACGACATAGTTCAGACTCTGAACACACGCTGAAAGTCAGGTCACATCCAATGATCCAACCACCCATCGCCGCACCTACGACAACCCGAGTATCCACGGAACTCGCTCGTCACCCAAACCGAGCAAACACTTTGATCGCAAACGCAAACTTGCAGCCCAGCAGGCCGGGGCCACGGACTAGCAGGGGAGGGGAGGGGGCAGCGCGGCACTCACCGCGTCTGTGGCGTTGTCGGCGTCCATTTCGGGCGCAGCGGGCGACAGCTGCGGCTGCGGTAGAGCGAGCCGGGCGCGGGCGGAGATGATGCGGGGCACGCCGTCGAGGGAGATGGAGCCCATGTAGAGCAGCATCGCGGCGACGTAGAGCAGCGGGGCGAAGAGGATGACGGCCTGCCGCCGCAGCAGCGCGGCCAGCACCGCCCGCGCGGCCCGCCGCGCCGCGCCTCTAGATGCGGCGGGGGGAGGTCAGAGGGCGAGAGGTGAAGCCGGAGACTGGTGTGGTGGTTGCCGGCTCGGTGACGCGCGCCGCGATGCGGCGGGGGGAGGTGGGAGGGCGAGAGGTGGCGCCGGAGACTGGTGCGGTGGTCGCGGCAAGATGGCGTGGTGGTTGTGGGCTCGGCGCCGCGCGCCGCGATGCGGCCGGTGTGGGGGGTGAGAGGGCGAGAGCTGGCGAGTGAGTGGACAGGAGAGATGAGTGGAGGGGAGAGGGACTGATGCGGCGGGCGGAGTCGCGTGGCCGCCACCTACCCCGCGGCGATGCGGCGGCGGAGGGGAAAGTGTGAAGATGAAGTGAGTGGAGGAAGATGAGAGAGTGGGTGGATAAGGTAGGCGGCGGGGGAGGCGGTCCGACGCGCGGGGGAGGTGGGCCGACGCCTAGCCCGTGATGCATTTGGTCTGGGCCTAGACGTGTTGTTTATGGCCCATGTAATTTATTATAGTTTTTTGTTTGTAGTAGTTTACAAAAGTTTTTTTTGTTGGACATTTGTTCATAGCCTACAAAAATATTTTAAATAATTATCAAATGACTAATTACTTATATATGAACATTGAGGTTTGTTGTTTATCCCGAGTTCCATGGGGTAGGACATTTATTTAGCCAACATTTATTTATATAGGTATCCTTTTTTGCATCGAAAAAATTTCTGTTAGTTTCACTTTTTTATATATATTATATATACAAATATGATGCAGTATGAAATACCATTTATATTTCATCATAAATATTTTATCATGGTATATTTGTTATTAGTGGACGCCTGATTTTTTTTGCGATTATTTTTATACCTCACAAAATATACCATAGAATACATACCTAGAATACTAAATATGGTGCATAAAATAAATATTTATATTCTTATGACATATACTAAGGGTATCACAAAACAAATCATATAAAAAATAAATATACTTGGTTAACGTTGGTTTGTTTGTTTTAGTTTTTGTATGGCAATTTTCTATAGCCAATACAAATAATTTAAAATAACTTAAGCAATTTCAGACGCTTAATTACTTATATATGAACATTATATTTTGTTTTTTGCCCCGATTTGTTGTTTTAGTAAAATGATCTAAGCGTCATTTTTCCTACTATAACCAAATGGATGGCATATCCTCGGACCTGCTCCGTACGTGGTCTGTGTGGCACGAATAGAATATGTCTGTATACACCTAGGCCTGCTTGTGCATGTGCCCCTGGACACAAGATCGTCGACCCAAGTGACCGGAGCAAAGGTTGCAGGCCAAAATTCAATCTTAGTTGTGATGGCCAGGAGATGTTTGTGAAGCTTCCTAGCACTAATTTCCGAGGTAATGATCAAAGTAGCCATAGCTTAGTTTCACTTCATACACCTAAGAAGATATGCTTGAACGACTGCAATTGCAAAGGTTTCTTATACCTGCAAGCAACTGTAGATTGCTATCGAAATTGGTCCTTGTTGGGGGTGTAACCATATCATATATTCGTCATTCTATGTGTCTCAAGTTTCATAAGACATTACAGGTCTTAGATTCCTCAATTCCTCACTCATAACCATTTGGTCCTGGGTATGTTCCGAACTGTAGTGCAAAGAGCGAATATTTCACTACAGATTTTCTGGATCAACCCAAGAATACTCAGAGTGGATTAAAATCACAATACATGCACTTATTGTATGGATTCTTGTTAGCGAAATTTTGTGTGGAGGTAATATATGTGGCACTAGCATGCTGGCATATCTTGAGAGGGAGAGAAAGAAGTTAACAGGTGTATGGCCAGCTGAGGTTGGCTATGAGTATGAAATGGCAACCAACCATTTCCGCAAATACACTTACAAGGAGTTGCAAAGAATGACTCAAAGTTCAAGGATCAAATTGGGTGTGGGGCATATGGTCATGTATACAAGGGGGTCCTCAAAGGCAAGAGGGCGGTAGCGTTGAAAAGGTTGGTAGACATAAACCAAGGCAGAGAAGAATTCCAACATGAACTAAGTTTGATTGGAAAGATTTACCATATGAATCTTGTGAGGTTATGGGGTTTTTGTTCCGATGGCCTATACAGGATATTGGTTTAAGAGTACGTTGAGAATGGTTCATTGGATAAAACTTTGTTTAGTAGCACAATGTTGCTTGAATGGAGTGAGAGGTTTAAGATTGCTTTAGGGGTGGCAAAAGGATCGGCCTATCTTCATCATGAATGCTTGGAGTGGGTTATCCATTGTGACCTGAAGCCAGAAAATATACGGTTGGATGACAACTTGCAGCCGAATATCAGTGACTTTGGCCTGGCAAAACTTTTAAATAGGAGCGTATCCAATAAAAATGTATCGAGGATCCATGAAACTAGAGGTTACATAGCTCCTGAGTGGGTTTCTAGCCAGCCAATAACAACGAAGGTTGATGTCTTCAGCTTTAGAGTGGTTTTTCTAGAACTACTCAAGGGGGCTTGTGCTTCAGAATGGGCATCAAATGCTGATGAGGAAGTGGAAACGGTCTTCGGAAGGGTCATTAGGATGCTTGCGAAAAATCTAATGCTGGAGGGTGGCCAACAGTTATGGATGGCCAACTTCATTGACTTAAGGTTGAATGGCCAACAGTTACTTCGATGACTTGCAAGCAAGGATTGTCAAGTTGGTTGTTTCATGCGTGGAGGAAGATGGTAGAAAAAGGCCCACCATGAAAAATGTTGTGTTGATGCTTCTTTCGGTTGCTTGATGAAGCCGTTGATGTTTTTTGAGATAGCTACCCGCTTATTCCAAGCAGTGGTTGCATGATGAAGCTATTAGCGTAAAAAAGGAGTTCCATTTGAGGAATATATGCAGCATGCATGTATGTATGCTTATTTTCCTTGGTCCAAAACAAGATATATGTGTGATGTGTATCATGTAACAATAAGCATGTCATGTATCATAGGTTCGTTCGAGTAGCAGTATACATTAGCAAGTTTGGTTTTGGTTTGTGTCTATGTCGGATTAGTACCCCGGGTTAGACGCCCAATCGGTTTGTAAGCCTGTTATACTCCTGTAAAATGCAATGAAAAGCCACCAAAAAAGCTGCAGAGTTTTAGCAGCACCAAATCTGGCCACCCATCGATTCTTCAGGTTGTTAGCCAGCTTCAGGGACCAGATCGATCAGCTGCTGCGAAATCGACCGGCTTCAGGTACATGAGTCCTCGTATGGGCTCTGTGCAATCACCGAAGCAGTACAAGGCGAACATGTTAATGTAAATTGAGAACTGCATGAGCCACTTGTATGCCAATATTGAATTTCGCACATACTCCAGCTTTCCCTATCACTATCAGTTAGGTAGAGTCATCAATTAGCAGTGATAACAACACATTCCACCTGACTAACATGCTACTTGGTGGAGTAAAATGCAAAAATCATCAACATTGAAGGCTAGATTTGTAGGAACACACTTGTACCGGTTTGTGCCAAAACCGACTAATTTTATGCTCCAAATTAGAGATTTTTGGCACAAACCTGTAGAAATGTGTTTCCCGCAAACCTGCCTTAAATCTCGATGGTTTTTTTCTATTCACTCCTCCTTGGTGAGAATATATAAACACCGAGGTACTCTATAGAGTGTCTCTCTTTCAGATTGCATTTCAAGTAAGAATGAGCTAGGGTGTATATTTCCATGGAAAGGTCTATATAGAGTAGGGTTACTTAACAAATAATGAAACCTACCCCTTTGTCTGGAATGAAAAAGGTGTACCCTGAATAACATGCTCCTTGGTGAGAAAATATAAAAATGTTAAAACCTTTAAATGCCAAAAACAATTTGGTTACATATAAAGCAAAGATGATACGTAGGGAAATTCCTATTCCCGCTGTACCCGGGGGGGGGGGGTGTTGAGCGCATACGTGCACAAGCCCACTCTTGTGCTATTCTCTTCTGGTTGTAGGAAGGTTCCAGAGTGCATTCCAGTTTTCTCTTCTTGTTTCACCGAATTTATTTTGGCTTTGTTTTGTGTTCTACTCGATTTTTTACTTTTTACTTTTTATTTTCCAATTTTTATGTGTGTTATTTGAGGATCAAATTGGCCCTAGCCAATAAAGATACGAAGACTACTTTATGGTCTAACATTCTTGCAATAAATTATCCTCATTTTGTTCTTGATCGTAATCCCTAACGAGAAAATAGCTCCATGAGCAAAATCCCGTGTCATGATGAACCCTGCAATATATTGGTGATAAGTATATAAAGCAACTTGAGTAGTAAAGCCTTGTGCTATTTCATATGATGGGAGTTGCAGGAATATTGGGCGCGGCTCCACTATGAGCTATTGATGGAGGGACCGTAGAAAACACTTTATTATTGGACGGTCATGGTGTAATACCTCTTGTGCTTTAACCCAACTCAAGCTGAAGAAACTTTTGTTTTCACCAGTTGAATAAAACCTGTATTTGGGTTGCTTAGACATGCGCGTAAAGACAAATTCCCATCAAAATCAGCCGAGGAGCCTCGTGTAGAGCGTATATATGGCTGGCTCACTCTTGTGCAATTGTATTCTTGTTTTAGGAAGGTTCCGGGACATTTTCGCCGGACTTGATGTAATTTCTATTTTTCCATATTTAATTCTCGAAAAAAAATTAAATTCATGAACATATTTTAAATTTAGGAATATTTATTTAAATTCATAAACATTTTATAAATTCTGAAACCTTTTTAATAATTCTTGAAAATTTCAAATTCCGGAATATTTTTGAATTCAAGAAGATTTGTTTTAATTTCTGAATTTTTTGTTTAATAAATGATGTGAATAATTTTAAATATATATATATATATATATATATATATATATATATATATATATATATATATATATATATATATATATATATATATATATATATATATATATATTCATTTTCAAATTGACCAATTTTTTTAAAATTCCAGAATATTTTTGAAATCATCATTTTTTATAACTCTTCAAAGAATTACAAACATCTCTTCAAATCTTGTGTCAAAAATGCCTTATATTTTTGAGACAGTGAGAGTATAACTTTAAAAAGTTTAATAGTTTTTGCAATTCCTTAATAGTTTTTTTAAATTGATCGACTTTTGGTGTCCTGGTAGCACGTGATCTGGTGCGTCTAGTAGCCGCCACGTGTCGCATGCTGCACGCTCTCTTTGGATTTAATCTTTTCTTCAGTACGCATTTTAGGGTTTGAGATAGGTTTTTTCTGGATTTCATCTTATCGGTTTCGCATGGTTTCTCTAGGTTTTGGAGAAAAATAAAGGTTTCGCTTTTTTTTTGCATGGAAGAAATTATGCTTCCACGAGAAGCACATATTTTCCTCTCATGGAGGCCCAAATTTGGTTCCAGGTGAAGCACATATGCACTTGACGAAATGGAAAAAGTATGTGTTTTCATGAGAAGCACAAATTTGCTTCTTATGGAGTCAAACTTTTGCTTCCATGAGAAGCACAACTGTGCTTCTTGGAAAAAAAATATATGTGATTCCATCAGAAGCAAATTGTGCATCTTGAAATGAGAATAAGTATGTGATTTCATGTGAGGCATGGCTTGCTTCTCAAAAAAAAAATTGCTTCCGCGTGAAGCATGGCTGCGCTTCTCAAAAAAAATTATGTGCTTCCACAAGGCTCAAATTTTCCCCGCGTGAAGCACAAATGTGCTTCTCGAAAAGAGAAAATAGAGGAAAAAAACCGTGCTTCCAGCTTTGTTTTTTTCTTCATTCTTTTTCTATTTGCTTGTATTTTGGTTTTCATTTTTATTGTTTTTATGGTTTTTTTGTTCTTTTATTCTAGTTTTCAGTTTTTTTTTGTGTGTGAAAAATTAGTGGAAACCTATTAACATGGGATCTAGTTAAAAAATCTAGACGCAGGAAATTCAACGATGAAAATAGTTCGGGAGTTGGACGCGTGGTTCAAGATATTAAACGTTTTGAATAAACACGATGAAAGGAGAAAACTCATAGGTTTCTACAAGTGATGCACCTAAGTAGGTGGGTGTGTCGTGTGCAATGGATAACCCTTAATTAGTCACTTGGTGCTACAGGATCCCAACACCGCGGTGCTACAAAAGGGCAGAACAAGCAGCATAAGCTTACCAGGTTTTAAAATAAAACGATGTCGATGTTATGCTATTAATTGGCTTAGGAAGTGAAAGGAACTAGCGATGCGATGGAAATATGGAGTTTGTCGTCCTTGTCCTCCTCGACGATTGACCCATGCCACCTGAAATGCTTCGATTAAGTGCAAGAACCTGATCATACTAACAATTTTGGATTATCTAGAAAAACAATTATGGATCGTAGCATAAGATACAAGACGGTTTCTTATAAGAAATAGGATGCACATATTTTGAGTACACATAGAATTATTTTAAAATACATGGTGAACATTTTAAAATGCACAACATCATTTAAAATCGATGAATAATCTTTAATACATGCGAACCTTTCTTAAAGACTAGATGATTTTTTGTAAATACATAAGGAATATTTCCAAATACCTGATAAATATTTTATTAAGACACAATGAATATATATTTAAGTAAATGATAAATATTTTCACAATTATTGATGATTTTTCTTTAATATCCAACAAACTTTTTAAAATTTAGTACTCCATTCGACCCAAATTAATTGCACAACTTTAGTACATCTCTGTACTCAAGCTGCAACAGTTAATTCAGATCGGAGGGAGTACAATATTGTTTTTCATATATATGTATTTCAGAATATTTAAAATGTCTATCTCTATCTCTACTACTTAAAAAGAACATAAGGTTCCCATTCCACCTCTCTTTCATTTAACCTTGTTTATATATGTCTCACTCTTTTCTTCTCCTCTTTGATTTTTTCTCTCATTTCTTATTTTTATCCCATCCATTCTCCCTCAAATAGAACCAATTGTCCCATGTTTTATTAACTTACTAGACAAAAACACATTTTGTTTGGTAAGTAATTAAATTCTTACCAAATAAATGCTTAACAATAAAATGCCAGGTAAATCATGACGATTGCATACAAAAACTTTGCTAAGAATTTAGCGCATCAATATAATGATAGATGCACAGCCACGAGCTAATCTAGTAGAATGTTTATATTCCCATTGCAATACACGAGCAATTGTCTAGTCAAAAGGAAAAAAAATGAAACCCAAAGGTAGAAGAAATCAGCGAACTGTAGTAAGCATGCAGGGCGGATCCCAATAGGCCCACACTGTAGCTCAGGCTACAGGGGTCCAGAGCTTTTTTTAGTAATAATTGTTAGCTATCAGGCCCAAGGCATCAGGGTGGGCTAGCAGCTGTGCCACAGGGCCCATAAAATTAGCCCGAAAAGGCTCTCAGCCTCTCACGCTCACCTTCGGCTGCAGCACACGACTCCCAACAGGTGAGGCAAGGCGAACCAACCTGTGGTTGGATGGTTAGAGGGACTGTGGTATCGCCAGCCCACCAGGGTTCAAATCCTAGTGGTTGCATTTATTCCTGTATTTATTTCAGAATTTCCGGCGATGCGCATTCAGTGGGAGGAGACGTTCCCGTCAACGACGAGGCGCCTACGGTGACTTCGTAAATCTCAAGATGATATGTCGGCTCAGTCTTTTGAAGGTGCTCATAGGGGTAGGGTATACGTGTATGCGTTCATAGGGGTGAGTGTATGCGCGTGTATATGAGCGTTTGTGTCTGTACTGATGTTAAAAAAAAACAGATGAGGCAAGAACATCCAGTGCGCAGCGGCGGCCGCGGTCGATCTACAGTCAGTCGATCTGTCCTAGGCTCGGCGGCCCGGCCAGGCGGCCGGCACGCGCAGCAGCGGAGGGAAAAAATGGACGGCACGCGTTCGCAGGACGCGGCTATGCCTCTCGCTGCACATGCTACACACTGTAATTTTTCTTCCCTCTCTTTTAGCAAAATAGCAACATTCTTTGGTCTAGATTACAAAATGCCCATGTTTATATTATTTAATCGAGGAACACTATAAGCACCGCACCGTTTATTATTTTATAGACCAACTGAAAACTCATAAACTTTGAATTTAATCACTAATTTTTGACTGAACTTTTTGCTGATAATTAATTTTCCACACTGAATGGATTTTAGTTATTAATAGTTTTCTAGCAACATGTCTAGATTTTCCATTATAAAAAGATGGACGTCAGGCATTTATTCAAAGGCATTATTTCGTAAAACATGAGAGCCGCCTAAGCCCATATAATACACGATCGGCAAAGTTTATACCTTTAGGGTATCTTTATGCTTAATTTATTTCGTTCAATAGAGTAGAGGGAAAAAACTGAACCCATTCAACAATCTCAAAACATCTACGTAAGAAAAAATGTGAAAAATGAACCAACTATATATTATTCAACCCCAATTGAAAAAAAAAACTTCCGGAGCATACTTATCACTGTGTTCAACCTCACATTCAAACCCGTTCGACAACTCAACATGGAGGTCAACCTTGATTTAACTCGCAATGTTATAGCCTTTTCTTATAACAAAAGGCAATGTTTTGCAGATGAAAAGATTACCATTAACAAAATCCCAAATGAACGACAACATGGATGACAATGATAGATCTGCCATAAATGATACATATGTATATAAAGAAACTAGCATGCCATCTACAATCAAGATAAACCATAGTTCCACACAAAACTAAATGGCAATACTATTGCACAAGAAGTACTCGATCGAATGAGGACTTTCCTATATCAAGGTTGGTGATGAAGATCACGAGTATGTAGCAGCCGAAGAAGATGATGAAGTAGTTGTGCAAAGCACTTCCTAGAAACATCACCGCCATACTACGTGTTTTGGTCGCCAATCACCTCAGCACGTCTAAATACAACTGATTTCTCCGCCCTACTAAACAACAAGGAAAGGTTTGGCGGAAGTCGGGCAGGGGTGTAGAGGAGAACATATGGGTTATGTTGCAAGATGAGACTCCTCGATAGGGACGTCTCCGCTTATAGCCTCTGATGACCCTCATGTATGCATAATGATATACCTATATGCGAGGAACCTCCTTCTCGACGTGGTGCATGCTTAATTATCCTCAGTTAGTGCATGGTGTACCTTTTGAGCTAAAAAGAGGGGGGGCATTGCCTTCCCGTGGATCCCATGATCTAGGATCCATCGGCCAATATTCCCATACTCCCTAGCGAGACAATTTCCCCTCTTCCTCTGTCTATCCCTCTAATGACGGGAGGTGGCGGGGACCCTAGGACTTTTCTTCGGTGGTGATAGGTTTAGGGAAAAAAGGTTTTGTCTCTGATGTACTGTGGCGACACGATGGCATCCCTCGACGTGGAATAAGGTCTCCCCCCGGCTCACCATTATTTAAGTGGTGCTTCATGACGCCATGAAGCATGTGGAGGATGATGTGTCCACAAATCTGGTCCCCCTAGTTTAGTTTTTTCTTCTGCAGATGTGTCTAGGTGGCATTGTCCTGTGGAGCAGAGAATGTTGTTGTGTGTCTTAGTCCTCTGCTCCAGTTCCGACCGACAAAGAATGGCCAGCCTCGGCCTCGTCATGGAGCATGTGAGATTTGTGTTCCCCGATTCTGTTTGTTCAAACATGGTACATTCTACATGCTCCCTCGGGGTTTTCTTCTTTGGGACGGCGATTTTCTATCTCGATCACGGTTGATGGTATCTTCTGGTCTACACTGGAAACTTCTAGGCCGCGACTTCTACATAATCATATATTTCAACAAGTTTGCTCCAGTGACATGGTGTGAGATCTATGGGATTGCCTTTTGTTCAAAATTCAAAGCATCTATTCTCAAGAAAATAAATACAAATACTACTACAAATTCTATCTACAACTCCAAATAGTTCCAGCTCATGAATTTGAACTACCATATAGAACCAAAGCTCACACTATACATCCCAGGATTCGCTATTTCTCTAATTGTATATAGAATTTATTGCACAAAAAATGTACATATAATTTTGATATGATTTGTTGGGAGTAGTAAAGGAGAATAGATTGCAGTTTATAGACATGATAAATGGTCACATCTAAATGCCTGATGCTTTTCTAGTATCTCATGTTTTCTGGCACCTAAAGGTGATTCCTATTCTCCGCACGGGTCGGTGGTTACTGACCAAACGCGCACCCCCACCCACATGAATGGTTGACCCTTTGGTCTGTTCTGCTTCTTTTTTGACAGTTTTCTTTTCTCTTTTTGATCTTTTGTTCTCTATTTTCTATTTTCCCTTTTCTTTTGAAATTCGATTTTTTCAAATAAATTCTTCAACACTTTTTTTGTTCAAATCATCAATTTATTTTGGAATTCATGAACTTTTCTAAGAATTGAGCAGATTTTTAAAAGTTTACGAACATTATTTTTGAATTTGAGAGAAAACCACTATTCCCACAATTTTTGAGCATTCCAATCAAGTTCGTTAATATTTCATGGAAACTCATAATAATTTTTCAGAAGTCTTGCACATTTTTCAAAGTCATATTAGTTTTCACAATTCATGAACTTTGTTTAAATTCATGAACCTTTTTTGAATTCTGGAACATATTTTTTGAATTTGTGTATTTTTCAAACTCAAGAAGTTTTTTTGAAATTATTGAATATTTTCTGAAAACTTGTTTTAAAAAAAATTCATGACCATTTTTGAATTCAAAATATATTTTGAAAGTCATGCACACTATTCAGATTCATAAAACATTTTTAGATTCAAGATTTTTATTAATTCACGAATATATTTTGCATCCACAAATACCCTTAAATTTGTCAACATTGTTTTTCAAATCCTTGAACATTTTTTGAAATTTCTAAGATTGTTTTGATTTCATGACCACTCTTTCAATTCACGAACCCCTTTTCATATTCTTGATTTTTCTGAATATTGCGAACAGTTTCTTGAAATCATGAACATTTTTGGAACTTTCGATTTTTTCCCAAATTAATCAACATTTTTCAAAGTTTCATGAACATATTTTGAATTTATTTTAACAATCAAAAGGTAAAAAGAAAAGAAAAGGGAAACAGAAAGGAAAAAGAGCAAGGAACAAAAAAAACTCGCAGCTCACCCAAAACACATGCGTGGGGGAGCGAGGGATGCGAGATTTGGTGCCATTTGCCGCCCAGTTCAGGGAATAGGAGGTCTCGCACCTAAACAACATTCAGAAACGTTGGCTGCTTTGAAAGAAAACCGCAATTGGTCGCAATCTGCTTTGCAAATTCATTGGATTGGTCCATATATCTCTACTCTTAATGGACGAATTGGTTGAATAGTACCCCCATTTTCAACCGGTTTATTTTCAACCGGTTTTGTCCCATCAAATTACCCCCACCCCACGCCCACCCACCGAACCCCATCAACAGCGCCCTGCCGCCGATCAGGATCGCCCTGACGCCGATCCCCATACCCCATGCCGCCGATCCCCATACCCGCGGCAGAATTGATCTGCGCACTCCACAGCGCCGCCGCCGCGGAACGACTCGACAGGGCCGCCGCCACGTTTCTGGATCGCTGGCAGTTTCTGGGTCGCCCGCCACGCTTCGGATCGCTGGCAGTTTCTAGATCGCGCCGCCGCTCGGAACGTGCGATCAGCGATGCTGTACGGTTTCAACCCCAGGTATGTTTACGTGTACAGATCATGAAGGTCCTGATGGACTCGTGTTCAAACTAAAACTGCACTTCATTTTCCACCTCCGCCGCCGCCGCTACAGTCAATTTATGTGCAAAAGTTACAATTATATTAGCACTGCAAATCATCCATACAAGTGTCTCTAGCATCACTCTGTGGTCACAGGAGAACTCTGATTGTCAAAAAATCCACCACTACTCAAAAGTTCTCTAGAGGAACAAGGGTTGAAAGATCACATGAGTAGTAGTTCTGTCAAAAAATTCTCTCTAGCATTGCTAAGGTTCAACAGTAAGAAATCTGACAGAACAACTGCATCAAGCTATTGTGAAATCCTTTTGACCGAAAAACATACAAACATGCATCAAGCTATTCCCAGTGACACCCGCATAGTACAAAGCCTTTAGCTAACTGTAAAAAGGGAAAAACAACATGAGTAGAGACTAGAAAATTAGTGTTACTGTGACACATACACATTAAAAACCCAGTAAGCTCACTGTAAAACTGGGAGCAGCGAACAACTTAAAAGGCAAAGATCAAAATTACTATAGCCTTGCAGGATAGTTACAGTTCTTATTGCTCTGTAAATAATAAAGAAGATGCACTATAAAAACACAACAGTAGTTTAGTATGGAGCAGCAAACAACTTGAAAACTATGGTTCAAAATTACTGTAGTTTTGCATTACAATTACAGTTCTTGTTGCACTGTAAATCCACCACTGTAAACAAACAACAGTAGTTTAGTATCCAGCAGCAAACAACCTGAAGACATGGTTTGCAGAAAAACTACATTTCGTGGCCTATAAAAATAAAGAAAAATGCAAAGTACCAAGGTCTGTTCGACATGTCTTTCTAATAAATCTGTAACAACCTGCCCTTATGGACTGAATTTCTGTACAGTGGGAAAGGGCCTTTAGTACTGTTGGTATTTCACGTGATCTGCTTGCAGATTCAGTTTACAAGTTTTTGCGTGATACCTGAGTCTGTTGGACGTGTCTTTTTTTAATAGTTACATATGGGGACTCCACACAGCAAGCCAGCGGAACAGACGACTTCATCACATGTACCTCCAGGTATATGTTCACCTATAAATTGTGCTACACAAGTCAAACATATATATGTTCAACTACATATGTGTTACAGGCCCGATGGAGGGGACAAGTGTTGACGACTCTAACGAAGGGATTATACCCGTAGCCGATGATGTTGACAAAATTTACCCACGTAGTCCAGGTATAAGGTTTACTTTTATCCTTCTTAGTTGGAAAATCATACCTAAAAGACTTGGGCACAACCGATTCTAATGTATCAACATCTTTATTTCTAGGAGTCCATATTACTCCCTCCGAACGGATGATACTTGAGACTGATGGTGATAGCACATATGATACTCCAGGTATATAACTACCTCCTTGTATGTGTTCAGCTACATATTTTGTTATACATGTCAAACACCATCACAGGAGATGTTGCAGGCCTCATGGAGGGACATCTTGGTGACGATTCTAATGAAGGGGTTATACCTAGAGCGGACGATGTTCACAAGAATTACCCAAGTAGTCCAGGTATTAAGGCTTATGTTGCCGAAAGTACATATGACGATTCTAATGAAAGTAGTCCAGGGATGATACTTGAACATGCCGATTGTGAAAGTACATATGATCATCAACCTTCCCATCTGATTTCGGGTAAGTATTATGTTGCCGAAAGGTTAAGACCATGTGCCTACAACTTTGCCTTGTTTCGGTCCAATATATTGTTATGCTAGCATGCAACATGACAGTTGGCAAGAGAGGCCGCATAATGTTCCACGCCATCCTCAAAGTGATGTCAATAATGCAGATCAACCATCCTCTGTGGACCTTGATGAAAAAAGAGAGTTGAAAAAAGCTCGGAGGCGAGCTGCTTATAGAAAGAAAAAAGAGGAGGCTACCGTCAAGCAACAAGATGAAAATCTGTCTGCCCTTACGATATCAGGTAAGAATGCTTTATGGGAAGGCACTGCGATGATATTATATATACTAACTCCATTCCAGAGTGTTATGTTAAGATCATTTCACATGCAGATATGCGGTATGTGGGTGGGTTACCTCTCGGTGATATCACTAATGTGTGTCAACCAACCACGGTGGACGATGACGATAAAAAGGAGCAACTAAAGTCTCGAAGAAGAGCTGCTTATCGAAAGAAAAAAGAGGAGGCAGACATCAAGCAAAAAGATGAAAATCTGACAGCCATTACGATATCATGTACGGATGTTTATGTTTCAGCAATATGATTACCGTATGTATGCTTTCTTAGTGAATAATGTAGGTGACATATGTTTCCTAGACCCCAACCCCACGAATAATTGACCAAGAAAGTGAATAAAAATAATTGACCAATAGTTGACCATTGTGTTATCATACAATTCCTGATCATTTAGGTTCAATTCGATATATGGCAGACATAGGACTTTAGAATACATACAGACTTTATGTATGGACACGGAGGGATTCTATAAAAAATAAACCCTAGATAAATAAGTAGCTTCAACCAGCCCTGTTACCTCTCGGTGAACAATGAAGACCCTAAACCCTCCAGGCAGATATGCAAAATGTTCCCCTGTTACCTCTTGATGATACCAACCCAACTACATCCAGCTATACATCATTGTTTAACCTGACCGTGCAGATATATAAATTAAGCGTTTGTGTAGTACATGAAATCTTCTTGAACAATGAAGACCCTAAACCCTTCGTGCAGATATGCAAAATGTGACCCTGCTACCTCTCGGTGATATCACTAATGGGTGTCAACCAATCTCGGTGGACCTTGACGAGAAAAAAGAGCAAATGAAGGCTCGGAGGAGAGCTGCTTATCGAAAGAAAAAAGAGGAGGCAGCCAGCAAGAAACTAGATGAAAAACAGCCTGATAAAGAACACAAGGGTGACTTAACAGACGAGCAAATTGAGCAGAGAAACGCGCGGAGGCGAGCAAGTTATCGGAAAAAAGTGGGCGACGGAGTGATCGATCTTCGAGAAAAAAAAATCAGAAGTTGCAAGAATGGCGCGTGCAACACCCTAAAACCATGACTGAGGATGAAAGGAGGGAGTCAAGTGCAAAGAGAAAGGCAAAGTATGCTGCAAATAAAAACACTCCGTGTGCTGAATCGATCGCAATGCCACGTCCAGATCTAACTAGCACATTGTCCAACCCTCACACACATTGTCCGACTCTCACACTTTCAGCCCTCATGCAACAATTCGACAGTGAACTAATATATCATGCTCCTACGGTCAATGCGGCCCCCACATACATTCGCAACACCGAAACCGATGGTACATATCCTATCAACCATCATCTTCCATCATGTAATCATTCATGAGATATAAATAATGATGTATAGTGTTGTAGGTGCATACCTAAGCAGAACCTTCGTGATGGTGCTGTACATGGCGACCATAGCGAAATCAATGTGTGCCTACAAAATGCCGACCAGCAAACCAGTGATCCGGTAGCAATAGCGGATAATGGAGTGGACGAGCAGAGTCATGAGTCCAGAGCAACGCCTGGGAGGGGAGAGCGAGCTTGCAAGGGTGGTATGGTGGCAAAGAAGCGTCAACAGAAAATTGGCAAGGAAAAAAAAAGTACGCATGTACCGCATGGTGAGAGGAATGTTCTACGCGATCGGCGTAATGAAAGGTTTGCAGGTAGGGTGATGACCCCAACCGTCAGGTCCATCTCCATACCGAAAATGAGCTCAACTGGACAACCTACCATAGTGGAACCACACGGTGCCTCCACCTCATCTAGCACGCCGGAGTACACGATCAGAAGTGAAGGTAACACTCCCATCCTTACTCTCCTTGCGTCCCTTGAGACTGAACCCTCATTTATTGGTTTCGCGCCTGAGCAGACGACATGGACGCTTACCTTACTCGTCTCATGAATGATAATGTCAACCCTGATAGCCTCTTTGACGATGAGTATTACCTGTTTGCTGGTGAAGGTATGTACACCCACTTGAGCAACATCCACCCGTTTGAAATATCACACTAATTATAAACCTTGTTTGCAGGCTCAGATACTGATGAAATGGAGCACGACGAATTGGAAGACTCAAGTCACAATACCTATGTCGACCATGATCCATTGGACTATGTCTACTCAAACCTTCCAGACCACACACACATCCTGAAGCATGCCGCAAATTGCGATCACTGCAAGGCCAAGAAGTTTGTGTCTGAGGCCCCGGGATTCTGCTGTCGCAGTGGACAGATCGAGCTGAAGCAACCGGAGCCCATCCCGGATCTAATGAGGCTTTGGTTGAACGCAGTGATGGGGGTTGGCTTCGTCGCTAAACTTGGAGCAGAGGGCTGCATACGACGAGATACTAGCTTCTGTTGAACGCGGTGATGGGGGTGTGTTCTTTGTTGATGGACCGGAGGTACAGGAAGACCTTCTGTGCAGGCGCTGCTCGCCAAGGTTCGAAGTGAGGGAAACATCGCTATCGCTACCGCGACGTCAGGCGTCGCCGCTTCTATCATGCCTGGAGGCAGGACTTCCCACTCGAGGTTCAAGATCCCATTGAGCTGTGACGATGGCGCCTCATGCACCTTCATGAAACAGAGTGGTACTGCCAAGCTACTGAGGATGGCCTCATTGATACTATGGGACGAGGCCACCATGACTAAGCGACAGGCGGTCGAGGCACTGGACAACAGCATGCGTGACATCACGGGAATACGGGACCGACCCTTTGGAGGAAAAACTGTTGTGTTTGGCGGGACTTGAGCAGGTGCTTCCGGTCGTCGGGAGGGTCCCGGTCGATAATCGATGCAACCCTTCGAAGTTCACACCTCTGGAAGGGTATGCGCCAGCTAAGGCTTGTCACCAACATGAGGGCTCATAATGACACCTGGTTTGCGGATTACTTGCTAAGGGTAGGCAATGGCACCGAGGAAGTTGACGAACAAGGAAACATACGACTCCCTGAAGATATTTGTGTGCCGCCTACAGAGCGATGGTGATGACCGAGAAGCTGATTGACCATGTGTTTCCGAGACTAGATGACAACATGACCGATCCGAATTACATGACTTCACGCGCAATTCTCTCCACCACGAACGACAACGTCGACAAGATAAACATACGCATGGTAGAGCATTTTCGGGGAGAAGAAGTAATCTACCATAGCTTTGACAGTGCAGAAGACGACCCGTATGGCTACTATGCTCCCGAGTTCCTAAATGGATTGACTCCCAACGGACTGCCTCCGCATGCACTCAAACTGAAGCTCAACTGCCCCGTCATACTTCTGAGGAACATTGATCCGGCTAATGGTCTGTGTAACGGGACGAGGCTTGTGGTGCGAGGTTTCGAGAGGAACGCCATCGACGCAGAAATCGTGATCGGACAACACGCAGGTAGGAGGGTATTCCTTCCTCGAATACCCCTATGCCCGTCTGACAATGACATGTTTCCATTCAAGTTCAAGAGGAAGCAATTTCCTGTAAGGCTTAGCTTTGCTATGACGATTAACAAGGCTCAAGGCCAGACGATTCCGATTGTTGGCGTGTACCTACCTAATCCTGTGTTCTCTTATGGTCAACTCTATGTCGCACTGTCTCGAGCCACCGCAAAGAGAAACATAAAGATCCTCATTGAGAAGGATAAGGAGGAGAATGCCAAGAAGCAAAGCGGTAAACCTAAGAAGCGAAAAAGACCTGCCTTGTCCTTACAAACCTCGATGAAGAACATCGTCTATAAGGAAGTCCTTACAGGCTGAAGTCCGCTCTTAAGAAGCTGACGGGTTTTGAATAAGATAAAGGATTTACTCTTTTGCTACAGACAATTTGGTCGTCTTCCGTGTTCTTGTACAAATATTTATCTTTCGATGTTAGCAACTGAACTTTATTATGTTTATTCAACAAGTCAAATATTAATAATATTGCCTCGGATTTGTGACTTTGCAAGTTGCCACTTTTTCCTGTATGTGACATTATTTCTCCTTTTGCCGGATTGCTTATGTATATTATTCTTTTGTTGTTTTGTAATCAATCATTTACTACATCTAAACTAGGCTTTGTTTTCCTACATAAGTTTTGCACACTGCATGGGTCACTCCGTTGTTGTAAAATTCACTGGAGTGTTCTACATTAGAGAAATATTTATGATGCGGCCCCAATGCAGGTTTATTTTTGTCCTGTATATAGTCTCTTATTTGCCCTTTATTTGAATTTTATAATCCTGGCTTTTCAATACATATCTAAACAGACATGATGTGTTTCTAACTACTTAGTTGCAGGTTTGGCACAAGTAAACGGATGGATGCGTGTTGACATCTTCATGATCTCACAAATATTTCCAGTAGTATTATTTTCCTTTCATTGTGCCATATTCTGTCAGTTGCTTTTCCTATTACGTGTATCTTGCAGATAAATAAGAGTTTTAATGAATTGTTAGAACCTGGACAGTACCACAATTTATAACCACCTATTATTCTGCCACGAAATGTACATTTTATAGCATATCAGGTGCGCTTCTATCTGTTCGTGCCTTCAAAATATCAAACCAGAGGACATCTACTAATATATTTTTGTAGCTCTGTTGCTTCCGATGGTACATGAGCTATCACTGTGGTTCATCTACTAATATATTTTTGTAGCTCTGTCAACATGTGAACATTGTATACATGGCATGTACTATGAAAGAACAGTATGTCCATGTCGGTATATTTTTTTCTATGTCACAGACTTCTGATCCTATCGTTCTCCCTATATGTCGTCCAAACACATCATATTCTCGTGTAGATTTTTATGTAAAGGTATAGACATTGTGTTCCATTGTGAACATGATAGTGCAGCCCGGAAAAAATAAGTGCAAGAACCACTTGAATTCAAGGTGCCAATATACAAAAGTGAAAAATCGTATTAATCTCATCCCTTCTACTGAAAAATAACATACTTATTACTGGATGTGAGTAGAGCGGCAGCTCGCTTTATCTATGCAACTCCCTATATTGAGCCGGTGTGCATTATTTGCTGCTGCAGGGGCGTGTAGGCGGCAGCATACATGGTGATTCTCTACTGCAACAACTTGCAATGCAAGGTCTTTGCCGAGGAAGATTCAGGGCATCTGGGAACGATTGCTTTTGCTGGCCCTTGATCTATTAGATAAGCACACGCTGCCAATATATTTTTGGCTTGCATAAAGAGTACTCTTGTGCAAGAGTTGCAACTAACAAGACCTTCCGATGTACTCTTTTGATCCAAAGTTCTAGTTATTCTCCCAGCAAAAAAAAAAGTTCTACTTATTCTTTTGCGGGTGCCAAAGGTATACTAGATTTTCCTTTTTTTTTTTACTTTCACATCTTCAAATCAGTTGCTTGTGAATTGATGCGTGTGGTATGACTCTATGGTGCACTTCAGTGCACTATTGGTATTGTAACCACTAGAAATATAGCTATATTGCCAATATAGTTGAATTGTGAATTGAAAGATTGGACATTGCTTTGTGTCATAGCTGAAAAAAGAAAAATGACAGTTGACTGTGTACTCATTTGTCAAATTGTGATCTCGCATCTCTTATTTCGGTTCTGTAGCACAATGCAAAAACCATGCTAAATAAATCACATTGATTAAGTATAAAATATTTATGTACCCGTTGCAACGCACGGGCAATTTCATATTTGGGAAATAAATTAATTGTTTCTTTCTATATATCTGGAGGCAAAGTTTGGAAAGGAGACATAAATTAGGAAATATATGATCCGGCTTTGATACATTTGCCGGGTGGAGCATGCAACCAAAATAATTTTATTCCATGTTTTCCTATAGTTTTTTTATGGAATGTTGTAATTACGGAAGGATATGGGCCACCTTCCAAAACGTTTTAGTGTCCAATCTCTCGGTCCGGCCTACCATACGTTCAATGGGTTTCCCAGTGTGGCCATTAATATTCACTTAATCGGATTTGTTTATAAGGAATGTTAAATTATGCTTCTTCCGATCGGGAAAGGGAAACATATATAATAGATATATGATCCGGCGTATATTTATTTGCCCAGTGGAGTATGGAAGGAAAATATATGCTTGTCCTTTTATTAGCAAGGATTTGTAATGGAAACATGCACGGAGTATGGAAGGAAGATATATGCTTCCCCTCCGACACTCATATATATGGTCCGGCTGTGAGTGCACCGTTGTCCACTGCCCCCTCGCTCGCTCGTCCTGGTGCTAAGACGACTTTCTGCCCATGCCAATGGCTGCAATGCCCATTTTTGATGGAGTGAACGACCAGTCACATACATATACAACTACGTCATGCTTTCTTCAGACGAGGAGGAGTTAGAGTTTGTTCTGGCAGCCCTAAACTCTATCTATAATTTTTTTGCAATTGTTAGATGCAGATCAGTACCATTATATTATGCATTATCGGCTTCTTATTTTAAACCCGAGTTCAAATATGTTCTTTCACCTAATCCACGCCGATGAGTTGGTCACGCTCATAAGTTGTTGCATGCATGAACTGGTTAGGATCATGCGATCCTTTCTAAGTCCATAAGGTTCTTAAGTTTTAACGTAGTGCTTTAAAAAATCTGGTCATGCGCTAATATTATCCTTTTACATTACGCCATGTTAGTACCATCGACAGCACGTTATTTTAAACTACAAATTTTCTATGGACTGTAGTATATTGCAACGGGTCCTGATGCATGATACATGTACCATCTATAGGTTTCATCATAACTGTAATAGGAACAAGTTGCAACCGAGCATATCATAATAGATTTGGTTATCTTACAAAATAGTACTTATGTCCTCAAATGACACTACAACTCCAATTTTTATGTACATACATTTCAGACCTTTCTAAAGTTTTGAAAAAATATACTATTGTTTGCCCACACATTGAAGTACAATATTTTTGTGATACCCTGATTTTATCATGCCGGTTTGTTTGCAGCACAATATGGATAAGTAGCCCTCGTCCATTCGTGATCGAGTTAAGTCTACGGACTATCCAAGACACCATGTGAGGTGATACATGGGTCAATCCGAGCTGCTTCGATCTTGCAGTGCGTAAGCTTAGTAGCGACGCGATACAGAGGAACGCAGGAACAGACTTTGTTGGCTCCACGCATATGTTTGATTTGCAATTCCATGGCCTAGCACGGTTGCTGCGTCATACTGGCTTGTGCCAAGCTGAACGCACCAACTTGTTGATTAACAATGTCATTGTACGGCCTTTGCCGAAATACAACGTGCTCATGACCCCGTCCATTGTAAGGATGTTCCTTCTTAAAAACTGTTGTGTATACTATCTGTTCACCATTAACTTTATATACCTATTGCAGTACCTATTGCTGTTGTATCTGGTGGATTCCTCCTATGGCCTCCTTGCAGTTAATATTGAAAATAGGAGGACTCTCGTGATTGATCATTCTAACGAGTCATTCCTAGGCTCAGAGGACTTTCATGACAAGGAACTTAAGAAGGAAGCCCTGATAGTTCTGCAAGAATTTAGCAGTGTATTGCAACAGGAGAGGCCTGGTTTGACCCCCCAACTCGTGGATTGGCCACAAGAACATACCTATATTACAGTCCCGCGGTAATTGTTTTAATTGGTCATGCACAATATAGCGTCACTGGTATAGGTTCTAACATATGGCTTTTTTTTTGTCACAGCCTGGACTCTGGATTGAAACTCCTACAGGAGATGGCTCACCAAGATGATACTCTCGGGCACAACATTTCCAGGACTTCGGTAGGTGCATATATAACAAGTTTCTCTCTTCCATTTCTTTGTTGAATAAAAATTTATGTTCTTCCACTCACATATGTTTGTTGTACAATTCATTCTTCAGCAATTTATTCCCTACATATATATAACAACTCTTTTTTTTTTATGTTTTCTAGGATTCAATACAGCTCAGAGAGAACTTGCTGGTCCAGATGCGGACGATCAAAGGCAATGAAGCAGCTGGAAACATCCCAGCTGAAATTACAGCGGCCTTGAGGTTTTTGGACGAATGACTATGGACTGATGCATATTGAGATGTCGCAGATATAATAAGCCAATAGAGCTTTGTTAGGGAGCAAATATCAGATTTATCCTTTTGGCAATGTGAATAATGTAATGGATTATATATATGTAGGGAATAAATGCTTCGATGGCACCCTCTAGCTTCGTATTCGCTTGAATGTTGTCTGCTTGTTTTGGTTCTATCTATATAATTTGGCTTCTATGTATATTTTGTACTATAATACCCATGCGGTCAGGAGCAGGTTTGTTGCTCCCGGTGAACCGGAGGCATTTTGGAGGTAATAATCTTTTTGAATGCCCGTGCTGATCAGGTGATCAGATTGCATTTTCTGAAATGTTTTTAAAGTTTAAAGAGTGAATTATTTATACTTGCAGGGAACATTTACAGGGAGCGCCACCTGTGGGCTCTAGCTAGAGGGAGTGGAGTTCTACGGGGCTGTTTGGATTACTACCAAAATCGACCATGCCAAAATTTTGGCTAGCCCATGAGATTTGATGGTTGTTTGGATCGATGCCAGGGATTTGGCTCGCCCGGCGACCTGGGCGTCCGTGCGTGTAAATCTTGCCGATGTGCGGGCAAAGGCGTGGGCGAGCAAAAGCTTCGCCAAAAGATTGGCGTGCTGTTTCTCGGTGGACCCTACCAGGTGCATGCGGTAGGAATAGTTTTTTTTTGTGATGGATCCGGTGGGATAGAAGCGATTTTGTTGGCTGTAACAAATCACCGGTCACCCAGCGCTTCTACCTCAAAAGAAAAAAAGACACGTGAGTCAAGTACATGTGCATGCAGCAATCTTGAAAGAAAAGAAAATGAAGTGCATGCTGTATGTTTTGGGTTCCAACTTGCGATAATCACGCTTCTCAGAAACGAAAACTTCAAATAATTGCGTGACATTCTTTTGGCATATTCCCGTATAGATTTTTGCATCTAAGGTTTAGTTATCTGTACACCTTTTCAATTCTAGATAATAGATGAATTTGAATATAATCATCATGTCAATTTGGTCACAAACCAAACAAAGGTCTCTTTTGCCAAAATTTTGGAGGATACAATGGCCACAATCCAAACAACATCAACTTGCCAAAATTTTGGGCATGCCCTTGGTTTGGTCATGCCAATTTTTTGGTGGGGCGTGCAGGAGCACAAACCAAACAGACCCTACATTTTTGTGAATAGTAGCCTAGAAGGGTTTTCAGGAGATGGCAGGCACGTCGTGGGCGATGCCAGCAGCCATGTAAATCTTGTACATATTGTTTATCCCCTTCTATAAAACTAAGGGATGCCTTTCGCGTGCTCTCGATAACAATCTTTAGTAGGAGGGCCACAATATGTCCCTGTGTTTAAGTGGGCCAGGCAGACCATCCGGCTTTTTTCGTCACACTAAAGTACTAAAGCCTAACGCTTTGTGGTAGAGATCTAAATAATTGATGGCCAAAAGCATGGTTAGCGCGTAGCGCTTGCCGATCAGAATTTTCAGTAAATAATATCGTATCGTATAACTTCATCCATACACGCACTGTTATACGATCGATGTATACATTCAAGCCAGCAATCGAATGGTCATAAGGCACGTACCTTCAATTGTCACCAATCTTCAAGTTCACACAGGATCCACAGTTCTCTGTCATGCTCAAGATGTTTCTGATAAAGCAATGATTATCTTGTATGTGTTCCTGAATATAGTAGACAATATTAGTCCCCTCCAAACTGTTTTCTTATTGACTACATAAAGTACAAGTATGAACCAGGGTGTTCCGACAATTATTATTCGTTACCAACATTTTCTAATTTCAGTTGGTGAGGAAGAAAATTATTATAAAAGTTACCCTAAGGGAGACACATCTTCTTCTAATTTAATATAATTCAAAATATGATGTGTTCCATGTATGAACTATATCAAACAGAATATACATATGTGTAAGTAAAATAAATTAAAAGAGGCACTAACGAATGGTTCATAGGATGAAAAAAAACAATATGCATTTCAATTTGTGTTATATAAAAATAGTAATCTCAATATTTGTTAGCTTATTTACATCGAATATGTTTATTAGCTGTGTATATCTTGAGAATATTATGCAGAGATTTGTAAACTCGCTATTGATGGAAAAACATATCAATATGTTTATTAGCTGTGTATATCTTGAGAATATTATGCAGAGATTTTACAGTCAGACAGAATTAATGATAAGTATATTAATGTTTTGGTAAGTTAATATCTCTGGCATCTTTTCTAAATTATTAATAGGTGTGTATTTGATATGAAAAGGAAATAGATCCTTTCCATACAGAGATATTAACGGCATGACTGGATCAATGCATGATCTGATACCCAGATGTCCTCCGCATGGCCTACTATATATATGTTACCATTAAAATACTATGCCATCCCTCCTCTCCCTCCTTACTGTCCCTTTGCCCAGACCAGGAGGATGATTTCCGAGGACTACGTTGTGTAAGCAATAACCATCAAGATTTGGAGTTCCTCACGGTATGTTAATTTCTGGATCCTTCTCTTATATAATAGCATGTTATTTATTAGATTAATAGTTTTCATATGTTTAGTTATACCATCAAATCCCAGATAAAGAACACCATTGCAGATTATGCAAGCTTATATAAATATCATACCCAATTAAATTGTTTGTAGTGGGCTGGAACTACTTATAAGTTGTTTATACACATATTTTACCCTATGAGCCTATTATTTAGATTACAATTGTGCCACACCCATAGCTTTTGTACCGATGGACAGTTCTCACTGCCTAATTTTGCAATGCAAATTAAAATTCAGAATCTTCAATACTTTATATGTTGGGATACTGTTCAATAATTTAGTGAACAGTCCTAAGTTTAACAACAAGCTAAGTACGCATAACAATTTACCAGAGATTCCTTTCCCTTTTATGACCTCATTGTTTTATCCATGCCTGTCTTCTAAGTCCATCTTACTGATTCCATGAAGTAGCTGTCAGCCATAATATGTAGGCCTTGGGAAAATCTGTCACGAGAAATGTAAAACTGTTATGGTACGTACATGTCTTCACTAGGCACTTGCATGTATGTAAATAGCTACAAGTAATATATTTAAACACTTGTTAAGTTTTCCTATTGGAAAATATGAAATATTTAAAATATGTTCAAAGAGAGACAATAGTTTGAATTTTTACAATCAATCCGAATAGATGTTTCATGCTGATTCACATGGGTCATAGGGAAGAACAAATATTGATGATGATAGTATAAAAAATGTCAGTAAAAAGTAGGCATATCAATTGCTAGCAAACTAAATTTTCACAATCATGTGAAAAAAGTAGGCAATTTAAACTTTCAGTAAGAGATACAATAGTGTGGAGTCAGCAAAGTTTATGTAACCATTAAAAATGTCAGTATGAAACTATATTTATTTTATTTATCCATGCTAATCATCAAATGTAAAATAAATATATTTTTGCTGGTAAAGGGTTAAATGGTTTTAAATTACAAGAAGATCAACAGATTATTTAATGCACTCAACTTCTCCTTCTCTGGTCAATTCTCTTTGTTCCCTTTTCTCTGTTTAGTCCCTTCATGAAAATCACAGTTTGTAGGAAATAAATAATTAGTAAACTGAAGAAGCTTATCTCAAGAGATAATTTATGCATGTCAAAATGCAGTACTTTAAGAAAAACTTGCAATTGATATAATAGACTTTGAGTTATGTACAATGGCAACACCAATTTTTTTTTTAAAACTAACCAAAACTGGGTGATTGTCTTTCAATGTAATAAGAGAGCATACAACTAAAGCAGACGCTGACCCAAGGTGGCATTAGTCAAGCATCCAACTAACTCAGGTAACATTTTTTTGCAAGAATTCTATAGACAATTCTATAGGAGCAGTACTGCAGGAAAAAAAAATCTAAATTTATCAACAGAGCACCTGATGCCTGATCCATTGGAACATATATAATCTAGCTCGACTGATGCAAGAAAGCAATTCAATATCATCACTTATGTCTTGTCATATCATGGCTCTAAAGGCACAATTCGAAACCACATTTTCTTTAATATTTGAAAGTGAAAATTGAATGGTGTGTCCCAAGAATGCTCTGTTCTAGAACAACTACAATTGATCCTTTATATATGTACTTTTACACTAATAATGTACAGACCAGGGGGAAACAGTGCATAAGCTAAAATAAATATTTTTTTGCTGGTAAAAGGTTAAATGGTTTTAAATTACAAGAAGATCAACAGATTATTTAATGCACTCAACTTCTCCTTCTCTGGTCAATTCTCTTTCTTCCCTTTGCTCTGTTTAGTCCCTTCAAGAAAATCACAGTTTGTAGGAAATAAATAATTAGTAAACTGAAGAAGCTTATCTCGAGAGATAATTTATGCATGTCAAAATGCAGTACTTTAAGAAAAACTTGCAATTGATATAATAGACTTTGAGTTATGTACAATAGCAACACCAATTAATTTTTTTTAAAACTGACCAAAACTGGGTGATTGTCTTTCAATGTAATAAGAGAGCATACAACTAAAGCAGACGCTGACCCAAGGTGGCATTAGTCAAGCATCCAACTAACTCAGGTAACATTTTTTTGCAAGAATTCTATAGACAATTCTACAGGAGCAATACTGCAGGAAAACATTCTAAATTTATCAACAGAGCACCTGTTGCCTGATCCATTGGTAACACATGTATGTGAACTAAATAAGGGACAGAAATAGGTAACTCAATGTGGCAAAAAAAACGTATCTCAAAGACACAATAGAGCGAAATACTAATTCTCTTGTAACAAACATACAACATGAACATGAGCTACCACTGAAAAACAAGTCCTTAGGGGTGGAGAAGCCATCAGGTATACAAAAGTTTGATACACTTGAATCATAAAATTATCTGTCATCGTCGCTACTAATATGTTCAACATGATGTTCCCAACCACGTGCATTGCATATACACATTCATAGGATTCAACTTTTCAAATCTTTTGTATAGACCAACAAAATACTAGGAACCCAACAAATCTTAAGTATGTTTCAGCAGGTGAAACACCATTAGTTTGCCCTGTTATCCACCGTCACATACATTTCCACAACTGTATTGTAGTAATTCTGCAGCAATCGGGGGGTAAAACTAACCCATATATGTCCTAACCAGCACGCACCACATAAAGCAAACGAGTATACACACCACTGTCCACAAGCACAAAACGACATAGTTCAGACTCAACACATGCTGAAAGTCAGGTCACATCCAATGATCCAACCACCCATCGCCGCACCTCGACAACCCGAGTATCCACGGAACTCGCCGTCACCCAAACCGAGCAAACACTTTGATCGCAAACGCAAACTTGCAGCCCAGCAGGCCGGGCCACGGACTAGCAGGGGAGGGAGGGGCAGCGGCACTCACCGCGTCTGTGGCGTTGTCGGCGTCCATTTCGGGCGCAGCGGGCGTACAGCTGCGGGCTGCGGTAGAGCGAGCCGGGCGCGGGCGGAGATGATGCGGGCACGCCGTCGAGGGAGATGGAGCCCATGTAGAGCAGCATCGCGGCGACGTGAAACAGCGGGCGAAGAGGATGACGGCCTGCCGCCGCAGCAGCTGCCAGCAGCACCGCCAGCCTGCCCGCCGCCCAGCCGCCTCTAGATGCGGCGGGGAGGTCGAGGGCGAGAGGTGAAGCCGGAGACTGGTGTGGTGGTTGCCGGCTCAGGACGCCAGCGCGATCGGCGGGGGAGGTGGGAGGGCGAGAGGTGGCGCCGGAAACTGGTGCGGTGGTCGCGGCAAGATGGCGTGGTGGTTGCGGGCTCGGCGCCGCGCGCCGCGATGCGGCCGGTGTGGGGGGTGAGAGGGCGAGAGCTGGCGAGTGAGTGGACAGGAGAGATGAGTGGAGGGGAGAGGGACTGATGCGGCGGGCGGAGTCGCGTGGCCGCCACCTACCCCGCGGCGATGCGGCGGCGGAGGGGAAAGTGTGAAGATGAAGTGAGTGGAGGAAGATGAGAGAGTGGGTGGATAAGGTAGGCGGCGGGGGAGGCGGTCCGACGCGCGGGGGAGGTGGGCCGACGCCTAGCCCGTGATGCATTTGGTCTGGGCCTAGACGTGTTGTTTATGGCCCATGTAATTTATTATAGTTTTTTGTTTGTAGTAGTTTACAAAAGTTTTTTTTGTTGGACATTTGTTCATAGCCTACAAAAATATTTTAAATAATTATCAAATGACTAATTACTTATATATGAACATTGAGGTTTGTTGTTTATCCCGAGTTCCATGGGGTAGGACATTTATTTAGCCAACATTTATTTATATAGGTATCCTTTTTTGCATCGAAAAAATTTCTGTTAGTTTCACTTTATATATATATATTATATATACAAATATGATGCAGTATGAAATACCATTTATATTTCATCATAAATATTTTATCATGGTATATTTGTTATTAGTGGACGTCTGATTTTTTTGCGATTATTTTTATACCTCACAAAATATACCATAGAATACATACCTAGAATACTAAATATGGTGCATAAAAATAAATATTTATATTCTTATGACATATACTAAGGGTATCACAAAACAAATCATATAAAAATAAATATACTTGGTTAACGTTGGTTTGTTTGTTTTAGTTTTTGTATGGCAATTTTCTATAGCCAATACAAATAATTTAAAATAACTTAAGCAATTTCAGACGCTTAATTACTTATATATGAACATTATATTTTGTTTTTTGCCCCGATTTGTTGTTTTAGTAAAATGATCTAAGCGCCATTTTTCCTACTATAACCAAATACTATTTTTATTAGCAGAGAAAATCGTTGTGTTGGTTTCACATTCAGATTTAACATATATTTTATATAATTTTATGATGCAGTAAAAAGTATTAATTATATTTCAGCATAGATATAAATTGATGTGTTCCGACATAATCACTGATGAAATGATGACAGACCACAGTGAAACACCACGAGAAGAGGTGCATATAGCTAACCTTCCTCTGTATGTATCTTATAGATGATAATACGGAAGGGCTTTCTTTATTTTTCTTGTTTTTTCAGAATACAGGAGAGATGGATATGGACTTTGGAGATGCACGGAAAGAATCCATTGAGGGTTCAGATGCGATTACGCTGAAAGGGGACGAAGATTCACAACATAAAAATGTCGAAGAGGTTATATCTCATAACAAACCAAAAAAGGATGCTAATTTACATATTATCCCACAAGGTATTTTTTAATATTATTATCAATCTTATTTTTGTAATATTGTCTTTTGTGTTCAACTAACTTTGCTCATTTTGATTGTTAAGTTGGCTCATATTTTTATGAATTCGACAGACTATGTTTGTACCGCTAGGGATATTACAGTCATCGAATCAATCAAGTCTGCCCCGAAGAATACCCAGTTCGTAGACATTGGAGATGCCTTGTTATCAACCGACGATTTGGAATGCCTTATTAAAGATGATATGTTCTTACATGACGGTGTAAGACCAATTGCACAAACTTTGTAATTAATAATACGAACAATATATAATATCATAAAATATTAATATAATCTAAATGCCAATTACAGGTGATAAATGCTTACATATATTGCATGCTTGCTCACAAGCATCTACAAGACAGGGCGGGTGAAAAGGTACACATTATTAGCACGTTTGTATCGGGCCAGATAAAAGAAGACGGGGAAAGAGACATAGACTCATCAAAATATCGTCACATCATGCGTCATGTTAATAGTTATCTACAACAAGATATGGTTAGTTTTTGTCTCGTAATCCATGCATATAATTATGGATTGTTTTTATTTAGTTCATATGTTGAATGATTTATTAATAACTATATCTAATTGTGACTGTGACTTGTATCTTATTTACAGCAGTTATTCATTCCGATTAACATGCCGGGCTACCATTGGTATCTAGCAGTTGCCAACGCCAAAAAACGAGAGATCCAAGTATTTGACTCACTTGGTGAGAATGTCAAACGCAATGACCTTGCTACTACGGTAACTATCTATTTCTTTTCTCATCTTAGTATTTATTTTGTTTGACTTCATCCTTAACATTTCTCATATATACATAATAGTTATTAGGGCTCGAGAAATGGTTGAAACTTGCAGAGCATAATCCGAAGTTTATCAAAGGTCATAAGTGGCCTGATCTCAATGTTACAAAATGGACGGTTGTAGAGCAAATTCAGGAGGCAATACAAACTGATGGGTAAGCACTTGTTTCAATAGTTTGTTTTTAGATTCATCTGTGTGATATTCTAAAGCATTATTTTATCATCTGTGTGATGTCCGGACAGATTAACTGTCCGGCTCCTTTGCCGGAAGACCCAGCGGACGCCCGATTGACGGGGCTGCTGGCTCCGGTACCCCATGTGGTGCCGGAGAAGAAGGCCAAGAAGGAGGCCACGGGAACTCGAAGGAGCTCCCGACGCCAGGTGCTGTCAGATTCTGAAGTAGAATCTTCTCCTGAGGATGAGGAGGAGGAAAAAGAAGCCTCTCCCCCAGCGGGGGAGGAGAGGAAAAGGAAGGCCGCCCCAACTGGGGAGGCCGGAGGGTCCAAGAAGGGAAGAACCCTTCCTCCGGACTTCTCCACCAACATCGACAGCGACGAGGAGGATTGGCCAACAAGGGCCAAGCCCCTGGCGAGATTGTAAGTGTCCGGATACCCATGGCTTTTTATTATTGCATAGCATTCTCTAATGTCGAACGATCATGCAGCCCGCCCAAGAGCGAGCTAGCCGCTTCGACGAGCGGGTCCCTGGGTTCATCGGAAATGGAGAGTACTTCGCTTCCGGCCGCTTCCTCGCCCCACGCTGCGGACGATGCCGAGGTGGTGCCCCAAGGGGGGCCTGGCCAAGAGGAGGTGGCGCAGGAGGCGCCACAAGGCAACGTCCCGGACTCCAGGCGCGTGGGGGGCAAGACCCCCAGGGTCTCTAAGCCCGACCCCCGTCCGGACTCCATGCCGGAACCTTCAGCGGTCCCTTCGTAAGAAGGGTAAGACGCCGGTGTCCTCCGTCCAACCGGAGGCACCGGATAGCTTACTGGAGGCGCTTAACAACGCTTCCATCAAGGAGGAGCACCGCACTGTTATGAGTGCGGTGATCCAGACAGTTCAGTCCGCCAAGAGCGGGCTGACCGAAGCCTGTACCAGCCTTCTAACAGGCTTTGAGGTAAGTTTAGAATATGTAAAAATATTACCGCGTAGACAGTAGCCCCTGATGCTTAGTTCGGTGTTCGGAAAGAAAAGCCGGACTAAGGATCTAAAAATATATACGCAGGAGTCTGACATAAGTATGTCAATATGGTAATGCAGGCCGCGCTGCTGACCTCTGCCGCACTGACTGCGGAGGTCAATACATTGAAGCAGAGCCTCGAGCGCTCCGAGAACGAGCTCGGCCAAGCCAAGAAGCAGCTCGAGGACAAGGAAGGTAAGTAGTACCTTATTAAAGAAATACCTTATAGACAGGTTTCGGTTGCAAAAAATAACAGGAATAACATGGGTACTGCAGGGTCCACGAACGAGGTGGCGACCCTGAAGGAAGCGGTGTCCGTGGCCGAAAACAAAGCGGCTGCGGAACGCACCGAGCGAGAGAAGGGGGAGGCGCAGCTGGCCAAGGTACGGCAAGAGCTCCAAGCTCGTGGAAAAACGAGAGTTTGGAGCGTGACTCGAAGACTCGAGAGTCCGAGCTCGCCTCGGCTCTTGAGAGTGCCAAAGCTGCTAAGGCCGAGGCCCAAAAAGCCCTCCAAGAAATTGAGTCGTTAAAGAAGATAGCGGCGGGTAAGGCATTCTGTATGCAAACCAAGCATGTGAAAGTGAATTACCTATTACTTACCCGGATTCGGAGCTCTCCAGGAGCATTCGCAGATTTGCCCCGTAGTGTGTCTGATGCTGCTGCATTCTACCGCGCCAAGGAGGGGAGCTCGACGGAAAAGGTGTTCTGGTCTCAGTAAGCTAAGGCCGGACATCCGGTGCCCCTGAGCGACTAGCTGAAGCAGCTGTTCGAGCTCCACAAGGTCGCCGAACAGGCCATGAAGGGCCTTATAGCGCGGATGTGGCCATTGGAAGCCATGCCTGGGAGCTACTTCGGCTTAGTGCAACGGCTGGTGGACGCCTGTCCACGGATTGAAGTCATCAAGCGCTCCGTCTGCATTGACGGTGTCCGTCGGGCCCTTGCCCGTGCTAAAGTGCACTGGGGCAAGCTGGATGCGGAGAAGCTTGTGACGGACCGGCCACCGAAGGGCAAGGAGCATCGCACGCCCAAAATGTACTATGAGGGCCTCTTGAAGGGTGCCCGCCGAATAGCGGATGAGTGCTCCAAAGATGTAATTTTTGAATAGACTCGCATTTGTTATCCTGTACGCTGAAAACTTGTTCATATGCGCTAAGCAACGCTTGTTAATTTAAAATATTACCTTCAGTGCGGCCATTTATCAAATTTGAGAGATGGCAAGTCGTTGGCTTCAGCCCCCATGCCACGAGTGCTGGGGTGTTCGGGATAAACCTGAGCACTCTTGTTCCCATTCTTGGGTCCATCTAGGGAGGCGCTCAACACAACGAACAAGGCAACCGGACTTATAATGCTTGAACACTCTCACATAGCCATAGAATTCTATAATTTTAAATTTTGGCGAAGCCCCTAGTAATCGGAAGACCGAGTTCGGGGCGCTATCCACGCCTTGGCCGGACAATTCCGGTTCCTCGCTCTAAGCGGCATAAGTCTTTAGGGACCTGAAAAAACCTCTCGAACAGGGACCGGCTCTCGCCCTATCATGACGGTCAGTTTTAGCTTTCTCCACTGAGGTGCTCGACCCAGCTCAACTCGGGCACAATCGAAGTGGTTCTCCCGGTGCTACCTTAGCCGATATAACGGAACGTAAGGTACCAAAACACGGGAGCCGGGCAAACCCAACTATTGACCCAAGACATGATTTGGAGCCGATTCATATAATGCTATAAGTTCGGGGTGCCGCACTTGTGAAAGTGTTCGGACTTATCACACCATAATTTTGGGGTACTTAAGCCCCTGGTGTATTGGCCGTACCAAAGTGTACGGTTGCAACATGTCATGAAATGAACACATGTATAGATAAAGGAAGTAGCGCAATAATAAGCAAAAGCTACGTATTGTTTATTCAAAAAGGTACTGCAATGAAAGCATAACGATACAAATAGCGCGATAAGCAAGGGATGGGACTATCTAACATGTCCCCCTCCAGGGGTAAGCTGCGGGATGGTATGTAAAACAGGTATAATGCTCGTAATAGAGACCACCTGAACACTCGACGTGGCTTTTTGCTTCCGTGGTTGTTGCATCGTGAGTTCGGCGATTCTAGTGCCGGACAGGACTTCTGAAAGACGGAGTCCTGAAAGTAAGAAAAAGGAAGAAAAAGGAAAAAAGAAAAAGAATGACACAATCGGGAGCCCCTGGTGCGGTCGAGCCGCATTCATGGCGTGCCGTGGTCTTGCCCCTCCCCATATGCCCATGGTATCTCCAGGGCATAATTATGTACGCGTAATACTAGCTTCGCGTGGGGTTGGGGTTGGGGCCGGATTGCTACGCGTGCTTGAATCGTGCCAGGCGGTCTTGTTGTAGGTTACTCCGGGCGCGCTTGACAGTGTCCGGACGCTTAGTGGCCGGACTCGAGAATTGCTGTGAGAGGCTGCTTTGTACCTCCACCGCGAGGGCCGCCATGTGCTCCTCCGTTCGGAGAGAGCGTTCGGTGTTTCCATTGACCGTGATTACTCCTCGAGGGCCTGGCATCTTGAGCTTGAGGTATGCGTAGTGCGGCACCGCATTGAACTTTGCAAATGCGGTTCGTCCGAGCAGTGCATGATAGCCGCTGGGACGATGTCGAAGATTAACTCTTCGCTCCGGAAGTTATCCGGGGATCCGAAGACCACTTCGAGTGTAACTGAGCCCGTACAACTGGCCTCTACACCCGGTATGACGCCTTTAAAGGTCATATTTGTAGGTTTAATCCTTGAGGGGTCTATGCCCATTTTGTGAACTGTATCCTGATAAAGTAGGTTCAGGCTGCTGCCGCCGTCCATCAGGACTCTGGTTAGGTGAAATCCGTCAATAATTGGGTCAAGAACCAATGTGGCAAAACCGCCATGACGAATGCTAGTGGGGTGGTCCCTTCGATAGAAGGTGATCGGGCAGGAAGACCATGGGTTGAACTTTGGGGCGACTGGCTCCATCGCATATACGTCCCTTAGTGCACGCTTCCGCTCCCTTTTGGGTATGTGGGTTGCGTATATCATGTTCACCGTCCACACTAGAGTAGGAAAACCCTTCTGCCCTCTATTGTTCGACGGCTGGGGCTCTTCCTCGTCATCGCTATGCAGCCCCTTGTCATTGAATCCGGCACTTAACTTGCCTGCTTGCTTGAACACCCAACAATCCATGTTGGTGTGATTGGCTGGTTTTTTGGGGGTGCCATGTATCTGGCACAAGCGGTCGAGTATTCGGTCCAAGTTGGACGGGCCCTGGGTATTTCTTTTGAATGGCTTCTTCCGCTGACCGGGTTTAGAGCCTCTGAATCCGGCATTGACGGCCGTATCTTCAGTATTATCACCGTTAATGCGGCGCTTGTTCTTGTTGCGACGCGACCTGCCATTGTTGTCCTTGGTATCCGAACTATCAGGATGTTTGGCCAAGTTGTTGCTTCGAGCTAGCCAGCTGTCCTCTCCCGCACAAAAGCGGGTCATGAGTGTTGTGAGGGCTGCCATGGATTTTGGCTTTTCCTGTCCTAAGTGCCGGGCAAGCCACTCGTCACGGATGTTATGTTTGAAGGCTGCGAGGGCCTCTGCATCCGGACAGTCAACGATTTGATTTTTCTTTGTTAGGAACCGTGTCCAGAATTGTCTGGCCGATTCTTCTGGCTGCTGAATTATGTGGCTAAGGTCATCGGCGTCTGGTGGTCGCACATATGTGCCCTGGAAGTAATCAAGGAATGCGGCTTCCAGGTCCTCCCAACAACCAATTGATTCTGCTGGCAAGCTGTTGAGCCAATGCCGAGATGGTCCTTTAAGCTTGAGTGGGAGGTATTTGACGGCATGTAGATCATCACCGCGGGCCATGTGGATATGGAGGAGATAGTCCTCGATCCAGACCGCAGGATCTTTGGTACCATCGTATGATTCGATGTTTATGGGTTTGAAGCCCTCGGGGATTTGATGATCCATTACTTCATCTGTGAAGCATAGTGCGTGTGCGGCGCATCTGTATTGGGCTATATCACGACGTAGCTCATATGAGCTTTGTCTACTGTGTTCGGCCCGGCCGGGTTTGCTGTATCCGGCGCGACGGTAATCATCCCGCGTCGTTGGGCGCCCACGCGATCCGTAGATCGATCTTGTATGTTTTGCCTTATCCTCCAATATATCTCGCAAGTCCGGCGTGTTTTCCCGTGCCTTGGTACTTTTTGAGCGGCGTCGGGGTGTGGCTTGAGCGGAGGGCCGAGAGGCTTCTCTGTCGCGGCCACGGGGTGGCCAGTCTGCCATGTCGTGCGCTGGTGACTTGGGTGCTTCCTCCTCTGATCGAGGCAACGGCCTGCGTTTGGGGTAGCTTTTGGAGGGGCGTTCGAGTTCATACTCTTCGGCTGCAAGGACTTCAGTCCATCTGTCAGCTAGCAGGTCTTGGTCAGCTCTAAGCTGTTGCTGCTTTTTCTTGAGGCTGCTTGCCGTGGCTATAAGCCTGCGTTTGAAACGCTCCTGTTCGGCGGGATCCTCAGGCACGACAAATTCGTCGTCGTCGAGGCTTGCCTCATCTTCGGAGGGAGGCGCATAATTATCGTCCTCGACCTCTCTTTCTGCCGCACTGTCGTGTGGACTTGCTTCTCCCTCCTCCTGCGCTGAGTCTTGCTGGAGAGGGTTGTCTTCGGCACTGTCCGGGGTGTTATTATATCCCGTGCCGGAATCACCGTTTTTATTGTGGCGGGATTTAGAGCGACGCCGCTGAGGTCGGCGCTTCGGTTGCTTCTTGGAGGGGTCATCCTCCGTTGTTCCATCGCCGTTCCCATCTTTTGGGATGTCCACCATGTATATGTCGTATGACGAGGTGGCCTTCCAGTGCCCTGTAGGCGCTGGGTCTTGGTCGTCTCCGGCATCGTCGTCCATACCGTTGATGTCTTCGGAGTCGAAGTCGAGCATGTCGGTTAAATCATCGACAGTGGCTACAAAGTGGGTGGTGGGTGGGCGTTGAATTTCTTCGTCGTCCGCATACCAACCTTCCTGCCCGTAATCCGGCCAGGGATCTCCGGATAAAGAGAGAGACTTTAGTGAATTCAGGATGTCGCCAAAGGGCGAGTGCTGAAAGATGTCCGTGGCAGTGAACTCCATGACTGGCGCCCAATCGGATTCGATTGGCGGGGCGCGAGGGTTCGGAGTCCGCACCGAGTCGAGGTCTTCGCAGCGAAAGGGATGGAGTTCGCTCAATCGCCGTGAGATCGTAGCCCCGAGGCGGTGTCCAACCACTCGTCCTCGATCGGGGAATCCGGCTCCGGATTAAGGGTCGGAGCGGATGCTGGTGCGGCCTCCAGGGCACTGTTCGGCTGCAGAGCTAGATCATTCCCATCGAGATAGTGCGGCACGCTTGGCCACGGCTTGAATCCGTCGAAGATCAAGTCTCCGCGGATATCGACCGTATAGTTCAAACTTCCAAATCTGACCTGATGGCCAGGGCCGTAGCTTTTGATCTGCTCCAGATGGCCAAGCAAATTGGCCCGCTGTGCAAAGCCGCCGAATACGAAGATCTGTCTGGGAGAAAAGTCTCACCCTGGACCGCGTCGTTGTTGATGATCGAAGGAGCCATCGGGCCTATCGATGACGACACAGAGGAACTCTCAATGAAAGCACCAATGTCGGTGTCAAAACCGGCGGATCTCGGGTAGGGGGTCCCGAACTGTGCGTCTAGGCGGATGGTAACAGGAGACAAGGGACACGATGTTTTTACCCAGGTTCGGGCCCTCTCGATGGAGGTAATACCCTACTCCTGCTTGATTAATATTGATGATATGGGTAGTACAAGAGTAGATATACCACGAGATCAAGGATGCTAAACCCTAGAAGCTAGCCTATGGTATGATTATTGTTCGTCCTACGGACTAAAACCCTCCGGTTTATATAGACACTGGATAGGTTAGGGTTACACAGAGTCGGTTACAATGGTAGGAGATCTACATATCCGTATCGCCAAGCTTGCCTTCTACGCCAAGGAAAGTCCCATCCGGACACGAGACGAAGTCTTCAATCTTGTATCTTCATTGTCTTGGAGTCCGGCCGTGATGATAGTTCGGCTATCCGGACACCCCCTAGTCCAGGACTCCCTCAGCGTTGCTTTTCCAGTTACCCCCGAAGCAACCTTCCATTGCATCCCGATTCAAGAGGGCTATGCTCGTGTCATGGTTGATGAAGTGGTGGACCCATATTCGGGGCTACAGCTTGACTTTCCTGGAGGTGAAGACAAGCGCACACTGGGAGAGGCCATACATCATATCATCCTATGGAGAAAGGATTGCATCATCTTTCGAAGTCCACCAACACCGCGTCGTCTGCCGACTCTGCCACCGAGTCAGCAGACTCCCGCTCCTCCAAGTCCACGAACGCGTGAGCCGACTCCTCCTCGAAGTCCGCCACCTCCTCCAAGTCCCCGAACGCGTGAGCTGACTCCTCTGGTTTCAAGTCCGGCATAGCGTCAGGCCACTTCTCCTGGTTCAACTCAGCCACGTCAGCCATCTCCGCCGTCTCAGCAATCGCAGAAGAGATATTCCGCAGCTATGGTGCGTAGCGGTACGATTCGAGGTAGTTTAGGAAGTACAGGCGGAGACAAGCGATGTAAATATGGTCCAAGCCTCGATCCTCTTCCTCAGAGGCCTTACGACATGACTAAGGAGCAAAACGCAGCCATAGTGCAAGCCCAAGTGGACGCCCATTTTGGACCGAAACCGGCATCGCCGCCAAATGAGAAAGTGCCTGAGAAAGTAATTGACCACTTCATTAAAATGGCTAGAGAAGCAGCTCCCAAGCCTCTTGACTCGGACTATGAGCGCCCAATCAGGAAACTACATCGAGAAAGACTAAAGAAGGAAGCGAGCTCGAGCTCGAGCCAACAAGCAGCGGGCAAAAAATGCAGGAAAACCGTTCCCCAGCTGGGAGAACAGGCGGCGCAATCGATCTCCCCGCTTGTTGTGCCAACAACAACACATGAGAGGAGGCCATACGCCCAATATTATTGTGGGCAAACCGTTAAAGTTCCCCAGCTGGGCGATGTGGTAATAACGGAGGAGCATATAATGCAGGCTGAAATGCTCAAGATCTCACTTGGAAAACTCCTCGAAATTGAGCCCATGTCTCCGATTAGAGAAGAGGAAATAAAATGGAAATATGCCCGGGGCAAACCTTTGGTCCACCCAGACAAGGTCAAGAACCTCCCAACGAGAATGTATGAATTGCATCAATGGTACATGAACATTACCAAGATTTCCAATCGAGAATCCCTCATGGTGAATGTCAAGAAGGAGCATTACTACCATGAGAAAGCTCTATGCGTTGAGTATTCAGAACTATATTAGTTATACAATCAAGACACACTCGACAAATCTCTTGTCAGTTGCTATTGTTTGTAAGTGATTTCTTTCTGTAATTTTTGATCAATCATTACATGTAATTATCCTCACTATATATTCTTTTCTGTGGTATTATATGCAGGATGAAGATGTATGAAATGAAAAAATCTGGACGCTATGGCATTGGGTTCATTGACCCAAATACCATTAATGAGTACACATGGAATCTTGCAACTTCTAAAGCAGGTGTAGAGGAAAGCATGCTAGAGTTCTTGAAGTGCCCCAATACCAATGAAGATATACTACTTCCTTACAACTTCAAGTGAGTTAATACAAATTCTGTTTTTGCTTACTAGCTAGCTAGATGTTAATAACTTAGTGTATATGGTTTACGATATATAGTTGATTAATTTTATGCACATGCCTGCTTAATTAAGACATGCAAACGTGTGCGCATGCAGTTTCCACTGGATCTTGTTAGTCATTAAAGTTGACAAAGAAACAGTCGAAGTACTCGACTCGCTACTTAAAGAAGATAAAGACTACACCATCATGAAGGGGATAGTCAACAGGTAATTTCAATCATTATTAACTATATCTCGGCCTATTATTAGTTCGTCATTTCCTGATATGAACTATTTAATAACCCCTTTATTGATTTTCTTTGCCTTCGGGCAGGGCTTGGGCAAAGTTCATCAAGGTGACTCTAGGCAATTGGCCAAAAAAGTTGTTTTGGCATCGACCAAGGGTAAGTAATTAAGTAGTACTAGCTAGCTAGCCATCTCTTTAATTCTGGCTTCAATACCATTAATTAATTATCATGCTTGATTAGTCATTATCTGATTCAATTCCATTCTCGTAAAGGCCCTGAAGCAGGCGCTGGGGAATGATCTGTGTGCATTCTACGTTTGCGAGAACATTCGCATGATGGCTTCCGAAAGGAGCAGATCTCAAAGACAGGAATGGGTACGTTGTCAGAACTCTATTCACACCATTATTGATATCTTGTAACACAACTAATACACATGCATATTGATCTCCTTCTTAACAGTTCAGAGAGGTGTGGGATAAGCTCCTACCCGACGAGCGCATACTAGCACTTCAAGAGGAAATAGCCGGATTTTTGCTCGACCAGGTCATACATCCCAAAGGAGAATACTATTACCCGCTACCGCCCCCATGAACCACTTGTCATCGTGCATGCTCTGAAGGCACCAAGGCAACATGTAGGAGAAATTGTATATGTATATACATGTGTATGTGTGAATAGTTAATGGTGTTGGCTATGAGACATTCGATGATATTATATATATATATGCGGTTCTACGTACGGGAAAATCTATTTATATATATGCATAACGTGTACAATTTGTAGTATCGTGAAATACCAGCAAACAAAAAAGAATTAAATGGAAAATAAAGCCAAATTGAAAACACAAAATTAAAGCAAAAATTAAAAAAAACACCCAAACATTTAGTACCGGTTGGTGTTACCAACCGGTACTATAGACCTACGCGCACACGGGCCTGGCTCGTGCCACGTGTTTGCACTTTAGCGCCGGTTCGTGACGAACTGGTACTAAAGGGGGGGGGGACCTTTAGTCCCCACTTTTTAGTGCCGGTTGGCGAACCGGCACTAAAGGCCATCACGAACCGGCACTAAAGGCCGGTTTTGCACTAGTGCCACCTGGCTTGGGGGGCAAGCCACCCCCCGCCGCCGCCCCCTTGGAGATCCCATCTCCTAGGGCCGCGCCCCCCCTAGGGGCCCTATATAAAGAGGGGGGAGGGAGGACAGCCACACCCATGCTCTTGGTGCCTCCCTCTCCCTCTGCTACACCTCTCCCTCTCGCAGAAGCTTGGCGAAGCCCTGCCGAGATCCCTGCTGCATCCACCACCACGCCGTCGTGCTGCTGGATCTCCATCAACCTCTCCTTCCCCCTTGCTGGATCAAGAAGGAGGAGACGTCTTCCCCAACCGTACGTGTGTTGAACGCGGAGGTGCTGTCCGTTCAGCACTAGGATCATCGGTGATTTGGATCACGACGAGTATGACTCCCTCAACCCCGTTCTCTTGAACGCTTCCGCTCGATCTACAAGGGTATGTAGATGCACTCCTCTCTCTCATTGCTAGATGAACTCATAGATTGATCTTGGTGAAACGTAGGAAAACTTTTATTTTCTGCAACATTCCCCAACAGTGGCATCATGAGCCAGGTTTATGCATAGTTCTCTTTGCACGAGTAGAACACAAATTTGTTGTGGGCGTAGATGTTGTCAACTTTCTTGCCACTACTAGTCTTATTTTGCTTCAGCGGTATCGTGGGATGAAGCGGCCCGGACCGACCTTACACGTACGCTTACGTGAGACAGGTTCCACCGACTGACATGCACTAGTTGCATAAGGTGGCTAGTGGGTGTCTGTCTCTCCCACTTTAGTTGGAGCGGATTCGATGAAAAGGGTCCTTATGAAGGGTAAATAGAAGTTGGCAAATCACGTTGTGGCTTTTACGTAGGTAAGAAAACGTTCTTGCTAGAACCCTATTGCAGCCACGTAAAACATGCAACAACAATTAGAGGACGCCTAACTTGTTTTTGCAGCATATGATTTGTGATTTGATATGGCCAAAAGTTGTGATGAATGATGAATGATATATATGTGATGTATGAGATCATGTTCTTGTAATAGGAATCACGACTTGCATGTCGATGAGTATGATAACCGGCAGGAGCCATAGGAGTTGTCTTAATTATTGTATGACCTGCGTGTCAATGATTTAACGCCATGTAATTACTTTACTTTATTGCTAAACCGTTAGCCATAGTAGTAGAAGTAATAGTTGGCAAGCAACTTCATGGAGACACGATGATGGAGATCATGATGATGGAGATCATGGTGTCATGCCGGTGACGAATATGATCATGGAGCCCCGAAGATGGAGATCAAAGGAGCTATATGATATTGGCCATATCATGTCACTACTATTTGATTGCATGTGATGTTTATCATGTTTTTGCATCTTGTTTACTTAGAAAGACGGTAGTAAATAATATGATCCCTCATGATTATTTCAAGAAAGTGTTCCCCTAACTGTGCACCGTTGCGAAAGTTCGTTGTATCGAAGCACCACGTGATGATCGGGTGTGATAGATTCTAACGTTCACATACAACGGGTGTAAGACAGATTTACACATGCAAAACACTTAGGTTAACTTAACGAGCCTAGCATGTACAAACATGGCCTCGGAACACAAGAGACCGAAAGGTCGAACATGAGTCGTATGGAAGATACGATCAACATGGAGATGTTCACCGATGATGACTAGTCCGTCTCACGTGATGATCGGACACGGCCTAGTCGACTCAGATCATGTATCACTTAGATGACTAGAGGGATGTCTAATCTGAGTGGGAGTTCATTAAATAATTTGATTAGATGAACTTAATTATCATGAACTTAGTCTAAAAACCTTTGCAAATATGGCCAACGCTCATGTCCACCTCAACTTCAACGCGTTCCTAGAGAAAACCAAGCTGAAAGATGATGGCAGCAACTATACGGACTGGGTCCGGAACTTGAGGATCATCCTCATAGCTGCAAAGAAAGATTATGTCTTAGAAGCACCGCTAGGTGAAGCTCCCATCCCAGAGAACCAAGACGTTATGAACGCTTGGCAGTCTCGTGCTGATGATTACTCCCTCGTTCAGTGCGGCATGCTTTACAGCTTAGAACCGGGGCTCCAAAAGCGTGTTGAGCAACACGGAGCATATGAGATGTTCGAAGAGCTGAAAATGGTTTTCCAAGCTCATGCCCGGGTCGAGAGATATGAAGTCTCCGACAAGTTCTTCAGTTGTAAGATGGAGGAAAATAGTTCTGTCAGTGAGCACATACTCAAAATGTCTGGGTTGCACAATCGCTTGACTCAGCTGGGAGTTAATCTCCCGGATGACGCGGTTATTGACAGAATCCTTCAGTCGCTTCCACCGAGCTACAAGAGCTTTGTGATGAACTTTAATATGCAGGGGATGGAAAAGACCATTCCTGAAGTATATTCAATGCTGAAATCAGCAGAGGTAGAGATCATAAAGGAACATCAAGTGTTGATGGTGAATAAAACCACTAAGTTCAAGAAAGGCAAGGGTAAGAAGAACTTCAAGAAGGACGGCAAGGAAGTTGCCACGCCCGGTAAGCCAGCTGCCTGGAAGAAGTCAAAGAATGGACCCAAGCCTGAGATTGAGTGCTTTTATTGCAAAGGGAAGGGTCACTGGAAGCGGAACTGCCCCAAATACTTAGCGGACAAGAAGGCCGGCAACACTAAAGGTATATGTGATATACATGTAATTGATGTGTACCTTACCGGTGCTCGTGGTAGCTCCTGGTATTTGATACCGGTGCGGTTGCTCATATTTGTAACTCAAAGCAGGAGATGCGGAATAAGCGGAGACAGGCGAAGGACGAGGTGATGATGCGCGTCGAGAATGGTTCCAAGGTCGATGTGATCGCCGTCGGCACGCTACCTCTACATTTACCTACGGGATTAGTTTTAAACCTCAATAATTGTTATTTAGTGCCAGCTTTGAGCATGAACATTGTATCTGGATCTCGTTTAATACGAGATGGCTACTCATTTAAATCCGAGAATAATGGTTGTTCTATTTATATGAGAGATATGTTTTATGGTCATGCCCCGATGGTCAATGGTTTATTCTTAATGAATCTCGAACGTAATGTTACACATATTCATAGTGTGAATACCAAAAGATGTAAGGTTGATAACGATAGTCCCACATACTTGTGGCACTGCCGCCTTGGTCACATTGGTGTCAAACGCATGAAGAAGCTCCATGCTGATGGACTTTTAGAGTCTCTCGATTAAGAATCATTTGACACATGCGAACCATGCCTCATGGGCAAAATGACCAAGACTCCGTTCTCCGAAACAATGGAGCGAGCAACCAACTTATTGGAAATCATACATACTGATGTGTGCGGTCCAATGAGCGTTGAGGCTCGCGGAGGATATCGTTATGTTCTCACTCTCACTGATGACTTGAGTAGATATGGGTATGTCTACTTGATGAAACACAAGTCTGAGACCTTTGAAAAGTTCAAGGAATTTCAGAATGAGGTAGAGAATCAACGTGACCGAAAGATAAAGTTCTTATGATCAGATCATGGAGGAGAATATTTAAGTCACGAATTTGGTACGCACTTAAGGAAATGTGGAATCGTTTCACAACTCACGCCGCCTGGAACACCTCAGCGTAACGGTGTGTCCGAACGTCGTAATCGCACTTTATTGGATATGGTGCGATCTATGATGTCTCTTAACGATTTACCGCTATCTTTTTGGGGATACGCTCTAGAGACAGCTACATTCACTTTAAATAGGGCACCATCTAAATCCGTTGAGACGACACAGTATGAATTATGGTTTGGGAAGAAACCTAAGTTGTCGTTTCTAAAAGTTTGGGGATGCGATGCTTATGTCAAGAAACTTCAACCTGAAAAGCTCGAACCCAAGTCGGAAAAATGCGTCTTCATAGGATACCCTAAGGAAACAATTGGGTATACCTTCTACCTCAGATCCGAAGGCAAGATCTTTGTTGCCAAGAACGGGTCCTTTCTGGAGAAAGAGTTTCTCTCGAGAGAAGTAAGTGGGAGGAAAGTGGAACTTGATGAAGTACTACCTCTTGAACCGATAAGTGGCGCAGCTCAGGAAGATGTTCCTGTGGTGCCAGCACCAACTGAAGAGGAAGTTAATGATGATGATCAAGGTACTTCGGATCAAGTTACTACTGAACTTCGTAGGTCTACAAGGACATGTTCCACACCAGAGTGGTATGGCAACCCTGTCCTGGAAATCATGTTGTTAGACAACGGTGAACCTTCAAACTATGAAGAAGCGATGGCGGGCCCAGATTCCAACAAATGGCTTGAAGCCATGCAATCCGAGATAGAATCCATGTATGAAAACAAAGTATGGACTTTGACAGACTTGCCCGATGATCGGCGAGCGATAGAAAACAAATGGATCTTTAAGAAGAAGAAGGACGCGGATGGTAATGTTACCATCTATAAAGCTCGACTTGTCGCTAAGGGTTATCGGCAAGTTCAAGGGGTTGACTATGATGAGACTTTCTCTCCGTGACTGAAGTCTCTGAATCATGTTAGCAATCGCCGATACTATGATTATGAGATATGGCAAATGGACGTCAAAACGGCATTCCTTAACGGCTATCTTAAGGAAGAACTGTATATGATGCAGCCGGAAGGTTTTGTCGATCCCGAGAATGCTAACAAGGTATGCAAGCTCCAGCGATCCATTTATGGGTTGGTGCAAGCATCTCGGAGTTGGAACATTCGCTTTGATGAGATGATCAAAGCGTTTTGGTTTATGCAGACTTATGGAGAAGCTTGTGTTTACAAGAAAGTGAGTGGGAGCTCTGTAGCATTTATCATATTATATGTGGATGACATACTTTTGATGGGAAATGATATAGAACTTTTGGACAGCATTAAGGCCTACTTGAATAAGTGTTTTTCAATGAAGGACCTTGGAGAAGCTGCTTACATATTAGGCATCAAGATCTATAGGGATAGATCGAGACGCCTCATAGGTCTTTCACAAAGCACATACCTTGATAAGATATTGAAGAAGTTCAATATGGATCAGTCCAAGAAAGGGTTCTTGCCTGTATTGCAAGGTGTAAGATTGAGCTCGGTTCAATGCCCGACCACGGCAGAAGATATAGAAGAGATGAGTGTCATCCCCTATGCCTCAGCCATAGGGTCTATTATGTATGCCATGCTATGTACCAGACCTGATGTAAGCCTTGCCGTAAGTTTGGTAGGAAAGTACCAAAGTAATCCCGGCAAGGAACACTGGACAACGGTCAAGAATATCCTGAAGTACCTGAAGAGGACTAAGGATATGTTTCTCGTTTTTGGAGGTGACGAAGAGCTCGTCGTAAAGGGTTACGTCGATGCTAGCTTCGACACAGATCTGGATGACTCTAAGTCACAAACCGGATACATGTATATTTTGAATGGTGGGGCAGTAAGCTGGTGCAGTTGCAAGCAAAGCGTCGTGGCGGATCTACATGTGAAGCAGAATACATGGCAGCCTCGGAGGCAGCGCATGAAGCAATCTGGGTGAAGGACTTCATCACCGACCTAGGAGTCATACCCAATGCGTCGGGGCCGATCGCACTCTTCTCTAACAACACTGGAGCTATTGCACTTGCCAAGGAGCCCAGGTTTCACAAGAAGACCAGGCACATCAAGCGTCGCTTCAACTCCATTCGTGAAAATGTTCAAGATGGAGACATAGATATTCGAAAAGTACATACGGACCTGAATGTAGCAGATCCGTTGACTAAACCTCTCCCTAGAGCAAAACATGATCAACACCAGAACTCTATGGGTGTTCGATTCATCACAATGTAACTAGACTATTGACTCTAGTGCAAGTGGGAGACTGTTGGAAATATGCCCTAGAGGCAATAATAAAATAGTTATTATTATATTTCTTTGTTCATGATAATTGTCTGTTATTCATGCTATAACTGTGTTATCCGGAAATCATAATACACGTGTGAATACATAGACCACAATATGTCCCTAGTGAGCCTTTAGTTGACTAGCTCGTTGATCAACAGATAGTCATGGTTTCCTGACTATGGACATTGGATGTCATTGATAACGGGATCACATCATTAGGAGAATGATGTGATGGACAAGACCCAATCCTAAGCATAGCACAAAGATCGTGTAGTTCGTTTTTCTAGAGCTTTTCCAAATGTCAAGTATCATTTCCTTAGACCATGAGATTGTGCAACTCCCGGATACCGTAGGAGTGCTTTGGGTGTGCCAAATGTCGCAACATAACTGGGTGACTATAAAGGTGCACTACGGGTGTCTCCGAAAGTGTCTGTTGGGTTGGCACGAATCGAGACTGGGATTTGTCACTCCGTATGACGGAGAGGTATCTCTGGGCCCACTCGGTAATGCATCATCATAATGAGCTCAATGTGACCAAGTGTCTGGTCACGGGATCATGCATTACGGTACGAGTAAAGTGACTTGCCGGTAACGAGATTAAACGAGGTATTGGGATACCGACGATCGAATCTCGGGCAAGTAACGTACCGATTGACAAAGGGAATTGTATACAGGGTTGCTTGAATCCTCGACATCGTGGTTCATCCGATGAAGATCATCGAGGAGCATGTGGGAGCCAACATGGGTATCAAGATCACGCTGTTGGTTATTGACCGGAGAGGCGTCTCGGTCATGTCTGCATGTCTCCCGAGCCCGTAGGGTCTACACACTTAAGGTTCGGTGACGCTAGGTTGTAGAGATATGAGTATGCAGTAACCCGAAAGTTGTTCGGAGTCCCGGATGAGATCCCGGATGTCACGAGGAGTTCCGGAATGGTCCGGAGGTAAAGAATTATATATAGGAAGTCAGGTTTCGGCCATCGGGAAAGTTTCGGGGGTCACCGGTATTGTACCGGGACCATCGGAAGGGTCCCGGGGGTCCACCGGGTGGGGCCACCTATCACGGAGGGCCCCATGGGCTCAAGTGGGTGGGGAACTAGACCCTGGTGGGCTGGTGCACCCCCCCTTGGGCCCCCCTGGGCCTAGGGTTGGGAAACCCTAGGGGTGGGGGCGCCTCCACCTGGGCTTGGGGGGCAAGCCACCCCTCTGGCCGCCGCCCCCCTTGGAGATCCCATCTCCTAGGGCCGCCCCCCTAGGGGCCCTATATAAAGAGGGGGAGGGAGGGCAGCCGCACCCATGCTCTTGGCGCCTCCCTCTCCCTCTGCTACATCTCTCCCTCTCGTAGAGGCTTGGCGAAGCCCTGCCGAGATCCCTGCTGCATCCACCACCACGCCATCGTGCTGCTGGATCTCCATCAACCTCTCCTTCCCCCTTGCTGGATCAAGAAGGAGGAGACGTCTTCCCCAACCGTACGTGTGTTGAACGCGGAGGTGCTGTCCGTTCAGCACTAGGATCATCGGTGATTTGGATCACGACGAGTACGACTCCCTCAACCCCGTTCTCTTGAACGCTTCCGCTCGATCTACAAGGGTATGTAGATGCACTCCTCTCTCTCGTTGCTAGATGAACTCATAGATTGATCTTGGTGAAACGCAGGAAAAATTTATTTTCTACAATGTTCCCCATCAGTACCAGTGATCACGTACTTGCTATGGTCAATGATTTACACGTAATCATTGGAAAGGGTCTCGGCGGACTATCTGTTTTGAATGACGCTGAGGGACGCGCACCCATGTGGAAGAAGAAATCTATATTTTGGGACCTACCCTACTGGAAAGACCTAGAGGTCCGCTCTTCAATCGACGTGATGCACGTGATGAAGAACCTTTGCGTGAACCTGCTAGGCTTCTTGGGCGTGTATGGGAAGACAAAAGATACATCGGAGGCACGGGAGGACCTGCAACATTTGCACGAAAAGGACGGCATGCCTCCAAAGCAGCATGAAGATCCTGCCAGCTACGCTCTTACCAAAGAAGAGAAGGAAATCTTCTTTGAATGCATGTTCAGTATGAAGGTCCCGTCTGGCTTCTTGTCCAATATAAAGGGAATAATAAATATGCCAGAGAAAAAGTTCCAGAACCTAAAGTCTCAAGACTACCACGTGATTATGACGCAACTTCTTCCGGTTGCATTGAGGGGGCTTCTACCGGAAAACATCCGATTAGCTACTGTGAAGCTATGTGCATTCCTCAATGCAATCTCTCAGAAGGTGATCGATCCAGAAATCATACCAAGGCTAAGGAGTGATGTGGCGCAATGTATTGTCAGTTTTGACCTGGTGTTCCCACCATCCTTCTTCAATATCATGGCGCACGTCCTAGTTCATCTAGTCGACGAGATTGTCATTCTAGGCCCTGTATTTCTACAAAATATGTTCCCCTTTGAGAGGTTCACGGGAGTCCTAAAGAAATATGTCCGTAACCCGCTAGGCCAGAAGGAAGCATCTCCATGGGCCATCAAACATAGGATGTCATTGGATTTTATGTTGACTTCATTCCTGGCCTTAATAAGATTGGTCTCCCTAAATCGCGGTATGAGTGGAGACTGACTGGAAAAGGCACGCTTGGTCTCAAGCACAGTACACAGTTCTGCAGAACTCTACCTTGGTGACCCCATATGTCGATGAACACAAGAACAGTTTGCGCTCCAAACACCCAGAGCAGTGTGACGACTGGATTACATGTGAACACATCAGGACTTTTGGCAGTTGGTTGGAAACACGTCTCAGAGGTGACAACACTGTTTGTGATGAGCTGTACTCGTTGTTCAGGTGACCATCTTCGACTGTATTGACTTACAAAGGATACGAGATAAATGGGAATACATTTTACACGATCGCCCAAGATCAAAAGAGCACCAACCAAAACAGCGGTGTCCGCTTTGATGCAGTAACCAAGAGGGGAAAGGACACATATTATGGTTACATAGTGGACATATGGGAACTTGACTACGGACATGATTTTAAGGTCCCTTTGTTTAACTGCAAATGGCACTACTAGGAAAAGGCCTGCTAGTGGCGCACCTGTTTTGCCTACTAATGGCGCACTACAGGTGCGCCACTAGCACCACGCCATTAGAATTTATTACTAATGGCGCACCACAGGTGCGCCATTAGTATACCAGATACTAATGGCGCACCAGGCAGTGCGCCATTAGTATGCCTAGAGGTGCGCCATTACTATCTGTCTTAGTAATGGCGCACTACATAGAAACGCCCATTAGTAACAATTTTTTTCCATTTTTTTTATATTTTTTTTTTCGTTTTTTTCTTTATCTCGGGTCAATATGGCTTAATCTCGGGTCAATATGCTTAATCTCAGGTCAAATCGCACTCCATGGTCAAACTTTCCGAAAGGTCACCCATCCTCACACTACTCTAGCCCAAGCATGCTTAACTTCAGAGTTCTATCCAACCCCAGCACCACCTCACTTCACAGGCACTTGTTGATATATCTAGCATATCAATCCTATTAAACCTTGTTGATGTTTAGGACTTTGTTCATGTTCATGAGTGTGATGAAATTTTGAAAAAATATTTCAAACTTCCGTTAATATTACGTATCATATTTTGAAAAGAAATCCCGAAAAAAATTCGAAACTAATTTTTTTTCTGTTACTAGTGGCGCACCTAGCAAACGGTGCGCCACTAGTAAGTTTGAATTTTTTTGATTTTTTTGCCTCCAGATCTTAAAAGCCCGTAACTTTTTCTGTTAGGTTTTGAGGATTTTTCATATAAAAAACTTTTTCATCCGAGTTAGTATGCAAAAGTTATGCCCATTTTACAAATTCAAGAGAGATTTTGCAAATAAAGTCGAAATTCATATTTGTAAATTTTCCCAACAACTAGACCACATATCACATGGGAAACTTATTTTCTTTTATTTTTTTGACATTTCCATCATTCTCTTTATTTTTTTCAAACTGAAAAGGCGGTCCACAGGGGGGGTGCATTCGGTGGAAGTTTTGGGCCACGTTAGTAATGGCGCACCGTGGGAGTGATGCGCCATTACTAGTTTAACTAGTAATGGCGCACTATCCTCGTGCGCCATTACTAGTTTTGAAAAAAAAGTTTGAAAAAAATTACTAGTGGCGCACCGTGGATGTGGTGCGCCATTACTAGTTTAACTAGTAATGGCGCACTATCCCTGATGCGCCATTACTAGTTTTGAAAAAAATTAAAAAAAATTTGTTACTAGTGGCGCACCGTGCATGTGGTGCGCCATTAGTATTTGGACACTAATGGCGCACCAACACATGGTGCGCCATTAGTATATAGTAGTTAAACACCACATGTCTTGTGCGCCATTAGTGTCCATATCATCTATAGCCCTTTTCCTAGTAGTGTGGGTCAATCTGTCAGGAGGCGGGGTACAGGTAGACCCACAGTATGGAATGACAACCGTGGATCTGAACAATCTTGGGTACATAGACAAACCCTTCGTCCTAGCCAATGATGTGGCGTAGGTTTTCTATGTGAAGGACATGTCTACCAAACCGATAAAAAGAAAAGATAAGGAAGCGAACATATCATACGATGAGCCAAAGCGCCACGTAGTTCTTTCAGAAAAAATAGACATCGCGGGAGTGGAGGGCAAGATAGACATATCCAAAGACTATGAAAAGTTTCTTGAAATTCCTCCCTTCAAAGTCAAGGCTGACCCAAGCACCCTGTTAAACTATGAAGATTATCCATGGTTACAGCGCAATAAGCAAAGGACACAAGTGAAGAAGAAGTCAATACTTTCTCTCCACGACTATTATGATGATGCCTTTGATCTAGATTATCACTACAGTTACATGTGAAGAAATGAAATGCCTGTTGTAACAGACGTCCGAAACCCTGATAGCTCGAAACAAATAGTCCGTTTTGTACACGAAGTGCATCCAATTTTTGCCGTAACCCTCTCAACTATTTAGCACATGCTATGTGGGTGAAATGATGATGCCATGCCAACTTTCAACCTTTTCAGAGTTCATTTGAAATGCTTTTCAATTTCAGGGTTATTTAGCTCAAAGAATAAACTAATATAAAAAAGAATGAACTGGAAAACTTTTGTGAAACTCTAATAGCAAAAATAGTAAACTAAAAGAATGAACTAGAAAACTTTAATGAAACTCTAATAGAAAAAAGAATGAACTAGAAAACTTTAATGAAACTCTAATATCTAAAGGAATCAACCAAAAAGCTTTTATAAACCTCTAGTATTATTAAAACTAAAATTATATAAAAATTATGCAACTAAAATTATATAAAATTTATGCAACTAAAATTATCAAAGAATTTTCTGTTCAAAACATTAAAAGCAAAAAGAATTTTCATAAAATAATTAAAAAGCAAAAAAGAAAAGAAAATAAATAAATAGAAACAAAATAAAATAAATAAGTAGAAACAAAATAAACTTTGATAAATAAGTAGAAACAAAATAAACTTTAATAAATTAAAAATAAACTTTAGTAAAATAAATGAAAATAGCAACAGTAAGTAGAAACAAAATAAAATAAATAAAGCAAAAAAGAAAACAAAAAATAAAAAAATTGCCACCTACTGGGCCACCACGGCCTGAATACGATTAGAAACCCAACTATGGGCCAGGATTCAGGCCCGCAGCAGGCCCAGTAGGCCCACAGGCACAGCGTGACAAAGATTAGGCCCGAAAGCCTGCAGTTGAGAGGAGCTCGAGAGGGTGGGCGCAACAGCGCTTATAAACCACTCTCGATCTCTCTCAACTAGCGAGGTGGGACTAAACATTTGGCCGCGACGCGGGCAGCACGAGGCCTTTTGTCCCGGTTGGTGGTACCAACCGGGACTAAAGGGGTGCATTGGTACAAGTTCGTGGCACCAAACGGGACTAATGCTCCCCCTTTAGTCTCGGTTGGTGCCACCAACGGGGACCAAAGGGTTGCTGAAAAGAGACCTTTGGTCCCAGTTGGTGGCACCAACCGGGACTAAAGGGGGGCATTGGTCCCAGTTGGTGCCACGAACCGGGACAATTGTTGTGGCTCTATATACATCACTTGTCAAAATTTTCATTCAGTTCCTCCCCGACGACGTCGACGACACCGACGTCGCTAGGCTGCCCCGACGCCATCCGCCGCCCCTGTCGCCCCTACCGGCGCCGACGGCATCGACGCCGCCCGCCGCCCGCACCGTCACCTTCGCTGTCACCCGCGTCCGTCGTCGCCGTCGCCCGCGCCTTTGCCATCGCCCGTAGTTAAAGCTTCATCGATGACGCAGAGATTGGACCAAAAGCCCTCGAATGTCGAGGTGGGTAGTCCCTTTGTCATGACATCATTGAACTGCCGATCGATGGGCACATGTCGAACACAAACACGACCAAGTGCGACGTGCTCCCTGACGAAGTGAATGTCGAGCTCAATATGCTTCGTCCGTCGGTGATGGACAGGGTTGGCAGCAAGGTAGACCGCGGAGACGTTGTCACAGTAGACAAGTGTCGTCTTGGTAACCTCACATAGCAACTCCTGAAGTAGCTGTCGTAGCCAAGAGCACTCCGCGACGGTGTTAGCCACGACCCGGTACTCAACCTCCACGCTCGATCGTGAGACCATGGGTTGTCGTTTAGACGACCACGAAACCAGAGAGGGCCCGAGGTAGACGCAGTAGCCGGAGGTGGAGTGGCGAGTGTCCGGACACCCATCCCAGTCGGCGTCGGAGTAGGCGACAAGGCTGGTGTCGGTGATGTCGTTAGGGTGAGACCCAGGGCTGTGGTGCCACGTATGTACCAAAGTATATGTTTCACGAGATCCCAATGGGTGTCACGAGGAGCATGCATATGAAGGCACACGTGCTGGACACCGTACTGAATGTCCGGACGCGTCAGTGTAAGGTACTGAAGCGCACCGACGATGGAGCAGTAGATGGGAGCATGAGACACCGGAGAACCCTCGACGGCGGACACCTCACCCTTCATGTCGACAAGCGTGGGAGCAGGCTTGCAGTTAAGCATCCCCGCTCGCTCCAGAAGCTCGTAGGCGTACTTCTGCTGATGCGGGAAGAAGCCAGTAGCCCGGCGCACTACCTCGATGCCGAGGAAGTAGTGGAGAGCCCCCAAGTCCTTGGGGGCGAACTCGGTGCCGAGGCGAGGTGTGATCTGCTGAAGTAGCACTGGCGAGGATGCATTCATGATGATGTCGTCGACATACAGTAGAAGGTACGCAGTGGCGTGGCCCTAGTGATAAACAAATAGGGAGGCATCGGACCGTGTGGAGCGGAACCCCTGCTGCTGAAGGAAGGTCGCGATCCGTTGGTAGCAGGACCGATGCGCCTGGTTCAACCCGTAGAGAGAACGAGAGAGCAAGCACACATGGTCCGGATAGGCGGTGTCGATGAAACCAGTAGGCTACTGATAGAACACCTGCTCGTCGAAATGGCCATGCAAGAAAGTATTAGACACATCGAGCTGGTGGACCGGCCAGGCGCGAGAAGCAGCAAGCTGGAGGACAGCGCGAATCGTGCCCGGTTTAACAACCGGGGCGAAGGTGTCGGTGAAGTCCATGCCGGCACGCTGGCGTAAGCCGCGCACCACCCAACGCGCCTTGTAGCGCTCGAGTGAACCATCGGGGCGAGTCTTGTGGCGGAAGACCCACTTGCCAGTGATGATATTGGCACTGGGAGGCCGCGGAACAAGCTGCCACGTACGGTTGCGCTGCAGTGATTGGGTTCTCACGAGCAAGGCGACGAACATAAACAAGATCAATGACTAAATCAGGAGACACAAGAACATCAGACATATTGACAGGAGTAGAAGTAGATGGAAAAGAGATATGACCGACATGTGTAATGGGTAGGGAGGAACCGTTACCAACGGTGATACGGGTGGGAGTATGAACGAGAGTGGCAGACGTGAGGTTACCGGGATGAGCAGTCATGTGAGCGGTGGCTCCCAAGTCCATGTACCAGTCACCACCGCCACCATAGGAGCTCGGTGACGGGGCGGAGTGCAGGGCAGCGAGAAGGGCCGGGTCCCACGGTGGCGACACCTGAGGGGGATAAACCCTCAGTAGGCCGGCGCGGGAGCTGCACCAAAGGCCGACGCGGCGGTGGCGCCGTAGGCGGGCGCGGACCCGTAGGCGGGCGCAGGCGGGGAGGGCGGGGACCCTAGCCGCTATAGGGAGCGGCGTTCTGCGTGGCGAAGAGAGCCTGGTGGCCCGCCGGGCAAGGCCCAAGGATGCCCGGAGCAGGAGCTCGAGGGACCGGCATCGAGTACGCATGGACGACGGCGGTCCACGGTTGGTGCCGTACGTCCATGGGGGAGTCACGTGTTGCTGCGGCCGACGAGCCCCGGCGCTGTTGTTGCTTGGCCGCCCAGCAGCGGTTGCCAAGCGCCCGCCTCCGGCCACGGGGTAGCGAGATGGGCGGCATGCGCGGGCGGGAGGGGGAAATACCCCGGAGGCGCGGGGGGTGGCGGCTGCTGGCGCGGCACGCCTGGCGCGGCCGGTGGAGGGACGTGAGGTGCCGGCGGCGAGGGCGTGATGTTGCACACGCTTCTTGACCCCCTTCATCCGGCGCTCCTCCAACCACAAGTACGCAGTGAACTTGGGGAAGGAGGGCTCCAGCATCAAGGTGAGGTTGGAGGCGGCGTTGCCGAAGTCCTTGTTGAGGCCGGCGGTGAGCGTGCTGAGGAGGAGGTCGTCATCCACCTTGGCTCCAATGTCATGAAGATCATCTACCAACGTCTTCAGGCGGCGGCAGTAGTCATCAATGGACTGTTCTTCCGGATGACAGTCAGAAAATTCCTGCTGCAAAAAAACGCGGCGTTGAAGCTTGTTGTCGGTGAAGAGGCCGTTCAGCTTGACCCACATGGCGCGGGCGTCATCGCCGGCGCTCACGACCGTGTGGAACAAAAAGTCCTTAGAGATGGTGGTGAAGAACAACCACTACAAAAAAAAGACACATCCGTGACATTTTGGGCCGAACGAAAAAAAAATTGTCATACATATGACACTTTTATGACGATAATTGTGACAAAACCCGGTATCATCATAGATGTGGTGGGCTCCTACTTCTATGACAAAAAATCATGACAGAAAATGGGCTTTTCGTCCTGGGCGGGCCGGACACGCAGCTGCATGACATTCTTTGGGCCGTCCATGACAGAAAAAACCGTGGTAGAAGCGAGGGCGAGGAAAATTTCGGGGAGTTCCCGAGTACGGTGGATGGTCGGGGACCGAGCGATGCGCGTTTCTCTCGTACACGTACGCGCGTGTGTGTGAGGCGTTGGGTCTAACTGAACCCGAGCGAGGCGTTGGGATCTAACTGAACCTGAGCGATTGCACTGAGACTACGCGTTACTTAACCCGAGCGATCGATCGATGGATGTTAACTGAATCTGAGCGATCAATTCCTTCGCTACTGCTGCTAACTGAAGCCGATAGATGCTGCCTCTCTGGATGAACAGTGAGCGTTGCGGGGGAGGTTTGGATGAACAATGAGCGGTGGGAGTGGATGAACGGGACTCGTGGCGTTGCCTCTGGATGAACAGGACCCCGATCGATCGAGCCGATTGGGGCTGGATGAACAGGATCCCGTGGAGTGCTGGATGAACAGGGCGACCCGTGGAGGGATGGATGAACAGAGAGCGGTGGAGGGTGGATGAACAGAGCCCGTGGAGGGGTGGTTGAACAGAGCCCGTGGAGAGGGGTGGTTGAACAAGAGCGGTGGAGTAAGCGCGGTGGAGGCTGGATGAACAGGAGCCCGTGGATGAATAGTCGCAGGTGGAGGCTGGAGGAGGTCGACGGTGGATGAACAGAGCCCGTGGAGCTGGAGGAGGTCGACGGTGGAGATGAACAGTATCCGTGGAGTCCTGCTTTTGCGGTCGCCACACCCTCCCGGCGAACAGGACCCCGCTTTCGACCGTAGCGCTCCAACACAAGTCTGTTTCATCTGTTTTGCGGTACGCCACACCCCTCTCGATCAACAGGACCACCGTTTCGACCTTAGGAGGTGTGTTTCCTCCGTTTTGCGGTACGCCACACCCCTCCCGATCAACAGGACCCCCGTTTCAACCTTAGGAGGTCTGTTACCTCCATTTTGAGGTACGCCATACCCCTCCCGATGAACAGGATCCCGTTTCGAACGTGGCCGCTCGAACGCAAGGCCGTTTCCTCCGTTCTGTGGTATGCCAGGCCTCGTTTCCATCGCCTGCTCCGTCCAAGCCATCCCGATGAACACTACCACGCATTCCGTTCCGACCCAGCCGGTTGGCTCCCCATGAACACGACGACGACGACGCTGTTTCTCCGTTCCGACCCAGCCATGTACACGAGCCCCGGCCGTACGTATATATGCGCGAGTAGGCGTTCGAGACCCCGCCCGTATGTATACATACGTGGCCGTATTTTCTTTCTTGCACACCTGCCGTTGTACGTACGTGTACATGCTACGTGCGTGCCTCTACTATGACACGTGCGCGCCTCTACTACGACACGTGCGCGCCTCTACATCGACTAGTATATATGTACGTACACGTTCGCGACCAGAATGACAACGCTACGTACGCTTCGACTAGGTGGGTCCCGACAGTCAGGCACTTCCTTGCGTGTGAAGATGTAGCTGGTGGGTCCCAGCAGTCAGGGGGGCGAATCGTTTTTTTTCGGATGCACTTCCTTGCGTGCAAAGATGTAGCTGGTGGGTCCCAGCTGTCAGGGGGGCGAATCGTTTTTTTGCCCGGACGCACTTCCTTGCATGCGATGATGTAGCTGGTGGGTCCCAGCAGTCAGGGGGAAACGTTTTTTTCACGAAATACGGTGGCCCGTCCGGCGGGTCCCTGCTGTCAGGTGGAGGAATCATTATTTTCCGCGTAATAAGGAGGCACTTCATTGCTGCGGTCGTGGACCCAGCTGTCAGCCTCTCCACTTACAGTCCACCTCCGATGGAAGTCGTTCCTTGACCACGTTGACCACGCTGCGCCGAGAGCACCAGGGCGGTGGACGACGGCGAGGCCTAGGAAGGGGACGATGCGGAGCCGGGGAAGACGCGGCAGTGGAAGCCCGCGCAGAGAGGAGTACGAGGGTTCACCGGTTCGGCTGCGGTGTGAGGCTTCCGTCGCCGTGGAATAACAGGGGGTGTGGGTGAGTAGAGGGATGCCCTAGCCAGCGGTGAGAGTAGTAGGGGGCGCTGAGGCCTGCGCGGCAGCACATCCGACCACGGGAGGCGTAAGCAGGCGGTCCCGCCGGCGCTGCTTTGGCGGCTAGAGCAAGAAGATCAGAGATTGAAGAAACACGACGGGCGTTGGATTGACATCCAACGTTCGTCTACTAGAATCGCTTGTTGACGTATATAATAACTCAAAAAATCTTACATACGCGTCAACTAAACAGGCCCACAAGTGAGACCACTCCTTCCTTTTTTTAATAATTTACGTATAGCTCATGGCAACTTCTTATGCAATTTATTGCAGTCGTTTTTTTGGTTGGCCAGTGCGAATTTCGCATATTTCTGTGGGTTCCAAACTATTTTTAATACCAAAATGTCGAGCCAGATTTAAAGTACTTTGAAGATATATTTAAATTAGGTTAATGCCCAGTGAAATAAGAATCTGAAAATGTGAAAAAATATTATAAAGTAATTGCCAATTTGTCATCTATTTTTATATTTACAACCCATTTCATATTACTTTCAAGATTTGCAGGCGTCTTGAAAGAGTTGCAGCCCGTCAGGGCATAAAAAAATAAGTAGGCCTGGATTGGGTATTCTTCAGAAAAAATAAACTGGGCTCATTTTTACAAAGAAAAATAGCTGGGCTGGTCACATGGTGAACATAAAATATAAGCCTGGGCTAGACGGGCCACAGCCCAGTTCAAACCCTGTTCCCTCTCAACTATAATAAAAAAATACTGCTCGAGCAGCTACGTCCCAGGTGTCAGCCGATCCTGTGTGGTTCTCTTGTTTGTTAACTATATACGCTCACAATGACGTGGGTCCCAGATGTCAGGAAAACACTAGGAGGAAGCATTTTATTTTTCTATACGCTGACGTGGTGGGCCCCTACTGTCATCCTATCCCCGTACTTCTGCCGATTCCTGCTGTTTGTTGACCATGGTGACAACACGAGAGGGCGGCGCCGCGGCGAGCGCACCAAACCGCGCGGAGGACGTCGGTGTTAACGATTTAGGAGATGGTGGGGCGGCGATGCGTGCGCTGAGGCGCAGCCAGTCGTGGAAGGCGCTGGTTTAATTTTGGCGGCTGGAGGAAGACAAGACTGAAGAAACACGACAGACTGTAAAAGCAGCAGGAGTACTTAACAACCTTAACTGAAACCAGCAGGAGCACTTAACAACCAAAGCTGAAAGCAGTATGAGTACTTATACAGGTTCAACCGTACAAAGCACACCTCGAATAGTGCTACTTTGCCTACAATTAACCAAGTGTGAGGCCGCCAAGCCCCAGGACCGCCACCCCGCACATCCACAACCTTCTGAAAGCGGTTTCATCTCGCAATGTGGTCAATAAACAGGATATTCGCTTTAGAGCCATGGAAAAGCATGAACATAATCTTCTCTCCTATTCTCCAAGATGGACGGGCCTTCATTATTTGAGACCACCCATGAATAAGTATCTTTTCACCTCCAAGGGGAATTGAGTAGGTCGACATAAACATCATGTTGTGACCAAGCGCAAGTCTGACCCGACCATGGTCAGGCATCTGCATAGGAAAAATAGAACTGGGAAGTTCCTGTTTCAAGAAGATCACAGATGTAAAATTGTGTATAAGCAATAGTTTATGAACAACATATATAACAGAAAACAGCTCGTACCATAAGTTTCTCGACACAGTTGGACCTGTTCAACGAGTGCAGCAGTGGCACACATATCCTACGTGGCCTTCCACCATTGAAACGCCCAACACGCACCTCAAGACGATCAATAAAGTGTAGGAAATTGTGGATGTCGATCCAGTCAACTTCAGTGCCATCAGTAACAGCCGAGTTATTACAGAGTAACAAATGGGAAGACTGCTTAACTCTGAAAAAACCTACACATGCCACCAATTATCAGAAAATATTACTTAGAAGTAGCATCTTCGTGAGTGATTTGTTGCTACTTCTAAAGTTAAATTGTGATTAGTTAGAAAGAATATGTGGATTAAGAAGTAATTGAGGCAACAAGCAAGAACCAGATACAAAACTAACATGGATGAACAATTGGAACGACGTCGGCGTGGAAGATCGCAGTGAAGATGAGACCAGGTTCTGCTATTTCCATCAACATTTGTGCACCAACTTTCAGTCATTAACACTTGAGGAAGTTTATCCAAGTTCGGCCATAAAAAAAGCAGCGATCTTCTTGGTTCATGAACCCAACTCAGAACTTATATCGATCCATGGCTTGTCTTCACTGTGACCATTAAGCTAGTCTATTCAGTTATGGCAAGGCCGAGCATCTTGAGTACATGTGTTCTGGCAGAGCAAATAATACACTGCAGGAAAAATAATATGAGAACACAGCATGTTCAAAAAAACCCACCCTCCCGGATAGAAAAGAGGATTCTAGGAACATACTGTGCGCGTTTCAAAATGTTGTGTTAGGATGAGAAGGAACAAGTGTGGCGTCTCGCCGAGGGCGCAGAAACCTATAGGGTCCTCGCACTTTGGGCACTGCAAATGAAACACACTAGATTCAGTAGGAAGAAAAATGCATCAACGGCGGCGGCTGCCATCCTAGGATTACCTGCGACCAAGGGACTTGGATTTATCGGGGATGGATGAAGAATTCGTACCTGGTTCTCCATGAGAAAACCCTATGCAATCGCCGAGATGGGGTTTTCTCTGAACAAGCAGACGAGGGAGAAGGGGATTCAGGCCCAGTGAAACATTGCCGCTTCGTCCGTCCAGCTTACTGCTAAAGCCTGAAAGGGGGGGTTGTGATTTGACGGCTCATTGGGCATTACTGCGGCGCTACGACCGGGCTGTGTATACCGTGCAGTTGTGCCCTCTAATTTGTGCATATGGCACATGGACCCAATTGCCGGTTGCCCCACATATCAGCGAAAGGAAGTAGAAAGACAGGAGTAACTAGTTACACATAAATATATTTTTTCACAGAGAGGTACTCCCTCTGTAAAGAAATAAAGAAATCTTTATATCACAACTTTATACATAAGAAAAATCAAGGGGAATATATATAACATAGATCTCTACTCTTATAAAAAACAAAGTTGGTGATGATGGTGTGCCTGCCATCCTGCAATATAAGCCGTCCGATTTATATCTGATGGATAGGAATGAAAAATGGAAATTTTGCAAAAAGATACCCACACCGACTCAACATTTGCAAATAAGGCCTTCCCTTGTTCATCCTTTTCTCCCACAAGATAAACTACTCATACAAATGCATCTTGATGTTCCGTGCAACGCATGGGCATCTTGCTAGTAATTATAAAAAATAGAGTTGTTTTTAACACAGTATAGACGAGTTGGTGATGATGGTGTGCCTGCCATCCTGCAATATAGGCCGTCCGATTTATATCTGACGGATAAGAAGGATATTATGGCAATTTTGTAAAAAGGTACCCACACACCTCTCCACATTTGCAAATAAGGCCTTCCCTCGTTCATCCTTTTCTCTCACAAGATAAAATACTCATACAAATGCATCTTGATGTTTACGTACAACGCACGGGCATTATGGCAGTTCAGCTTTTTCTATGGGGATTCAGCTGAGAATATAATACTCAGACAGGCTAACGGTTCTGGACTTTGGGCCGCAGGCCCACCCAGCATGTTTCTGCATTCTGCGTTCTCAGATTCTGCCCTGGCATCGTTTCTTTTATATCCGTAGATCCGTAACTCCGATTGGATTGAAACCTTCGCCCAGATAATTTTCGAAAAATTAGCTTTCTTGCGGCCAAAGAAGAGCAGCAACCGCCTTACGAGGGGCCCATGAGGGTCAGGGGCGTGCCCAGTATAGACAGGCGCGACCCTGCCTCCTGGCCACCTCGGGCACCATCTCGCATTGGATTTTCTTCCAAAAAATCACAAATATTCCAAAAATATTCTCCGTCCGTTTTTATCCCGTTTGGACTCCGTTTGATATGGGCTTTCTACGAAACATAAAACATGCAACAAACAGGAACTAGCACTAGGCACTGGATCAATATGTTAGTCCCAAAACTAAAATAAAAAGTTGCCAAAAGTATATGAAAGTTGTAGAATATTGGCATGGAACAATAAAAAATTATAGATACGACAGAGACGTATCAATATCCACCTGCCCCGTGATGATGACCTTCATGCCATCAAATACCTCCCACTAAAATTAAAGGGACCAGCGCGGCAATGGCTGAACAGCCTCCCTGAGATCTCCATCGGCAGCTGGGAAGAATTGGAAGATGCCTTCCGCGATAACTTCCAAGGTACATATGTTCGGCCCCTAGACGCCGATGACCTAAGTCACATCATTCAGCAGCCCGGAGAGTCTGCCAGGAAACTATGGACTAGGTTCTTAATAAAAATCCAAATTGTCGACTGTCTGGACGCCGAAGCCCTTGCGGTCTTTAAACATACTGTCCGAGACGAGTGGCTCGCCCGCCACCTCGGTCAAGAAAAACCAAGATCCATGGAGGCCCTTATCACTCTGATGACCCGTTTTTGCGTGGGAGAAGACAGCTGGCTCGCTCGTAGAAGCAACAACACCGATGACCCAAGTACCTCTAAAGTCCGAGATGGCAACGACAAACCACGACACAATAAACACAAGCGTCACAATAACAATGAAGGAACGCAAGACACGACGGTCAATGTCGGATTCAGTGGTTCCAAACCCGGTTAGCAGAAAAAGCCATTCGAGGCAAATAGAGACGGACCATCCAATTTAGAAAAGATACTGGATCGGCCCTGCCAGATTCATGGCACCCCCGTTAAACCAGCCAATCGTACCAAAGGGAGCTGTTGGGTTTCTAAAAAAGTCGGCAAGCTTAATGCCGAACACAAGGTGAAGGGACCGCCCAGCGACAGCGATGACGAAGGGACTCGCCAACCGAACACCGGGGGTCAGAATCAATTCCCCCCGAAGTGAAGACAGTAAACATGGTATACAGGACGCACATCCCTATACGGGACTGCAAGCGCGCGCTCAGGGACGTCTACACGATGGAGCCAGTCGCCCCAAAATTCAACCCATGGGCGTCCCCCCCGATCACCTTCGATCGCAAAGACCATCCAACCAATAACCATCATGGCGGTTCAGCCGCACTGGTCCTCGACCCTATCATTGTTGAATTCCATCTGACGTGAGTCCTCATGGACGGTGGCAACAGCCTGAACCTGCTCTATCAGGATACAATGCGCAAAATGTGTATTGATCCCTCAAGGATCAAGCCCACGAAAACTACCTTTAAAGGAGTCATACCAGGTGTAGAGGCCTGCTCTACGGGCTCAATCACACTGGAGGCGGTCTTCGGATCTCCGGACAACTTCTGAAGTGAAGAGTTGACCTTCGACATCGTCCCCTTCCGCAGTGGCTATCACGCACTATTCGGACGAACCGCGTTCACTCGCTTTAATGCGGTCCCACATTACACCTATCTCCAACTTAAGATGCCCGGTCCACGCGACACTATCACGATAAACGGAAGTATGGAATGCTCCCTCCTTACAGAGTGGCCTTATCAAGCCACACATTTCGTCGGCCATCAAGCCGCCGGTCTCCAGTAGACGGGCCCAATCAATCTTAGAGCTGAATTAGCAGTTCGGCCTCCGTCGTCCGTCGCATATAGTCACGAAGTCTGTCCCGCGCACATAATTATACACTTACAGGGGGCGGCCAAGGGTCTCGCGACGGGCGGCCAAGGGGCCGCTAGAGAACCCACAGTGACAGGGGCATAGCAGGGGCATAGCGCCGGGCCGCCCGGCCTGGGAGCCTTGGCAGGCCGACTCCGTGGCGCGGCTGGGCGGTCCGGCAGAGGTGGAGGCAGGGGCGAACCATGCCGCGGGAGACGCCGAAGCTGACGGTACCTGCTGAAATGGGAACACCAGCACATCAAAGTACACATGCCGCAAAGTGAAAACGCGGTCGGACACTGGATCATAGCACAGGTAACCTTTGGTGTTGGGAGGATAACCAAGGAAAATGCAAGGAACCGATTGGGGTGCGAGTTTGTGAGGAGCAGTGGACGCGGTGCTAGGATAACAGAGACACCCGAAGATGCGAAGACCATCATAAGATGGAGCCGCACCGAAGGGGAGCTGGTGAGGACTGTAGTTCCAGCGGGAACGATAGGGGCGAATGTTAATAAGGAGGCTGGCGGTCGCGAGCGCGTCTGGCCATAACCGAGGAGGCACGTAGGAGTGGAAGAGCAACGTGCGGACACAGTCATTAAGAGTGCGAAGGACGCGCTCGGCGCGGCCATTCTCCTGAGAAGTGTAGGGGCAGGTGAGGCAAAAGATGGTGCCGTGGAACGCAAGTAAATTGCGGACGGCGACGTTGTCTAACTCCTTGCCGTTGTCAGTTTGCAAGGCGAGAATAGGAGGACCGAACTGTGTGGTGACATATGAATAAAAGGCTGTGAGTGTGGCAAGAGCGTCGGACTTGCGACGGAGAGGGAATGTCCACACATAATGAGAAAAATCATCCAATATCACCAGATAGTATAAATAGCCCGTGTTGCTATCAACCGGGGACGTCCAAACATCACTATGCAATAACTGAAACTGAAAGGTGGAAATGTTTGTAGACTCGCTAAAGGGAAGACAAACGTGTTTGCCAAGACGGCAAGCCTCACAAGTGTGATTGTCGACCTTATTAAATAAGAAAGAAAAACTGAAGAATCTGACACATAACGGTGGAATTGGGATGACCGAGACGGGCATGCCAAAGATCGACACTGGCGGCGAAGGGGATGGGATGACGGGTGGTGGTGGCGCCGGAGGAATGCACTAGGTAAAGCTAGTCCGGGCTGTCACATCGGTGGAGTACCATCCGTGTACGGGCGTCCTTCACAGAAAAACCGATATCGTCAAATTCAACAATGATTGCGTTCTCATGAGCAAGGCGACGAACAGAAACAAGATTAGTGATTAAATCAGGAGACACGAGAACATTAGACATATTGACAGGAGTAGAAGTAGACGGAAAAGACATATGACCGACATGTGTAATGGGTAGGGAGGAACCGTTACCAACGGTGATACGGGTGGGAGTATGAACGAGAGTGGCAGATGTGAGGTTACCGGGATGAGCAGCCATGTGAGCGGTGGCTCCCAAGTCCATGTACCAGTCACCACCGCCACCATAGGAGCTCGGTGACGGGGCGGAGTGCAGGGCAGCGAGCAGGGCCGGGTCCCACGGTGGCGACACCTGAGGGGGATAAACCCTCCGTAGGCCGGCGCGGGAGCTGCACCAAAGGCGCAGCGGGGGAGGGACCCTAGCTGCTATAGGGAGCGGCGTTCTGCGTGGCGAAGAGAGCCTGGTGGCCCGACGGGCAAGGCCCAAGGATGCCCGGAGCAGGAGCTCGAGGGACCGGCATCGAGTACGCATGGACGACGCCGGTCCATGGCTGGTGCCGTACATCCATCGGGGAGTCATGTGCTGCTGCTGCTAACGAGCCCCGAGCGCCTGTTGCTGCTTGTGGCCGCCCCCGCGGCGGTTGCCGCGGCGTCTGCCGCCCGGCTTTTGGGGGGTAGCGAGATGGGCTGCATGCGCGGGCGGGAGGGGGAAATACCCCGGAGGCACGGGGGCGGCAGCTGCTGGCGCGGCACGGGTGGGGCGGCCGGTGGAGGGACGCCACATGAGGTGCCGCCGGCGAGGGCGTGATGTTGCACACGCTTCTTGACCCCCTTCATCCGGCACTCCTCCAACCGCAAGTACGCCGTGAACTTGGGGAAGGAGGGCTCCAGCATCAAGGTGAGGTTGGAGGCGGCGTTGCCGAAGTCCTTGTTGAGGCTGGCGGTGAGCGTGCTGAGGAGGAGGTCGTCATCCACCTTGGCTCCAATGTCACGGAGCTCATCTGCCAACGTCTTCAGGTGGCGGCAGTAGTCATCAATGGACTGTTCATCCTGATGACAGTCAAAAAATTCCTGCTGCAAAAAACCGCAGCGCTGAAGCTTGTTGTCGGTGAAGAGGCCGTTCAGCTTGACCCACATGGCGCGGGCGTCGTCGCCGGTGCTCATGACCGTGTGGAACAAAAAGTCCTTGGAGATGGTGGTGAAGAACCACCACTACAAAATAAAGACACATCCGTGACATTTTGGGCCGAACGAAAAAAATTTCTATCATACATATGACACTTCTATGACGATAATTGTGACAAAACCCGGTATCATCATAGATGTGGTGGGCTCCTACTTCTATGACAAAAAATCATGACAGAAAATGGGCTTTTCGTCCTGGGCGGGCCGGAGACGCAGCTGCATGACATTCTTTGGGCCGTCCATGACCGAAAAAACCGTGGTAGAAGCGAGGGCGAGGAAAATTTCGGGAGTTCCGATTCTGTGGGTGGTCGGGGCGAAGCGATGCGTTTCTCGTACGTACGTATCTTGGCGTGTGTGCGGCGTTAGCCCTAATCAACCCGGCGAGGTGTTGGGCTCTAACTAAACCCGGCGATTGCCTGCAGGCTCTGGCGTTCTCGAACCCGGCGATCGATCGATGATGTTAATGAACCCGACCGATCAATTCGCCGCTCTGCTGCTAATGAAGCGGTCGATGCTGCCTCTCTGGATGAGCAGTGGCGTTGCGGGGGGTTGGATGAGCAGTGAGCGGTGGGAGTGGATGAACAGGACCCGCGTTGCCTCTGGATGAACAGGACCCCGATCGATCGAGCCGGTTGGGGCTAGATGAATAGGACCCCGTGGAGTGCTGGATGAACAGGACGACCCCGTGGAGGGCTGGATGAACAGTAGATGGTGGAGAGGTGGATGAACAGTAGCCCGTGGAGGGGTGGTTGAACAGGAGCCCATGGAGAGGGGTGGTTGAACTGTAGCCGGTGGAATAGCGCGCGGTGGAGGCTGGATGAACAGGAGCCCGTGGATGAACAGTCGCAGGTGGAGGCTGGAGGAGGTCGACAATGGATGAACAGTAGCCCGTGGAGTCTGTAGGAGGTCGACGGTGGAGAAGAACAGTATCCCGTGGAGTCCTGTTTTGCGGTACGCCACACCCTCCCGATGAACAGGACCCAGTTTCGACCGTAGCACTCCAACACAAGTCCGTTTCGTCCGTTTTGCGGTACGCCACACCCCTCCTGATCAACAGGACCCCCGGTTCGACCTTAGGAGGTCAGTTTCCTCCGTTTTGCGGTACGCCAATCAAGAGGACCCCCGTTTCAACCTTAGGAGGTCCGTTTCCTCCGTTTTGCGGTACGCCACACCCTTCCCGATGAACAGGATCCCGTTTCGAACGTGGCCGGTCGAACACAAGGCCGTTTCCTCCATTCTGTGGTACGCCAGGCCTCGTTTCCATCGCCTATTCCGTCCAAGCCCTCCCGATGAACACGGCCAGGCTTTCCGTTCCGACCCAGCCGGTTGGCTCCCCATGAACACGACGACGACGCTGTTTCTCCGTTCTGACCCAGCCATGTACACGAGCCTGGGTAATCATCGTGTCCCCCGCCTCCTGTTACCATCGACCTCAGACGCACAGTTCGGCACCCCCTACCCGAGATCCGCCGGTTTTGACATCGACAAGGCCCAAGACCCAAAGGTGACTTGAGGCCCAAAGGGATGAGCCGCCATATGATTAAGTTGTTCGGTAAGGCAAGCTTAGTTAGAAACCGAGCCGGTCGCATTTGTGTGAGTTGTCCGGGACTCTGTAAGTCGTCGGGCATCAACCTGCATATAAAGGGGTGACCCGGCGGGGGTTAACTCAAGAAACAATCGATTGAGAACTAGGTCAAGCGTATTCCCTCCCTCGTTATCGAAACCCAAGCAATACAACCTAAAGCAGGAGTAGACTTTTACCTCATTGATAGGGCCGAACCTGGGTAAACTCTCTGTGTCCTTTGTCCCGCTCAACCCCTTTAAGCTAACCTAGTTGCGATGGATCCACACTTAAGTCCTTTTGCTAGGGCATTTGCCGTGTTAACTCCACGACAACACCCTAATTGGTTACCATACAACCGAGTTCAAAACATTGCGAACGCTTTGCCTAGTTCAGCAGTTTGAGGAACTGGACGAAGTTTTGCACCGGCTAATAATGTTGTGCCACACGACACGCCTTAATTGGTTAGATGTTTTCCCAGTGTGTAACTTGGCAAATACATTGCCCATTTCTGTTGAATGATGAAGCCGCCAGATATTTTGAACTAGGCAATATGTTCTGCTACATGGTTAATTTCTATTGGTGAGATTTCCCGGTGTTTGGCCATAAAAAAATGGTGAATATTTGTGCCATGTGGCACTTCTGTTAATGGCGCGTTCAGTCTGATGGTGAGGTTCGCCGAGTTTTTTTGGCCGGAACTCGGCAAACATTGTTTATAATTTCAATGAGTTGTCGATAGAATGCACTCGGCAGTATTAATTATTGCCGGGGCCCGTTCAGCCGAGTGCATCGCGCCGAGTTTGGCACTCGTTGAACATTTCGCAGAGTTTAATATGTGCTCTGTATATTAGCTTTATCATGATTTTATTTGCGAAAGACTTTCTAAACTTTGACCAAGTTAAAGTCAAAACAATATGAACATTCACAATAACAAATAAATATGATGTGAAAATATATTCAATGATACATCTAATGTTATTGTAGATGTTAATAATTTTTATATACTTGATCAAAGCTTACAAAGTTGTTAGTACACTAGTAATCGTGGAACAGACAAACTAAATAAGCACAAGTTGGCGTTAACCAAAGGCGAAGGCGGCAAACTCATGCATGTATGCCCGTAGGTTAATTCATTTCCATATGTCTGATCGATCGGTAATACCAGACAACTTGAATCTATGCATGGAAGTCCTGACATAAACTGATCATCAACTGCAATCACGCTAACCAATCCAAGTGGAGCTCGAACCTGATTCCTCGGATCAGTTTACACATACGGACCTCGATACGCCCAATGGTACTAGTACTAGCTAGTTTTGTGAGATGATTCCATCATCCTCTGCTGATCATCATTCAATCATCCTCTGGGTGGTGCACCACCATGTGATTTACGTCATGCAGGCCAGATTGTGATGGCGCCATCACTAATCGGCCGGCCCCCATGTCTCCCACGCCGTGTACATATACAGCTTGGCAGCTTGCTAGGCAGGTTCGTTCATATCGGTAATAATTCATTAACATATGCATGGATGAGGCACTGGAATATAGATCGAGCAGGTCAAGGTCAACCTAGTTGCGATCGGACAAACACTTTAATGTACGACAATCAAGGTCAAGTAGTACTTCTTATTTCACGTTCCACCATGGTACATGCATGTGCTCCAAACCATGAGTCTCAAGTCAAGCCGGACTGATCGATGGTGGGGTCCCGAGAGATGCTCATGAACAACTAGTGGCTGATGGCCAGCTGATCGATCCCGCCATCACGCTAGCCCAACGTGGCTCGCGCAGATTCCTCTCACTGGTCTAGCTACTTCATTAAGACCTCGATCGATCAAAGTCCTGACACCACCGACCGAGCTGTGCACTATAGAGTAACTGTTTGTTTAGCAATACTCCATCTGTCTTGAAACACATTTATTTTGAGATCAATTTAACTGTGGGCAAACCATTATGAACAGGCATGCATTATGAAAGCAGATAATGTGAACCAACTAATGTTTCGCATGAATCTTTCGAATTTTTTTTTTTTTGCAACTCTACGTGCTTCATTTACATGTACCATTTGAGAGCGTACGTATCTCTCTTCCATACAGTTTTTACGTGTATTGATGTGTAAATGGGAAAGAAAAGTCATCACTGGCATTTGGAGTTCTTCACCCTCACAATCCAACAGCTTCCTAGCTGGCTTTTGCCTACTCCCTCTGTACCAAACCGGATAATCCCAAAACACTTACGTCGTGATGCACTAACTCACGCCCTGTTTATTGTTTCTTAACATTAATAAAGAAATTAACCAATGAGAGACGTGGGGCGTGTATGTTTTTGAATTGAGACGATGTCGTACTTTGCAACTCCCCCCCCCTGCGCACTTTGGTTGCGGTGCATAAAGTAAGATGATTTTCACCGGTACGGAGGGAGTACTTAATTTGTATCAGACGGGTAACACAAATTAACTAACCTGAAACGTCGAGAAAGCTATATGAGAAAGGACGGTTAGAATAGTACTTTTCCACTAGATTGGATCGACTAGATGCTCTAGAGATGAGGTAAACAAAGACCTAAAAGTTAGTCGTGGAAAATATCAGTTCCCTTCAAGTCTACTTTGCTCCCGCTGCCGCGTCTTATGGATCTGGCCGCCAGTTGTTTAAAAATGTTTAGTTAGCTGTCTCGGCGGTAGTAGCTAAGCTCACACTAATGGTTTGACATATTCGATTAGCCCGCACCACTTGTCAATTGGAATTTCTTCTCTCTAATTTGTCTGAATCTGCCATCTTGGCAACATTTTTAGCTACTCCTATCCACTTGATGTAGGAGTACAGAAATGCTGAGCCGAATACCCAAACTTCTCAGCTAAGCCTAACATAAGCGGAGGCCCTAGCCAAGCCACATACCGAGTCTGAGGCACAAACTGGTCCGACCAACTCACATGGGTCGTCACCGCCATCTTCCACCTATCCATCTTCTGGGCAGGTCCAGATGCAACGACCTTGCCAGGCCTGCCGTCGACGCCGCCACGGCACCAAATAGGGCCGCCGCCATGCATTCATCCATCCAGACACATCCGTCGTCGAGATCCAGCTGCATCATGAAGCCAAAACTCGCCGTCGTCGACGCGGTAGATCCGATGCCGCTCCTCCCGCCAACCTCCACACCGTCGCCACTGCAACTGCCACGCAGAGGCCACCACCCATAGTACCACTCTCCCGAACACCCAAGCCTCCCAAGAAGGCGCCTCCATGGACGACACGACGCGCAGGGTGCCACCGCCGCTCAATCCAATTGGAATTTTGGACTTCCGTCCGAGTGGGGGTCAGACGTGGATAGGAGGGACCTCGGCTTCGCCTCCAAGGATGGTAACAACGCCAAAGCCGCCGCTGATGTTGGGTCGATCTAGCCGACCAAAGTTTCCCCCGGTCGCCATCCTATGCCACAAACCTTTATCTGCCCCAGTTCCGGCAAAGAGCCGTCAACCGAAACATACTGAAACTAGAGTGCCATGTGTGCTCAACCTTTCGAAATGGAGGATCGAGAAGGACATCCGGATCAAAGCAACAAACTAGCTGGGCCGCTGTAGCACGCAAACCGGGCCGCCAAGCCAGATCTTGGAGGATCTGACCTGAATTACGATGTAAGCCATTACCCTGCGCTGGCCTTCGGCCTCGAAGCATTGGATCCAGAGGGACCTGAATTGAAGCCGTGGACGTACGCAGCCACCAAATCTTGCACAAGATGCAGCCACCTCCCCGTGTCGAGAGAAGGCCACCATGTCATCGACGTGCCGACCGCACGCCGCTGCCAGGAGTACCCCTCACCACGCCGCCATGCCCCGCGCTAGCACAACGCCTTCATTCGACCGGGCAGTCCCGTGCCAGCTAAACGACTTAGGGGAAAGGAGCCCCGTCGCCGCCCCGATCTGCCGGGCTTAGCCCGGTGGTACTGCTGGCGGCGACTGATGTGTACTACGCAACTTAGGGGAAAGGAGCCCCGCGCTAGCACAACGCCTTCATTCGACCGGGCAGTCCCGTGCCAGCTAAACGACTTAGGGGAAAGGAGCCCCGTCGCCGCCCCGATCTGCCGGGCTTAGCCCGGTGGTACTGCTGGCGGCGACTGATGTGTACTACGCAACTTTATCCTTGTAGGCGTTGTTCGGCCTCCAATTGCAAAGTTTTGTAGGACAGTAGCAAATTTTACTCAAGTGGACAACCCAAGGTTTATCAATCCGTGGGAGGAGTAGGATGAATATGGTCTCTCTCAAAAAACCATGCAACCAAATAACAAAGAGTCTCTTGTGTCCCCAATACACCCAATACAATGGTAAATTGTATAGGTGCACTAGTTCGGCGAAGAGATGGTGATACAAGTGCAATATGAATGGTATATATAGGTTTTTGCAATCTCAAAATATAAAAACACCAAGGTAACTAGTAGTAAAAGTGAGCAAAAACGTTATTGCAATGCTTGGAAACAAGGCCTAGGGTTCATACTTTCACTAGTGCAAATTCTCTCAACAATGATAAATCATATGGCAATCCCTTAAGGTGCGACAAAAGTCACTCCAAAGTTCCTATATCGGAGAACATAAAATGAAATTGCTTGTAGTGTATGAAACCACCTCAAAGTTATTCTTTCCGTTCAATCGATTGAGCTATTCCTATAAGTTTCACAAACAGCCCTAGAGTTCGTAGTAAAATAACACCATATGGCACACATCAATCAACCGTAATGTCACCTAGATACTCCAGTGTCACCATAAGTATCTGTGGGTCAATTATATGATATGCATCAAACAACTTCAGATTCATAATATTCAATCCAACATAAAGAACCTCAAAGAGTGCCTCAAGATTCCTACAGAAGAAACAAGGACGAAACGGTGCATCAACCCCTATTCATAGATTAACCCAATGTCACCTCGGGAATCCGCGAGTTGAGTGCTAAAACATACATCAAGTGAGTCAATAGAACAACCATTGTCACCACGGATATCCCACGCAAGACATACATCAACTATTCTCGAATCCATAATAGTATTCAATCCGATAATAGTGAAACCTCAAAGGTAAAACTCAATTCATCACAAGAAGGTAGAGGGGAAGAAACACCATATGATTCTACTATAATAACAAAGCTCGCGGTACATCAAGATTGTGCAACATCAAGAACACGAGAGAGAGAGAGAGAGAGATCAAACACATAGCTACTGGTACATACCCTCAGCCCCAAGGGTGAAATACTCCCTCCTCATCATGGAGACCGTCGGGATGATGAAGATGGCCACTAGTGTGGTTTCCTCCTCCGGCAGGGTGCCGGAACGGGCACCCGATTGGTTTTTCGTGGCTACTTAGGCTTGCATCAGTGGATCTCCCAGTGTAGGTTTCTTTCTTGGGGTTTCTGAATTTATAGGAATTTTTGGCGTCGGTTTCAATTCAGGGGTGTCCACGAGGCAGCGACAAGGTAGGGGGCGTGCCCTCCACCCTTGTCGCTTCCTCGTGAAGCTTCTGGTCCAACTCCGATGCTTCGTGGGCTTCTTCTGGCCCATAAAAAGTCACCGTAAATTTTAGCTCGTTTGGACTCCGTTTGATATTGCTTTTGTGCGAAACTCGAAAACAAGCAAAAAACAAAAACTTGCACTGGTCTCCAGGTTAATAAGTTAGTCCCAAAAATAATATAAATAGCATATAAATGCATATAAATGCATATAAAACATCCAAAATGGATAATATAATAGCATGGAATAATAAAAAATTATGGATATGTTGGAGACGTATCAAGCATCCCCAAGATTAATTTCTGCTCGTCCTCCAGTAGGTAAATGATAAAAACAGGATTTTTGATATGAAATGCAACCTAACATATTTATCCATATAATTTTCTTTATTGTGGCATGAATATTCAGATTCATAAAATTCAAAACAAAAGTTTAATATTGACATAAAAACAATAATACTTCAAGCATACAAATTAATAAAGCAATCATGTCTTCTCAAAATAACACGGCCAAAGAAAGCTATTCCTACAAAATCATATAGTCTGGCTATGCTCCATCTTCATCACAAAATCACGATGACAAGCCAAGCAATGGTTTCATACTTTTGATGTTCTCAAACCTTTTCAACTTTCACGCAATACATGAGCGTGAGCCATGAACATAACACTATAGGTGGAATAGAACATGGTCGACAAAAAGACGGAGATAGTCACACATCAATAGGCAATGCCAAGTCATCCGTAAAAATGGCCACAGAAAGCTCGGGGAATACTTCAATGGAGGGGAGTCGGATACAAGCTCAATCATAGGAAAAGTGCAGAGAGACACGGAGTAAGACACAGCCCAGTGCCTAGAAGCACTTGCGGTGGACGATCGACGGGCCAGATTCATCGTACTCATCCTTGGATATCCACATCTGCAAAAGGGAAAGGCAGAAAGATGGTAAACGCCATGACGACGAGGGTCATGTAAGGAGGTCACGTAAGTAAGTACCTGCTGGAATGTGCTGAGGGAAGCGAGGATGGAACCACCGATCCAGACACTGTACTTCCTCTCGGGAGGCGTCACGACCTTGATTTTCACCTTGCTCTTCCAGTAGGCGGTGATCTCCTTGCACGTCCGGTGGGTGGTGATCTTTTTGCTCCTCCAGTGGTCGGTGATCTCCTTGCTCCTCCAGTCCTCGCCCATCTCCTTGCCCATCCGGTGGGCGGTGATCTCCTTGCTCATCCGGTCGGCGATGCCGGGGAACATGGTCGTCCCTCCACTGAGCACAATGTTGCCGTAGAGATACTTCCTGATATCCACGTCGGATTTCATGATGGAGTTGTAGATGGTCTCGTGGATCCCACGAGCCTCCATGCCAATCAGCGAGGGCTGGAACAGCACCTCCGGGCACCTGAACCTCTCGGCACCAATCGTGATGACCTGCCCGTCAGGCAGTTCGTAGCTCTTCTCGACGGACGAGCTGCTCTTGGCTGTCTCCAGCTCCTGCTCGTAATCAAGGGCGACGTAGGCAAGCTTCTCCTTTATATCTCGTACGATTTCCCACTCTGCGGTTGTGGTGAAGGAATAGCCCCTCTCCATGAGGATCCTCATCAGGTAATCGGTAAGAGCACGGCCCCCAAGATCCAGCCGGAGAATAGCATGAGGAAGTGCATATCCCTCGAAGATCGGCACAGTATGGCTCACACCGTCACCACAATCAATCACAATACCTGCACAAGACATGGTACATTTGCCGGTCATACGACTTACGAAGGGATATAATTAGGATTAAGTATATACATAAACTCATCTTGAGTAGGGCGAAAACAGACACGTACCTGTAGTACGACCACTGGCATATAGAGAAAGAACAGCTTGAATAGCCACATACATCGCTGGGGCATTGAATGTCTCGAACATGATTTGGGTCATCTTCTCTCTGTTTGCCTTTGGGTTCAGAGGAGCTTCAGTCAGCAAAACTGGATGTTCTTCAGGGGCAACACGCAGCTCATTGTAGAAGGTGTGATGCCAGATTTTCTCCATGTCATCCCAGTTGCTCACAATGCCATGCTCAATAGGGTATTTCAAGGTCAGGATACCCCTTTTTGACTGCGCTTCATCACCCACATAGGCATCTTTTTCGCCAAACCCAAACATGACACGTTCGTGCCGAGGGCGGCCAACTATACTAGGGAAAACTGCTCTTGGGGCATCATCACCAGCAAAACCAGCCTACAAGAATGAGGTGTTTATTTTCCGAACAACTAATTTTCTGTGCTTAAAATTTGAATGAAACAAAGGGGTGAGCATCGAACCTTGACCATTCCAGTGCCATTGTCACACACAATTGGCTGGATGTCCTCGCCGTTAGCCATTGGTCTGCATAAGAGAATTGAAAACCTTCTCAATCATTTACTCCTGTTACATCACATATTCACTGCTAGGTATCTTGCTAATAAGAATTACGTCGACGAGCACAAAAACACAGAACTAACTGAATCATTTTAAGAAGATGTCAATTTATCCCTACCTGATGTGTCATCACCCTTATTCAAATATGTAACTAAAGCAATGTTTCTGGTAATAACACATTAAGGAGAAACTACAGCTGTATTTAGCAAAGTGTACCTCCAACTCTAAGGCTCTAAAGCATCGCAGATATTTTCATCACTAATGAGGTTAGTGGATAAAGGTAGGCTGGTAAAACTAATCAAAATTGTGAATAAGAAAGCACAGACCACTTCAATCACATTAATGGACCATTTATGCTTAATAAAAATAATAATAAAGAGAGATAAGCTGTCATAAGCTGTCCTTGCAGGCAGGCTGACGACAGCTATAGTTTATTTCAACTTCGGTAGGCATAGTTGCACATGGTGTTGGCGCCGAGCCCTTGCTTCCTCTTTGAGCCGGTGGCCAGCTCCCTCTCACTCTCTCTTTCTCTCGCTCGAACGAAGGTAGAAGAAAGAGGAGACACAAGACACAAGACACCCGAGCAGTACAGCGAAGGGATTTTTATACCCAGCCTAGCACACTCACACAGCCACGGCCACACCAGCCACTCACGCACGCGCGGATCACCCGGCCACTGCTAACTAACTCAGCCATGCATTGCCATGCATTAACAGCCCACAACTCTAGCTAACAGCCACTGCACACGGGACTCGGCCAGCTTGCCGCACGACTCCGTCAACAAGATTAGTGCTGACACATGGGTAGACAGTACTTCGGTAGCCTAACAGATCCCATCGGGACAAAACACTTGGATGCTCTGTGATTGCACCACGCCGCATCAAGCTTAACACCCAACGCAGCAGCCACTAGCTGGACCATCAACTGAAGGAGGAGAAGCCATTTCGCAGTGACTAACGAAACCACTAGCTGCCGACCGGGCCGGAGGAGGGAGGACCGAGGGATCGGCCGGACCCGCACGCGTGCACGGGCAGATCCACCGGCAGCGCCGCAATGCAAGACCCCCCCCCCCAAGCACGAACACCTCGTCGATCGGGCGCCCGAGGGTAACTGGCTAGCGATTGCGCCGACGGGGCGGGAGGGAGATAAACGGCACAGCAGGCTCCACAGCCAGAATCTGCGCCGCCACGGAGCAGCGAGCGAGGGGTTTGAGGAAGCGTGGCAGGGAGGGAGGGACGGATCAAACCTTAGGAAACGAGGTGGCGGCGGGGACCGGAGGAGGAAGCGGAGCGGAGGTCGCTGGCTGGTGAGGGAGGCGGAAGCGGAGACGGAGGCGTGGAAAGTGGTGGTGTCCTGCTCTGCGTGCGTTGGCGCTGGGTTTGGACACGACACGAGCTGTGGTGTTAGCCGTTACTTTCGAATTGAGGACACGAGCAAAAATGACCAATAGAGGCTGCACACCAGGTCCGACGTTATATAGGCCCTGCGAATGCTTTTGGGATCCGTGCACCCCCGTATTCTCGGCTCTTGTCCCCCGGTAGACACAGGCCGCTGCGTGTATTCCGGTAGGAGCACTAGGTCTGGAATCTAAGACCTCTCCCAATGCAAAGGTGCTTAGATGAGGTGCTAAGTGCATTAAATACCTTAGCAACTCAAGTCCCCAATGCATAGATGCTTAACTTGTTGTTGCTAAGCACACTTTATTTAATGAGTTAGCACCTAAAGTCTTTCATGCATTGGCCAAATTGTTTCATTTAAATGGTTTGCCTAGGTTCTCGCACTTGGCATTGGTTCTTCCTGGGATCACCAAAGTACTCTCTTCCCTCTTTAAATGTTGTGCCATGTCACTTTTTTGCTTATGTGGCATGCTTAGCACCTGTCCACGGTGGAGCACTGGGAAGGGCCTAACTAGTACTCCCTCGGGTCTTTTTAGTTGCATATAAGATTTGTCTGAAGTCAAATCTCGTGAAGTTTGACCAACTCTAGTATATCGTATATGAGCACTCACAATGTGAAATCATTATCATTAGATGCGTCGTGACTTAAATTTTCATATCGTATAGCTCTTGCATTGTAGATGTTGATATTTTTTTTATATTAATGTGATCAAACTTTACGAAGTTTGACTTCAGACAATTATTATATACAGAGTAAAAAGGCCCTGAGGAAATAGTAGTCTATACAGATGATATGTCCTGATCATGTGCAGTAAAAAAGTAGGGAAAGAGGACGCTGGCAGGTGTATTTTGTCCAGTCCAGTTTCCGGTGTATCAAATATTAGATTTGCTAATTGTGCATTAGGCCTGCTATTACTTTGCGAAAGTCCGCCCAATCCAATTGGGATTTTGGACTTTCGTCAAAGAGGGGGTCAGAGGTGGATAGCAGGGACCTTGGCTTCGCCTCCAAGGATGGTAACGACGACAAATCCGCCGCCGCTGCCGGGTCGATCTAGCCGACCAAAATTTTCTCCGGTCGCCATCCTATGCCACAAACTTCCATTTGCTCCGGTTCTGGCAATGACCGTCAACTGACACATACTGAAACTAGAGTGCCATGTGTGCTCAACCCTTCGAAACGGGGGATCGAGAAGGACATCCGGATCAGAGCAACAACCCAGCTGGGCCGCTGGAGCACGCAAACCGAGCTGCCAAGCCAGATCTTGGAGGATCTGACCTGAATTACGACGTAAGCCACCACCCTGCGCTAGCCTTCGGCCTAGAAGCACTGGATCAAGAGGGACCTGACTTGAAGCCGTGGACGCGCGCAGCCGCCAAATCTTGCACAGGATGCAGCCACCTCCCCCCGTCACGAGAAGGCCACCATGTCAAGAATGCGCCAACCGCACGCCGCTGCCAGGAGTGCCCTCACCACGCCGCGGCGCCCCCACGCTAGCCCATCGCCTTCATTCGAACGGGCAGTCCCGTGCCAGCCAAACGACGAAGAAGGAGGGACGAGGAAGGGCTAGCCCGGAAGCTAGGGTTTCCCCCTGGGCTGACCGCCGGAGCGATTCAAGTGGAGCGACTAAGAGGAATGGGGAGCCATATCTTGGAATGTCCTTTTCGTATTGTCAATGATACGAGATAGAATTGGGGTAGATCCGATTGAAGAGAAGGTTGTCCAGCATTGTTTAAGATGGTTTGAACCAATTCAACGAAGTCCTACAGAAGCTCCAGTGCACAGGCACGGCTAAAGTATGCTGATAATGTCAAGAGAGGTTGGGTTAGACCAAACTTGACATGAAAGGAGTCCGTAAAAAGAGATCTAATGGACTGGAGTATCACCAAAGAACTAGTCATGGATAAAGGGTACATGAAAGCTTGCTATCCAAGTGCAATTACGAGCCTCACATGCTTTGGGTATTCCACTATAATATAATCTAAAGCCTTTGTGCATACTGCTTTATAGTGAGATGGGTATTACTTTTGCTCCTGGTACTTCACATTTAGTTTTTGAGAGCTTTGATATCGAAATTGCTCTGCATACAACATATTGTGTATAATTCCCGTAATGGCTTGTGTTTTTCAAAAATGTCTAATTAGCTGTTTTGATGGATCAATTAGATGCTTTGGGGACAAACAAGGACATAGGTGAAGGTTCATCGTGAAAATTTTGAACTAAAATCTTGACATTTATTATGGATCGGAGGGAGTAGTACCCTTTTATTTTGCAAATAGTCCACTTGAAACGATGCAATAGTTGTTACAATGTTACATGCAGATGATTTGAATATAATTCGAAACCCAGGGCTACAATAAACTTTGTTAAAGAGTGAGGTGGGCTAGGTATTAATGGGGTGCCGTAGTAGGTATCTATAGCTAACTATAAACATGTGGTTGTTGAGTGTCAGGTGCCTAAATAGTTTGCCCAGTTGGCCTAAACAAGGCACTCGGCGAAATGTGGCACACTGAGCAGGCACTAGTAGAAAAGGGGGCAATGGCCCAGGCCGGTTCAGCCCATTAGTCCCGGCTCTGCCACGAACCGGGACTAATGGAGCTATTTGTCCCGGTTCGTGAGCCCAGGGGGCCGGCCGGGCCACGTGGGCCATTGGTCCCGGTTCGTCCGGACCTTTTGGTCCCGGTTGGTGGGACGAACCGGGACCAATGGGCCTGGCTCCTAGCCCACCACTATTGGTCCCGGTTGGTGGCTTGAACCGGGACCAAAGGCTTCCCTTTAGTCCCGGTTCATGCCACCAACCGGGGCTAATGGTGGTGCCTATATATACCGCCCGCGCAAGAGCAGAGCACACTGCTCTGTTTTTTGTCTTAGCCGAGGGGGAGAGGGCTTGGTGGTGCTCTAGCTCACCTCCTATGCACACAAGGTGTTCGATGGAATGCCCGAGCCACACTACTTAAGCTTTCTCCTCTTCAAGCTCGACCTCCAAGCTCCATTTTCCTCAATATTTGTCTAGGTTTAGTGGTCCGTCGCGCTCCGTCCCCGTCTTCACCGCCGTCGATCACCCGCGCCGATCTCATCGCCGGCACCACCGTGGTGAGCCTCTTATTCTTATCTTCTTTCTGAAAGGAAAAATATTCTTACTTGTATGTTTAGATAGATACTTGTATTATTTTCTTACTTTTATTATTGCATCTTATATAGTGCGATGGTTTTGGTATCCGCCCCCGTCGGCCCTCGTCCTGTCTATGATACGGATGTGGTATATATTATCTTTTCATAACTATTGGTTCATTTATTGTTTATTAAAATTATGCCGACCAACGTGACATAGATTTTATTTATCTAGGAGGTTGTTGAACCGGAAATTCCAACCGACCCTATTGTCGAGAGGTTAAATTTAGTTGAAGAAGAAAACAATTTCTTGAAGGAAAAAAATAAAAAAAACTTGATGAGGAGGAGATGATATTGGAGTTGCATGTTGCGGATGTCGTCGATGATCACAATTTCAAGAGGGATGCAATGCGCTTGAAGATTAGAAAGATTAGAAAATATGCCATTCATACCAAGGCTTGGTATCATAATGCCGTTGGATCAGTTGTTACCTTGGTTGCGATTATGATCGCATTTGTTTTCGCATTGAAATGTTTTACATAGTTTTAATGTATGGTTTAATTAATTTAGATGCTCTGCAGAGCTTTATGTTGTTAGATGAGAACTATGTATGTACTTTGGTTTTTATGTGATGATGAACTTCTATTAATTTGGTCACTTAATTATCTATTCATGATGTTCTGTAATGATTTTTGACACACTTAATTATATATAATGCACGCAGATGAACCGGCAATGGATGTACGGTGACAGACACACCTCCGAGTACACTAAGGGCGTGCATGATTTTCTCGAAGTGGCTGAGGCAAACAAGCAGAATGGTTTTATGTGTTGTCCATGCCCTATATGTGGGAATACGAAGTCTTACTCTGACCGGAAAATCCTTCACACCCACCTACTTTACAAGGGTTTCATGCCACACTATAATGTTTGGACGAGGCACGGAGAAATAGGGGTTATGATGGAAGATGGCGAAGAAGAAGAGTACGATGACAACTATGTGCCCCCTGAATACGGTGATGCTACTGAACATCAAGAGGAACCAGACGATGTGCACGATGGTGCTGCAACGGGCGAAGCTGCTGAAGATTAAGAGGAACCAGACGATGTGCCCGATGATGATGATCTCCGCCCGGTCATTGTCGATGCAAGGACGCAATGCGAAAGTCAACAGGAGAAGCTGAAGTTCGATCACATGTTAGAGGATCATAAAAAAAGGTTGTTCCCCAATTGCGAAGATGGCAACACAAAGCTCGGTACCGTACTGGAATTGCTGCAGTGGAAGGCAGAGAATGCTGTGCCTGATAAAGGATTTGAGAAGCTACTGAAAATAATGAAGACGAAGCTTCCAAAGGATAACGAATTGCCTAACAGTACATACGCAACAAACAAGGTCGTATGCCCTCTAGGATTGGAGGTGGAGAAGATACATGCATGCCATAATGACTGCATCCTCTACCGTGGTGCATACAAGGATCTGAACGCATGCCCGGTATGCGGTGCATTGCGGTATAAGATCAGACGAGATGACCCTGGTGATGTTGACGGTGAGCCTCCCAGGAAGAGGGTTCCTGTGAAGGTGATGTGGTATGCTCCTATAATACCATGGTTGAAACGTTTGTTCAAAAACGGAGAGCATGCCAAGTTGATGTGATGGCACAGTGAGGACCATAAGAAAGACGGGAAGTTGAGAGCACCCACTGACGGGTCGCAGTGGAGAAAAATCGAGAGAAAGTACTGGGATGAGTTTGCAAAGGACCCAAGGAACGTATGGTTTGCTTTAAGCGCGGATGGCATTAATCCTTTCGGGGAGCAGAGCAGCAATCACAGCACCTGGCCCGTGACTCTATGTATGTATAACCTTCCTCCTTGGATGTGCATGAAGCGGAAGTTCATTATGATGCCAATTCTCATCCAAGGCCCTAAGCAACCCGGCAACGACATTGATGTGTACCTAAGGCCATTAGTTGAAGAACTTTTACAGCTGCGGAATGGAAACGGTGTACGTATGTGGGATGAGCACAAAAAGTAGGAATTTTACCTAAAGGCGTTGTTGTTCGTGACCATCAACGATTGGCCCGCGCTCAGTAACCTTTCAGGACAGACAAACAAGGGATACCACGCATGCACGCGCTGTTTACTTGACGCCGATAGTATATACCTGGGAAGCTGCAGGAAGAATGTGTACCTGGGCCATCGTCAATTTCTTCCGACCAACCATCAATGTCGAAAGAAAGGCAAGCATTTCAAAGGTGAGGCAGATCACCGGAAGAAGCCCGCCATGCGTACCGGTGATCACGTACTTGCTGTGGTCAATGATTTACATGTAATCTTTGGAAAGGGTCCCGGCGGACTAGCTGTTCTGAATGACGCTGACAATCACGCAGCCATGTGGAAGAAGAAATCTATATTTTGGGACCTACCCTACTGGAATGACCTAGAGGTCCGCTCTTCGATCGACGTGATGCACGTTACGAAGAACCTTTGCGTGAACCTGCTAGGCTTCTTGGGCGTGTATGAGAAGACAAAAGATACACCTGAGGCACGGGAGGACCTGCAACGCTTGCACGAAAAAGAGGGCATGCCTCCGAAACAGTATGAAGGTCCTGCCAGCTACGCTCTTACGTAAGAAGAGAAAGAAATCTTCTTTGAATGCCTGCTCAGTATGAAGGTCCCGACTGGCTTCGTCGAATATAAAGGGAATAATAAATATGCCGAGAAAAGTTCCGAACCTAAAGTCTCAACTGCCACGTGATTATGACGCGATCGCTTCGGTTGCATTGAGGGGCTTCTCTTGAAAACGCCCGATTAGCCATTGTGAAGCTATGTGCATTCTTCAATGCAATATCTCGAAGGTGATCGATCCAGAAATCGTACCAACGCTAAGGAGTGATGTGGCGCAATGTCTTGTCGGTTTCGAGCTGGTGTTCACACCATCCTTCTTCAATATCATGGCGCACGTCCTAGTTCATCTAGTCGATTTACATTGTCATTACGGGGCCCGTATTTCTACATAGTATGTACCCTTTGAGAGGTTCATGGAGTCCTAAAGAAATATGTTCAGTAATCGCTAAGCCGAAGGAAGCATCTCCATGGGCCATCAAACAGAGGATGTCATTGGGTTTTGTGTTGACTTCATTCCTGGCCTTAAGAAGATAGGTCTCCCTAAATCGCGGTATGAGTGGAGACTGACTGGAAAAACGCACGCTTGGAAGGGACTCAATAATATGCAGGGACGGATATTCTTGGTCTCAAGCACACTACACAGTTCTCTGAACTCTACCTTGGTGACCCGTATCTCGATGAACACAAGAACAGTCTGCGCTCCAAACACCCGGAGCAGTGCGACGACTGGATTACATGTGAACACATCAGGACTTTCAGCAGTTGGTTGGAAACACGTCTCAGAGGTGACAACACTGTTTGTGATGAGCTGTACTTGTTGTCGAGGGGACCATCTTCGACTGTAATGATTTGGAAAGGATACGAGATAAATGGGAATACATTTTACACGATTGACCAAGGTCAAAAGAGCACCAACCCAAACAGCGGTCTCTGCTTTGATGCAGCAACCGACAGGGGAAAGGACACATATTATGGTTACATAGTAGACATATGGGAACTTGACTACGGAGTAGATTTTAAAGTCCCTTTGTTTAAGTGCAAGTGGGTCAATCTGTCAGGAGGCTGGGTACAGGTAGACCCACAGTACGGAATGACAACAGTGGATCTGAAAAATCTTGGGTACACTGACGAACCGTTCGTCCTAGCCAATGATGTGGCACAGGTTATCTATGTGAAGGACATGTTTGCCAGACCGAGGAAAAGAAAAGATAAGGAAGCGAATACATCATACGATGAGCCAAAGCGCCACATAGTTCTTTCAGGAAAAAGGGACATCCTGGGAGTGGAGGGCAAGACAGACATGTTTGAAGAGTATGAAAAGTTTCATGTAATTCCTCCCTTCAAAGTCAAGGCTGACCCAAGCATCCTGATAAACGATGAAGATTATCCATGGTTACGGCGCAATAAGCAAATGACACAAGCAAAGAAAAATGAAGACTTTCTCCATAACTATTATGATGATACCATGCCAACTTTGTAACAGACAGTATGATACCATTGTCCGTTTTGTACATGCACATGCTATGCCAACTTTTTCAGAGTTCATTTGAAAACTATGAATTTGAAAACCTCGCCAACCGATTATCCATTTCAAAACTAATGGCACTAACAGAAAGTTTAAAATTTTTCTGACCTAAAAGCAAAAAGAATTTAAAAATAAAGCAAAAAACCAAAAGAAAATAAATAATGCAGAAAACAAAACAAAAAAATTGGAATAAAAATAAAAATAGCAACAATAAGTATTTTGTTGTAAGTAGAAACAAAATAAAATAAATAAAGCAACAAAGAAAACAAAAAAGTGTTTTCAAATTTGAAAACTAATGGCACTAACAGAAAGTTTATATTTTTCTAAAACTAAAAGCAAAAAGAATTAAGAAATTAAGCAAAAACCAAAAGAAAATAAATAATGCAGAAAACAAAACAAAAGAACTGGAAAAAATAAAAATAGCAACAATAAGTATTTTGTTGTATTTAGAAACAAAATAAAATAAATAAAGCAACAAAGAAAAAAAAGTGTTTTCAAATTTGAAAACTAATGGCACTAACAGAAAGTTTATATTTTTCTAAAACTAAAAGCAAAAATAATTAAAAATAAAGCAAAAACCAAAAGAAAATAAATAATGCAGAAAACAAAACAATAAAACTGGAAAAATTAAAATAGCAACAATAAGTATTTTGTTGTAAGTAGAAACAAAATACAATAAATAAAGCAACAAAGAAAACCAAAAAGTGTTTTCATATTTGAAAACTAATGGCACTAACAGAAAGTTTATAATTTTTCTAAAACTAAGAACAAAAATAATTAAAAAATAAAGCAAAAAACCGAAAGAAAAATAAACCAAAACCAAAATAAACTAAATAAAGCAACAAATAAAACAAATAAACAAAAAAGTGCCACCTACTTGGCCCCCACGGCCTGAATACGACTAGAAACCCTACCATGGGCCAGGATTCAGGCCCGCGGGAGGCCCAGTAGGCCCACAGGCACATATTGCACGTTTAGGCCCGAAAGCCTGCTTTAGAGAGGAGCTCGAGAGGGAAGGCGCACCGCATCTTATAAACAGGTGCGGCTCCCTCTCAACTAGCGAGGTGGGACTAAACATTTAGCGCGGGGCAGCACAAGGCCTTTGGTCCCGGTTGGTGGCACCAACCGGGACTAAAGTGCATTAGTCCCGTTCGTGGCTAACCGGGACTAATGCACCTTTAGTCAACACTGGACTAATGCACCCTTTAGTCCCGTTGGTGCCACCAACCGGGACCAAAGGTCGCTGCTTCCGCCCTTTGGGCTGCTGAAAAGAGGCCTTTGGTCGGTTGGTGGCACCAACCGGGACTAAAGGGGGGCATTAGTTCCGGTTGGTGCCACGAACTGGGACTAATGTTCTTGCTATATATACAGCACTTAGGAAAATTTGACGAACACATCGCCAGTTGCCCCCCGGCCCGCCCGACAACGCCGAGCTCATCGACGCCGCCAGGCTGCCCAGATCGGCGTCGTCTCGCTGCCCCGACGACCAGACGCCGTCCGGCGCCGCCCGACGCCGTCCAGCAGCGCCCGCGTCGTCTCCCCTGCCCGTCTCCGCCAGCGCTGCCCAGCGCCGCCCGCCGCCCCGCCGCGCGCCGTCGTCGTCGCCCAGCGCCGTCGTCGCCGTCGCCGCCGCCCCCGAAGCGCCGGTCGCGCCCCCTATGACCCGCCCCACCGTCACCGTCGTGCCCGCCACGCCCCTGCCCGCCCGCCATGGTCGTCGCCGACGCCCTCGCCGCCCCCGCTGTCGCCCTCGCTGGTCGCCCCCGTTGTGAGCCGCCGCCGTCGAGGATCATGTTCAGTGCTTGCATTTTTTTGTTCATTGCATTTTTTGTTTATATATATTTTTTGTTCATTGCAATTTTTCAGATATATAATGTATATACGTATGTGGTAGCTATAAGATGAATGGATGTGGCTATGTATGTATGAATATAATGTTCATAGCATTTTTTTGTTTATATATATTTTTTCATATATGTATTAATTTTTTATTTAGGTTGTTAGTAGATATCGATTTAGGTTAGTGCATTTTAATTAGGTTATTGTAGAGGAAAAAGTAAAATAAGGAAAAGGAAGAAAAGAGGAAGAAGGAAGAAGGAAGAAGAAGAAGAAAAAGAAGGAGAGGAAAAAGGAAAATAAGTAGAGAAAGAAGGAGAAGAAGAAGGAGAAGACGAGGAGTGGAAGAAGAGGAAGAAGAAGAAAAAAAGAGGAGAAGAAGAAGGAATAGAGGAGCTTCTTCTCCTTTTTTTCTCCTCTTTTTTTTCGAGGGTGTCGAGGGTGTCGAGGATCGCCGAGGGGTCGAGGGTGCCGAGGGGTCGAGTGTAAAAGTATTGAAGAAATCCATGGCTTCATAATTAGGCGGAAGTAACCAGAGCATGATGGTACGAAGTCCTCCACAGTTATTCTGGAATGGAGTCCCGGATAGGATAATTTGCCTTTTTGTATGAATTTCAGCAAAGGCCTTCAAAATAACAATATTAGGAAGGTTCTTGCTGAACTTTGTACCAAAAAGCGAATTATCCTATCTGGGACTCCGTTCCAAAATAACTTTGGAGAGCTTCGTACCATCATGCACCTATTACTTTCGCCTAATGATGAAGACATGGTTTTGTTGAATCCTTTGACACTAGGCAACCTCCCGACCCCTCGGCGATCCTCGACCCCTTGACCCTGAGAGGAAGAAGAGGATAAAAAAAGAAGAGGAAGAAGGAAAAAAAAGACGAGAAGAAAGAATAGAGGAGTTCTTCACCTCTATTCTTTCTTCTCCTCTTTTTTTTCTTCTTCTTCCTCTTTTTTTTATCGGAAACGAGGGTCGTCGAGGGTCGCCGAGCGGTAGAGGAAACCCTAACTAAATAGCAAGTATCGTCGGTGTGAGCATGTGGCCGTCGGTGTCGGACACTACATCCACGTCACGCAAGTGACGCGGGCGTCGATGCCCACGTCACTTGTGGGACATAGATGTAGTGTCGTCGTTGTTGTTGTCGATATACCCCCTCCCAATAGCTTCAACACGTGGGGGGGGGGGCGATATTACCCCCTCCTTCAAGCGTTCTCGAGGCCACCCCCTAACCCTTGAAGCGTTGTCGAGGCCACCCGAAACCCTAGAGAAGCAGCGTCGAGGCCACTAATTAATATGATTACTTATTGTGAATAGCTAGCTAGTTCTACGTTTTCCACTAATATATCCATATATGTCATGTTTGAATAATAATTGCCATGTTGTAAATATTTGTAGAAACTATGGACACCCCGCCCCGAGACGAAGCACAAGAAGCGTTGTTGAGGGACATAATCGCAGAAGGAAGTGATGCCGTCTGCTCGTTGATGTTTCTCAACGACACCGATGGTCTGGAAGGAGAGGGTGAAGAAGCAGCTGGCTATGATTATGATGGCTCCGAAGACCCAATGCCGGCGGAAGAAGGAGAGGGTGAAGAAGTAGAACGTGAGGACTGCTCCGGTGATCACCGAACTGAGTCCGGCCAGTTATATATATTAGTTAAGCCTGTGCTGACTAGCTAATTGATGCATTCATTGTTTTGGTATGTACACATATTAATTAACTATCGTCTTTGTTTCTTTTTTCTAGCCCTCCGGATCGAGCACAACTTCGGTAAAGAGACGAGGCCCGAAGAAAAAGTTGAGCTCGGATGAAAGGCTTGAGATCATAGAAATCGCGCGCGACGGCCAACCGATTGAACCCATCCGGACAAAGAAGGCATTTGTTGCTCAGTGCGGGGTTCTGGTTAGGGACAAGATCCCGATCAGCATCCAACAATGGTATAAGCCTAAGAACGAAGACCCTGAGGTGTCTTATATCAATGATCTGCAGAAAAATGATCTTTGGACTGAGCTGAAGTCAAATTTCACCCTACCGCCAGAGGATGATCCGGAGAAGCCATTTATAGAGCCATTAATCAAGTCTTTTGCTCTTAAGAAGATGGCAGACCTATTCAGGAATTGGAAGAAAGACCTGAATAAGTTTGTCGATAAAAAAGAGACACCAGAATTCAAGGGCTATAAGTTCGGGGTGCCGCACTTGTGAAAGTGTTCGGACTTATCACACCATAATTTTGGGGTACTTAAGCCCCTGGTGTATTGGCCGTACCAAAGTGTACGGGTGCAACATGTCATGAAATGAACATATATATAGATAAAGAAAGGAGTGCAATAATAGGCAAAAGCTATGTATTGTTTATTCAAAAAGGTACTGCAATGAAAGCAGAACGATACAAATAGTGCGATAAGCAAGGGATGGGACTATCTAACATGTCCCCCTCCAGGGGTAAGCTGCGGGATGGTATGTAAAACAGGTATAATGCTCGTAATAGAGACCACCTGAACACTTGACGTAGCTTTCTGCTTCCCTGGCTGTTGCATCGTGAGTTCGGCGATTCTAGTGCCGGACAGGACTTCTGGAAAATGGAGTCCTGAAAAAAAAGAAAGGAAAAAAGAAAAAGAATGACACAAGCGGGAGCCCCTGGTGCGGTTGGGCCGTATTCCGGGCGTGCCGTGGTCGTGCCCCTCCCCTTATGCCCATGGTATCTCCAGAGCGTAGTTATGTACGCGTAGTACTGGCTTCGCAACTTCGCGAGGGCTGGGGTTGGGGCTGGATTGCTACGCGTGCTTGAATCGTGCCGGGCGGTCTTGTTGTAGGTTACTCCGGGCGCGCTTGGCAGTGTCCGGACGCTTAGTGGCCGGACTCGAGAATTGCCGTGAGAGGCTGCTTTGCACCTCCGCCGCGAGGGCCGCCGTGTGCTCCTCCGTTCGGAGAGAGCGTTCGGTGTTTCCGTTGACCATGATTACTCCTCGAGGGCCTGGCATCTTGAGCTTGAGGTATGCGTAGTGCGGCACCGCATTGAACTTTGCAAATGCGGTTCGTCCAAGCAGTGCGTGATAGCCGCTGCGGAACGGGACTATGTCGAAGATTAACTCTTCGCTTCGGAAGTTATCCGGGGATCCGAAGACCACTTCGAGTGTAACTGAGCCTGTACAATTGGCCTCTACACCCGGTATGACACCTTTAAAGGTCGTCTTTGTAGGTTTAATCCTTGAGGGGTCTATGCCCATTTTGCGCACTGTATCCTGATAAAGCAGGTTCAGGCTGCTACCGCCGTCCATCAGGAATCTGGTGAGGTGAAATCCGTCGATAATTCGGTCAAGGACCAATGCGGCGAAACCGCCGTGACGAATGCTAGTGGGGTGGTCCCTTCGATCGAAGGTGATCGGGCAGGAAGACCATGGGTTGAACTTCGGAGCGACTGGCTCCATCGCATATACGTCCCTTAGCGCACGCTTCCGCTCCCTTTTGGGTATATGGGTTGCGTATATCATGTTCACCGTCCGCACTTGTGTGGGAAAACCCTTCTGTCCTCTATTGTTCGGCGGCCGGGGCTCTTCCTCGTCATCGCTATGCAGCCCCTTGTCGTTGAGTTCGGCAGTTAACTTGCCTGCTTGCTTGAACACCCAACAATCCCTGTTGGTGTGATTGGCTGGTTTTTCGGGGGTGCCATGTATCTGGCACAAGTGATCGAGTATTCGGTCCAAGTTGGACGGGCCCTGGGTATTTCTTTTGAATGGCTTCTTCCGCTGACCGGGTTTAGAGCCTCTGAATCCGGCATTGACGGTCGTATCTTCAGCATTATCGCCGTTAATGCGGCGCTTGTTCTTGTTGCGACACGACCTGCCATTGCTGTCCTTGGTATCCGAACTATCAGGGTGTTTGGCCAAGTTGTTGCTTCGAGCTAGCCAGCTGTCCTCTCCCGCACAAAAGCGAGTCATGAGGGTTGTGAGGGCTGCCATAGATTTCGGCTTTTCCTGTCCTAGGTGCCGGGCAAGCCACTCGTCGTGGATGTTATGTTTGAAGGCTGCAAGGGCCTCTGCATCCGGACAGTCAACGATTTGATTTTTCTTTGTTAGGAACCGTGTCCAGAATTGTCTGGCCGATTCTTCTGGCTGCTGAATTATGTGGCTAAGGTCATCAGCGTCTGGTGGTCGCACATATGTGCCCTGGAAGTTATCAAGAAATGCGGCTTCCAGGTCCTCCCAACAACCAATTGATTCGGCTGGCAAGCTGTTGAGCCAATGCCGAGCTGGTCCTTTAAGCTTGAGTGGGAGGTATTTGATGGCATGTAGATCATCACCGCGGGCCATGTGGATATGGAGGAGATAATCCTCGATCCATACCGCAGGATCTGTGGTACCATCGTATGATTCGATGTTTACGGGTTTGAAGCCCTCGGGGATTTGATGATCCATTACTTCATCTGTGAAGCATAGTGGGTGTGCGGCGCCTCTTTATTGGTCTATATCGCGACGTAGCTCATATGAGCTTTGTCTACTGTGTTCGGCCCGGCCGGGTTTGCTGTATCCGGCGCGACGTTAATCATCCCGCGTCGTTGGGCGCCCACGCGATCCGTAGATCGATCTTGTATGTTTTGCCTTATCCTCCAATATATCTCGCAAGTCCGGCGCGTTTTCCCATGCCTTGGTACTTTTTGAGCGGCGTCGGGGTGTGGCTTGAGTGGAGGGCCGAGAGGCTTCTCTGTCGCGGCCACGAGGTGGCCGGTCTGCCATGTCATACGCAGAGTCGGTTACAATGGTAGGAGATCTACATATCCGTATCGCCAAGCTTGCCTTCCACGCCAAGGAAAGTCCCATCCGGACATGGGACGAAGTCTTCAATCTTGTATCTTCATAGTCTTGGAGTCCGGCCGTGATGATAGTTCGGCTATCCGGACACCCCCTAGTCCAGGACTCCCTCAGACATAATCGCAGAAGGAAGTGATGCCGTCTTCTCGTTGATGTTTCTCAACGACACCGATGGTCTGGAAGGAGAGGGTGAAGAAGCAGCTGGCTATGATTATGATGACTCCGATGACCCAATGCCGGTGGAAGAAGGAGAGGGTGAAGAAGTAGACCGTGAGGACTGCTCCGGTGATTACCGAAATGAGTCCGTCCAGGTATATATATTAGTTAAGCCTGTGCTGACTAGATAATTGATGCATTCATTGTTTTGGTATGTACACATATTAATTTACTCTCGTCTTTGTTTCTTTTTTCTAGCCCTCCGGATCGAGCACAATTTCGGTAAAGAGACGAGGCCCGATGAAAAAGTTGAGCTCAGATGAAAGGTTTGAGATCATAGAAATCGCGCGCGACGGCCAACCGATTGAACCCATGCGGACAAAGAAGGCATTTGTTGCTCAGTGCGGGGTTCTGGTTAGGGACAAGATCCCGATCAGCATCCAGCAATGGTATAAGCCTAAGAACGAAGACCCTGAGGTGTCTTATGTCAATGATCTGCAGAAAAATGATCTTTGGACTGAGCTGAAGTCAAATTTCACCCTACCGCCAGAGGATGATCCGGAGAAGCCAGTTATAGAGCCATTAGTCAAGTATTTTGCTCTTAAGAAGATGGCAGACCTATTCAGGAATTAGAAGAAAGACGTGAATAAGTTTGTCGATAAAAAAGAGACACCAGAATTCAAGGGCAAATATGAGAAGATCAGAGATGACTGGCCCGCATTTGTGGCCCACAAGACATCGGAAAAAAGTAAAAATATGTCGGCGACAAACAAGCAAAATGCTGCGAAGAAGAAGCTTCACCATCGCACGGGGTCAGGTGGCTACCTCATAGCCCGGCCTAAGTTGGCCAAGGCTGAGAATGATCTGCTTGATAAAGGGATCGAACCAGAGACAATGAACTGGCCAGACCGTTTCCGGACTTGGTTCTTCGGGGCTGGCGGAAACTTGGACCCTATATCAGGGAAGTGCATTTGGACGGACGATCAATTGGACATACCCAGTCAAGAGGCTAAAGCAATATATCAAAGCAGCGCAACAAGGGAAGTTCGTTCCAGACAGGGAGAAGGACGAGCTGACAATGGCCCTCGGGAATCCTGAGCACCCTGGACGGACACGAGGCACGCCAGGCTCCGTTTCTTGGAAGGCTGGATTTCTGGACGCGGAGGGTTACAAAATCCATGAGAGGAGGAAGAAACTGGATCAGAGCCAAATGCAGGCGCTGCACGAAAGGGTAATGGGGCTAGAGGAACGAGAAGAAGAACGGAGCAAACGACCTGCCGAAGCTTCCCCCGAAGCTACCCCGCCAGCTCAGCGGAGAAGCAGCGTGGCTTCCACCGAGCTGTTTCAGCCGGAGAATGCCTTGACGGCTCCTGCCAGCTATCCCGTGGATGCTATCACGGAGTCTCGAAATTGCCACCTTATGGCGCAATAGAGCAATTTGAAGGTCAAGGCGGCTGTTGGCTCTGTTTATCCAGAAGGATATGCTAAGGTGATGGTGGATGAAATAACGGAGGGGTTTGAGGACCTCCGGCTTGACCACCCTACCGGTGAAGGGGAGTATCGGCTGGGTTCTGCTCTGAAGACTCCATGCCTATGACGGAAGGATCTCATCAACCTTCCGAACTGGACGCCTCCGCCTCCTCCTCCTCCTCCGGCGAGTCAGGGCACTCCGCCTCCTCCACCGCCTCCTCCTCTGGCGAGTGACGATCAGGGCACTCGGCAGGCTCCTTCTCCGGCATGTGGCGTCACTGCGCCTCCTTCTCCGCCTGCACCGGCACGCCCGAGCAACCAGCCTCCTCCTTCTCTGCCTCGTCAGCAAGGGCGGAAGAGACCCGCCGCCGCTCCGGCTGCTCCGGCGCATCGTAGTCCTTCTCCTCCGCCTCGTAAGCAAGGAAAGAAGACATCCACTCCGTCTGCTCTGCCGGCGTCTAGCAGTACAACCAAAGTCAGGAGGAGATACAAATTCGGTCCTTCTCTGAAGAATCCAGAGAAGTTACCGTACGAGAGGACCGAGGAGGAAAACACAAAGATCGCGCAGACCGAAGTGGATGACTGGTTTGAAGGTTTGAAAGAAAAGAGACATCCACCTCCGGAGGAGAAGGTAGATCCGGTGAAAGCGAAGCGCACTCTTGCTGCCCTGACAAAACCACCCAAGTCTCCGCTGAAAGGCAACTATGAGCGCATTATTGGAAAGGCATTTGCCGAAGCGGAGAGGTCGGGAAGTACTAAAAGTGATCAAATACTGAAAGAACGACGAGCTGGGAAACAAATTGCCCAGCTCGGCGAACAAGCGAAGCAATCGTGCCCCCCGCTCAAGGTGCCTTCTAGCGACATCGTCGATCCGAGGATGGTGCCCGGTTATGGCAATCCTGAAGATTACCTGCCCGACAATGTACATTATGATTTCTTGGAGGTGTAGATACAAAGATACGAGTATGGGAATCCTCTCGTCAAAGATGAAAGGTCTCTATCAACGATGATGCGAAGATTGCATGATTGGTACATGAAAACCTGCAGAGAGTCTGAGGGAGGAGTACTTTGTATGTCAGAGTTAAAAAGGAGCATGACCTCATTGGAATTGAACTGTTGCCTATTCCATTTGAGGAGTTCTATCAGTTTTTCAATCAATTGGCCCTCGATAAAGCAACGGTCACCTGCTATTGTCTGTAAGTAGTACTACTTCTGTCATTAAGTCTCTCTATATAACTCAACTCTTTCATTGCATGTATTTATAATTATCCTCACTATATTATGCAGATTGAAGATCGCCGAATTGAAGAAAAGACAAGTGGGTGATATTGGGTTCATTAACACATATCTCATAGATGCAACTGAGGTTGAATTTCATGCCGAAAATACCGAGGCCAACTTGCTACAATCGTTGGTAATAAATGAACACAAGGATATAATACTCTTTCCTTACAACTTCAAGTGAGTGTTACTGTCTTGTGGCATATTAGGTTTCCCTTATTAGTCCAGGTTATAGTAATGTAATATTGATGAGTTATGCATGCGTGCGCAGGTACCACTATATTCTCCTAGAGATTAAGCTTGAGCAGGGAGTAGTAACTGTCTTAGACTCCAAACGAAAAGATCCCAATGAGTATGCGGACATGACTGAAATGCTGGAGAAGTAAGTTAAATCGATAATTATCCACCATATCAGCAACTTTGTTCATTTCTGATATCAAGTAATTGTTTTCTTTGTATGGCAGGGTTTGGAGAAAATTCACCAAAAAAGCTCCGGGACTGCCGAAGAAGCTGCAATTTAGACACCGGAAAGTAAGTACTATAGTAGCATATTCCACGCATCTCCTAGTGATTCAAGCGCTAGTTTCATCAATACCATTTAACATGATTGCTAATTATCAGTTTGATTGACCTCTATTTCTTGTAAGGTGGTTGTGGCAGGAACAAGGGAATGATTTCTGTGGATACTACATTTGCGAGTCCATCCGCCACACGACCTGTGAGCGGGGCTACTCTGACAAACAATATGAAGTGCGTAAATAACAATATTCACAATTTTATTTTATTACCATCATTTGTGTTGAGTTTCATTCATTCATATATATATGTATTGACCCCCTTCGTAAAGTTAGATGTTTCAGATGCGGGATGAACTACTAGCACCAGATCGCCTGCGAGCAATTCAAGAGGAATTGGCGGCATTCTTTCTTGACCACGTGATCGCTGAAGACGGAGAATACTATGTGGACCACGCGTCCGTATGTTAGGAGATTATTTTTGTAAAAGATAATTATTGTATATATGTAGCCGGTAGTGTCGGATAGATATACGAGAACTTGTTGTTCGACCAATCTCTCGGAGAAGGAGTGGTGGTCGATATCACTTCCCTCTGTATGCATATATGTTCATGACGATCTTCTGTTTCCTTCGTTTGCTTACTAGCTAGCTAGCGTGTCTAGCTAGTCCTCTCTATACGTATGTATAGTACGTAGCGTCGACCAAGCACGGACAAAAGAGATGACACTTCTCTCTATTAATTAG